>BSBK01003848.1:162500-764883 GCA_027943335.1 Chamaecyparis obtusa | reverse complement strand
ATATATATATATATATATACATATATATATATATACATATATATATATATATACTATACATATATATATATATATATATACATATATACTATATATACATATATAATATACATATATATCTATATATATACATATATATATAATATATATTACATATATATATATTATATATATGTATATATATATATATATGTATTTATATATATATATATATGAATAAAAAAAATTGAATAATAAGTTTGTACTAATTTAACATCTACCCTGAGGAAAATTTCTGGTGAATTAGTTATAGAATATACAAAATCTCGAAGAGACAAGAGAGACACAAGTGTAATGGATATCCTTAATGATTCTGTGATATTTTTAGTGATGGTTATTTGTTATGAGGATTATCAATTTAGTAGATACAACAACATTCCTCATGGAGTAGTACATGTTGCATATAAATTGGTAAGTGATAATTTACCATACAACTTATGTGAATTTCTAGCTAGTTAGATGATTGTTAATAGGGAGAAAATTACAAATGATAAGAAGAAATCATTCAAGTGTTGTTCATTTCTTGTACATGTATTTTCTTTTATTTTCAAAAGTGTTTCCTTGGGAAAATTAATGTTGAATGGAAGCAAGATAGACCTGTGTTAACATAGATCTTTGGTTATATTAAGGACTTGGAGACCAATTTGATACTCACATGTGGGGGTATTTCAAAATTTTCTAATAAAAAATGTACAAAAGGTGGAGGATACCACCTAGTATGGTTCAAAAGTATAAGGATGAAATATATTTCTTAGTAGATACAAGCACATGTGTACTTCAACCTTTTGTGCCCATAACATTCTAGATACCTACAATGGGTTATGAAATCTATGAAGAAGAGATTGAATGACATAAAAGGGTATTTCTAACTAAACCTATAGATAAATGGAGAAAAGGTTTGAAACATTTGAAGAAGCTAGCTCTAGAATTAAGTTTTGAACTTAAGAAGATATTAATAGAAAGGAAAACAAGGAAATGATAACAAGGCTAGAGGCTAAGTTTGGAGAAGAAATTTCTACATCACAAGAAGAAATGGAGGCCCCTTCAACATCATCTACACAACTGGTAGAGGCAACAATAATAGCACACAAGAAAATAAGAATCCTACAAAGACCACATCACCAATGCCTACAAGAAGAACACCACCAAGAGAAGCTAAAGGAATTGAATCTTCATCAACTAGACAAAAGGATAAGTCGATGGTGCAAAGGCACCTTGACTTTTGAGCATTATGCCAAGTTGCATAATAGTGTTATGTTTAAGTCATTTAGAATTTTGTGGGACCATGTTAAGAAATGGTTTAAGTGCTTAAACTTGCATTATAATGTATTCAAAAATGGATTTGCATGGTAATGTATTCAAAAATGGATTTGAAAAAAAAAATCGTTATAATAATCTCATATCGGGTTTGAATCAGGATATTAGTGGTTGGTAAATCCATCCAAGCCACGTGAAGCTTGAAAGATAAGGTTTCTACACTCATTTTGAAAGAGACCTAAGAGAGAGAAGTTGATGTCACAGAGGTTCTTTCATTAGAATAAACTGAAGGATATTGAAGATCTAGCCATGTTAGAAGAAGACTAGAGAGGAAGAGACTTGTGTCACTGAGCTATTTGTGGTCTTCACAATGAGAAGGAAAGGTGCCAAAAAGGTGGTACATCTACAACTCAGAATTTGGAAAATGAAAAATATGGTGAATGTATCATTTATATACATGCATGGTCATGTGGAAACAAACCTGTGAAGTGATGAACTCCAATCTTAGTCCATAAAAGACCCACAAGGCATGTAATAACCAGTGAAGGTAAATCTACTTGGTGAGTTGGTTCAAAGATTATCATAGAGTGTATTATTCAGTTGATGTTGTTAATGAGAGTTGATATTATTATATTAGGTTGATATATTGTGATTAGAATATAAAAAAGATTGAGCCTCTAAAAATGATGTTTGTCAAGGAAGATCAGTGAGATATGAAGATTTTAAGACATCTTCGATGCAGATTCAAAAGAAACAATGAAGTGTATGCAGAAAGAAAGAAATTTTTTATGCTCTCCACATCAATTGGTATCAGATCCCACAAAATATTTGGGTAGGGTAAATCATTAATTTGATTCATGGTTGCAAGCTGATCCATCCAAGCTGTAGAAGGATGAAGTTGTTCTTGCGTGTGTGAAGATCTTAGTAGGGGTCTTGGTACTGTCTCCAACAAGACAAAGATGAGTAGAAGGTGCAAAGAGAGAAACCACTAAGAGAAGGGTGGTAAGAATATTCCAGAATCTTGTATGGGTAAGATGGTAGTATGGTGGTTGTGTCAAGCAGCAACATGAAGAGTGGTGGATAACAACCAGTATGCACTCCATTGATAGGAGTCACAGTTGAAGGACATAGAGGAAGAAATAGAGGCATCATGACAGCGGATGGAAGACAATGAGGCACAAATAGTTGGAAATTTCCAAAGGGACTTGGAAATCTTTCAAATGTGGGAGTATGGTGTAAAGGCACCTCAAATTTTGAGCATTATGCCAAGTTGCATAATAGTGATATGTTTAAGTCATTTAGAATTTTGTGGGACCATGTTAAGAAATGGTTTAAGTGCTTAAAATTGCATTTTAATTTATTCAAAAATGGATTTGCATGGTAATGTATTCATAAATAGATTTGAAAAAAAAAACTATTATAAGAATCTCATATCGGGTTCGAATTAGGATATTGGTGGTTGGTAAGTCCGTCCAAGCCACATGGAGCCTGAAAGATAAGGTGTCTACACTTATTTAGAAAGAGACCAAAGAGAAAGAAGTTGATGTCATAGAGGTTCTTACATTAGAATTAACCGAAGGATATTGAAGATCCTGCCATGTTAGAAGAAGACCAGAGAGGAAGAGATTTGTGTCGCTGAGCTATTTGTGGTCTTCGTAGTGAGAAGGAAAGCTGGTGAAAAGGTGGTGCATCTAAAACTTGGCATTTGGAAAATGAAAAAGGTGGTGAATGTATCATTTATACATGTGCATGGTCATGTGGAAACAAACTCGCAGGGTGATGAACTCCAATCTCATTCCATAAAAGACTCGCAAGGCATGTAATAACCAGTGAAGGTAAATCTACTTGGTGAGTTGGTTCAAACATTATCATGGAGTGTATTATTTAGTCAATGTTGTTAAAGAGAGTTGATATTATTATATTAGGTTGATATATTGTGATTAGAATATCCAAAAGATTGAACCTCTAAAAATGATGTTTGTCAAGGAAGATCAGTGAGATATGAATATTTTAAGACATCTTCAATGCAGATTTAGAAGAGACAATGAAGTGTATGCAGAGAGAAAAAAAAATTTTATGCTCTCTGCATCAGTCAACAAAGGATAATGGTGAGGACACCCTTTTGGACAAGGAAATGAAAGAGGTAAAGGAAACAAATAAAACTTCTAAAGGCATTTTCATTGATGAATTTATACAATATATTGAAACTTCTAGAGGATTAGAAGGAGTTTATAGGAAGTATGATGTATGTCATTGTGATGAGATCAAGAGAAGATTGGAAACTATGTAATTATAAAGAGTATTAAAAATTTCAATAGAGGTCCTACAAAAATTAGAGGTTGTATTTCTAAAAATTTATTTAACATAATACATGGGAAATGGAAGACTGCTTTAGGTAGTGACAATGACGTAGATAGAAAGCATTGATGGAGTGTAATATTGGATTAGATGTTAGTGAAATTAAATCTTTTGTCGATGCACACAAGGATTCTTTCCCTATCAAAAGTAGACTCACTAGCTATTGTTAGGAGAAACACAGGGTTTGCATGAAGAAACAATTAAAGCTTGGAAAGATTATATTGATAGATCAAAAAGAGCTCAAGAGGAAGGAGATGAAGAGGAAGAAGGTGATGAACCAAAGAGTTTTGATTAGGAAGAAAAAGATGAATCATACCAAGATGATGTATTATTCCTTGAACCACTTGGTTCACCCTCTCTTCCTAACACTTATGTTCCATCAGAGGTAATTGGGAAAGTTCTTGAGGCCATTCCTATATAGGTAGAGGAAAGAAAGAAGTAAGATGAGTACAAAATAGAGGAGAAAAAGAAACATGAGGTAGTTATTGAGGAAATAATGTATGAGGAGGTAAATAGATTACCAAGAGTTACACTTACCCCACCTGCTACACATTTAACTATACAAATGGTAACCCCTACCAATGTTCAGACAACAACAATAAAAGAGAAATTGATTAAGAGAAACTTGGAGCTTGATGAGTTGGTGAAGAAGAGGACAACAGTGAGTATATAAATTCCTAAAGTGTTTGAGGAAGAGGAAGCCATATAATAAATGAATTTAGAAAAGGGAGAATTAAAAAAGTTGATTCCTAAGGAAATGATGGCACTGTCAGCTAAGTTAAAAGTACAAGCTGAGACGAATGATAAAAACAACAAAGGAGTTATTACACACCTTAGTACCTGATGCTAATACTGAGGAAAATGAAAATATCATTGATCAACTAGACAAGTTAGTAAAGGTAATACTGTAGGATACATCATTGTTGGATAAATTCTCAATGTTTATAGCTGAAGATGCCTATGGGAAGAAAAGGATGGAAATCATACAGGCCAAGATTGAAAAAGACAAAGAAAATTTGCATAAAGAAGTTGAGACTGAAAAAGGTAACCTAAAATGTTTTTGTGGAATAGTAACAAAAGTGTCAAATCTATCTGAGTTTACAAGTGATATAGACAAAAAGGAAGAAGAATTTTAGAAGGAATTAGATGAAACAATTGAGAAGTATGATGTAACTTCTATCAGTTCTATAGTTTATGTAGCTAAAGTTAGAGAGTTGGGAGGTAAGATAAAATTAATTCAGGATGAGCATGAACAAAAGGTGAACACTTTACTTGACTTGAACTCATTTTTGGCCCCTACTACTGATTTAATGATAGTCATTGTTTAGAATGTTGAGCACTAGATTGGAAAATTTGATCTAGCTACGCTAGATGAATTAGAAGATCTATCAGGTAACCTTATGGGTCAAAATATTGCACTTGCACACTTAAGGAAAACTTGGGATACTATTTTGAGTGCAGGAAAGATAACTTACACCACTATATTTGACAAGTTGTAGTGTCATTTAACTGAATTAAATGTGGACTCCAATTTTGATTTACATATTTTTTGTAGATGACAAAAGGGGGATAATTTGATGAATAGAATAATATGGTTAAAATGTAAATGTCAACATATTGTTTATATGTTATGTCTATTTTGAATTTTTTGAAGTATCATGAATGGGGGAGCAATGTAATGGAATAGCATTGTACATGGAGTATGACCAATTAATGAAATGAAAATCTTTTGGTGAATTATTTTTTGAGTTACTTTGAACAATGTATTGTGTAATTTTCATTCTCTTTTCCATTGTTCTATACAATTTTAAAATTGACAAGGTTTTCCATCAATGACAAAGGGAGAGATTGTTGGCATTGATCAACTAACTGGAAAAGATAAAAAACAATGATACCTATTTGATCAAAAAATTTCATTGATCGTTAAACACACTAAACAATCTATCAACACAATTGACAATGACCGATAATAAAGAATCCAATCTGAACAACCTAAAACTAACTAAGTGACACAACCAATAAGAAAGAAGAACAACAACATGATGGAAAACTAATGAATGAATATGAAGACTAAAATATTATGAGGAGTAGTTTCACAGGATAATGTATTACAACATGTTAGAGATGACTTGCACGATCAACTCTTACAATGTTAATGTCTTATTTGGATTTGAACGATTATCACTATTCTGGAATAAACATTGCAACATTATTTCTTTGAACGCTAAATAACAAATCAACACAAATTTTGAGGTGAGGTTTTTTATGAAATTTACTTGAGTTGTCAAGATTCTATTGGTTTAATTGTATGGATAATCTTATCTAAGGTTAAAAATGATCTGGAACATTCTACAAGAAGTTGAACCTAAAGTGTAAAATGACTTAAAGAAAGTTTAAATTCCAAGAGCAAAATGTATTACTGCCTCGAGATTGGTGAATTGAGCAAGAGGAGAGAAAAAACTTAAGATGAAAAATAAATGGTGTTGTTTAAGTGGGAAAAAAAGTAAGGAAACATATAAAATATTATCCGTGAGAAGGATGTATAAGAGGTTAGATAGTTTTGTGAAGGAAAAAAATTGCAAGATCAATCAATGACCAGTACAAAATATTGTGATAATATTGGAAGGAGAGGTTTGAATCACAAATAGTATGGAAGTCTAAGGACATAAAGGATCTAATAGGAAAGCAGTGCTACTATAGATTAGGTATGTTTTGTTCTCTCACAATCGTAGCAAGTTAAATCCTTTCACCAGGTAGAATCTTACAGGTCTTAGTTGTTAAATCCTTTTAGAAGGTGAATCTCTATATTGAGTTTTCAATCCTCATACGAGGTAGACTTTCAAAGGTCTTTATTGTACATCTCATAGTGTACTAGGAATCTCTCACAAGATGAATGACTCTTAGAAATATTTTTTGTAAGCCTTTCATAGGGCACCTTCCACATTGCAGTAGAGAAGAATATGGGTTTCATCTCCACCATGGTTTTCCCCTCGTACAAGAAATTCCATGATACCAAAATCATTGTGTCGCATGTGTTTATGGTTCTGATGTTTGGTTTCCACTTACTTCTTTATGTTTATGAGTGTGATCAACAAAAATGTTTAATGCATCAATAATTATTTTACTATTTTTTTGTAACTGGTGATCCAAATTCATACAAATTGTTGAATTAGTTACTGCACTGATTCACCCCCTCTTATTGCATTACATAGTTCTGAATACCCAACAATAAGTACACATTTTGATATCACATGTTAGTTTTGAGACTAGAACCATATTTTATATCCACTCTAAATAGTCAATGACATAAATGAATTTAGTTTATAGGGGATTATTTGACTCTTCTTTGACTAATAATTCCACTTTGGGCAGCTTTTTTTGAAGCTTCCTCCTAACTATTTTTTATTTGGGTCTACTATGAGATTATGGAATACTAGGTTTTGGTCTAACCCCAATATGTGAGCATAAGACCATGTGAATTAGATAGTGGCCTCATAGAGGATTCTTGTGATATCCATCTATTCAGCCTCTAACAATGAAGTCACTATGTGTGTGATTCTCAGACATTCTTTTGTTCCCAAGTTAACAAGCTTGGTCTCTTCAATTAAAATGGATGACTTCTATATCATGTAATAATGAATGAGAGGAAGAGGGGATTCCTCATCCTCTATCACCTTAGAGATGTTTTCACTAGAGGATATGTCCTTTATTTTTACTTTTTTAGAGTCAAGAAGTACCCTGGAGGGATTTTCACTAGGAGACCTATGTTTTACTTTTTGATGTTTACTTTTTCTACTAAGGACCTCCTTTTCTTTGAATGATTCCTTGGGGCCCAATTTGTAGACATGTGTAGAATCATGCCCCCATTCTTGTCATTTTAATTCTCCCATGAATCTTAGGAGTGCATCTTGGCTTTGGAACTTGTCAACATGAATGACACTTGGTTGGTCCTAGTCTATGAGCTCAGGATGTATGAGTGGAAGGCCAATGAGGTTTATGGATAGGTGGTGAAGGAGATATTTTCATAGAAATGCTTCATCACTAAGTATATCATGGTAGGATCTTTTAACTTCTTCTTCAAGGTTGTTTTTTACCTCAATAATTTTACCCTTGACATTTAAGAAGGTAGTAAATCTCATTGGTGCCCCTAGTTGGGGTTTAGCCAAATCCAAGACATTGGTTCCTTGGTTTTTTAGTAGGATCAATAGGATCCCTCATACCATTTTATTCATGGCATAAACCACCACCTTTGTAATTCGATTGTTTAGTAGCTAATCTATGAGATTTGGGATATTTCTCCTTAGGTATTCAAGGAGTTTGTTTTCATGGGATGGGGTGTCTTAGTAAAACCATTTTTTGATGTATGGTTCCATTTACTCTTTATCCAAATTACCATTAGATAGGAACATTGATGACCTAATTTTATTTGGTTAGGGTTCCTTTTTCTTTGATTCTCTCTATTGGGATAGGAGTCCTTGGTTATGTGGATCAAGGAGCAATGCCCCTATGATAAATGCATCTGATAGGTTTTAGTCCCTATAGCCCTTGTTATTAACGTTGACAGTGAAAAGGTGCAGGTGAGTATGGCTTTTGAAGAAAAATGACATTTGGAGGAGTTGGAAAGAAAGGTACCATGTCGATTCCAAGGAAATGATTTAAATGTGGGAAGGATTCTTCTAATGTATGATAGTATGCAAAAGGATGGGGGTCTGCATTGATAGTGACATCAGTTCCATTTTGAGGTAACTTGATGCACTTATGGAATTTGGATGGGACAACCTGAATGACATGTTTTTAGGGGAAACTGACGAGGATGTTGTGTCGAAGGTCAATATCAATAGCATGGAATATTGTGTCTTTTACTATTGGACCAAATTTAATGGGTAATGAAATGGTACCTTTATAGGTAAGCTCCAAATTGTTATATTCTTTGATAGTTATGACCCCCTTTGTGATATCACACTCAATGAATCCTACTTGTGATATGAATTCTAAAATACATAGATTTAGGTCCAAATCATTATCTATCATGACCTATTTAACAAAAAATTTATTCACCATGATGGCAATGTGGAGAGGAAAGTTATGATCTAGATCGATATATGACATGTCAAAGGATTTGAATGAGAGGCTAGAGAATTTTGATAGGTGGAAAACAAGGGCTTCAAACTAAGTGGGATCAATTTTAGTTGGGACACATGAATCATGTAGGCCCTTGGTGAGAATATTATGATGGATGGGTGATTTACAAAGGAGATCCAAGATGGAGAAATATATTCTCATGTTCCCAAGTTGTTATAAGAGGTTATATTGTGTAATGGAGAAAGATGTGGTAGTGACAAAATCAATGAAAGGGGATTGTGGTGATGGATCGATTGAATGGATAAAAAAAATCTCCTCAAACTTAAAACATTTTTAATTTCATCCCAGTGTGGAGATCCTTAAGAGAATTATTCATTTCCTCTGACTTAGGATTGACAAGTGGTGGAGTGGGTATTCCCATCAAGTTAGATCTAGGTCCTTGGTATGGGTTAGATGTCATGGGAGAGTAAGAAAGGTTTTGAGGGAGATATTATGGTGTGTGATAAGGGGATTATTTGTGTTATATTGTGGTGATTGATCAGGCAAGTACTTGTAAAACATTTTGGGGGGAACATTTATTGGCTATTTTTGGGATGACATGTTGTAACCCTAAAGGAAAAAAAAAAAACTTGTATAAAATAGCTTAGGGTTAGGGATTTCATTATGATGTATGCTTTAGTAAATTCTTGTGGCAGTATTAAGCTGTAAGGGATTGTGGATTGTAATCAAGTTGTAATCACTGGATATTAATAATATTGGACTCGCTATCAGTGGATGTAGCCAAGGGATTGGGTGAACCACATTAAATGTTTGTGTCTTGTGTTCTCTTTTGTGTGTTTTATTATTTTTTGATATTGATTATATTTGCATGTAACTATTATTTCTATCTTGTTAATCCTAACAAGTGGTATCAGAGTGAAGTTGTTTTTTCAGTTATCCTTTGCAGGAAGATCTTATGGTTTAGTGGGAGTCTCATGGTTGAGTGGGAGCAATGCAAGATGACGATAGGCTGAAGGTTGACAATTTTAATGGGTAGAACTTTCAATTATGAAAAATGCAAATGGAGGACTATCTCTATCAGAAGGATCTATGGTAGCCATTGGAAGGAAAATCCAAGAAACCGTCAACAATGATTGATGAGGACTAGAATATTCTTGATAGAAAGGAACTTGGTAGTATTTGATTATGCCTAGCACAATCAGTGTCATTCAATATTACACAACAAAAGATAGCTGAATATTTGATGCAAACCCTAGCAAAGTTGTATGAAAAGCCCTCTGCTTCTAACAAGGTATTTCTCATGAAGTGTTTGTTTGATATGAAGATGGTAGAAGGTTGATCTTTTACTAATCATTTGAATGAGTTTAATATGGTTACCAGTCAATTATATTTTGTAAATGTTATTTATAATGAAGAAATTAGGGCTCTCTTGATTTTGTGTTTTTTTCTTGAAAATTAGAATGGCTTGGTAATGGTTGTCAATAACTTTGTTTCTAGTTCTAATACCCTAAAATTTGATGATGTTATCAATGTAATTATGAGTGAGGAAAGTCGTAGGAAAATCTCAGGTGGATCTACATCTGGAAGTGTCTTGAATGCACAAAGAAGAGGTAGAACAAATGAGAGAGGAAACAATTCTATAAATCATGGGAAATCAAGAGGAACATCAAAGGGAAAGAGGTCTAAATCGAAAGGACCAAATGATTGCTGGTACTGTGGAAAATGGGTCATAAGAAGAAAGATTGTTGGTCTTGAAAGAATAAAGAAGGAGACAAACAAGAAGGTAACAAGGAGGAAAATATGGTAAGTAATAAATCTAAAGAGGATGCTTTGATTCTTTCTTTAGAAAGTATTGATGATTCATGGGTTTTAGATTCTGGGGCTTCATTTCATGCTACACCCTATAAAGGTTATTTTCTTGATTATGTCCAAGGGGATTTTGGGCTAGTCTATTTGGGAGATAATGAAGTAGAAAAAGTGTGAAAGTAGGCACCTTATATCTTTGTACAGGTCATACTATTCCTTCTACTTTAATTATTTCAGAGAAAAATGAATGTTCAAGAATAATTGTTGTAGTTGAGCAGGAAGAACATCAAACAGTTGTTGTAGATTCTGACACAACACTTTGGCACAACATACTTGGGCACATCAATGAAAAAGGTATGAAATTACTTTATTCAAAGAAAGTTTTATTTAGTCTAAAATGTGTCAATATGGATTTCTGTGAAAGTTGTTTGTATGGAAAATAAAAGAGAGTTAGTTTTGTGAAGAGTGGGAAGGAAAATAAAAATGAGAAATTAGAGCTTGTGCATACAGATGTATGGGGACCAGCTTAGGTATCTTTCCTTGATGGCTCTCTGTATTATGTTACATTTATAAATGGTGCAACAAGAAAAGTGTGGATTTATTTCCTTAGAAAAAAATCTGATGTATTTCAAACTTTTAAGAAATGGAAATGCTTGGTTGAGAATGAGACTGGAAAAAGGCTAAAATATCTCATATCTGATAATGGTGGTGAGTATTTTAGCATAGAATTTGAATATTATTGTTCCTTTAATGGTATTTTTAGGCATAAAACTATACCAAGGGATCCACAAGAAAATGGAGTGGTTAAACACATGAACGGGACAATAATGGAGTGTGCAACGAGTATGAGGTTGCATGCTAGGCTTCCCTGAAACATTTTGGAAGAGGCTATTAATACAACTATTTATTTAATTAATAGAGGTCCCTCTACTCCTTTGGACTATGTTATTCCAAAGGAAGCATGGACTGGTAAGAAGGTGAGTTATTCTTTTGTCAAAACCTTTGGTTGTGAAGCATTTTCACATATAGATTCTAAAAAATAGAACCAAGCTAGAAGCTAACTCAAAGAGATGTGTATTTGTTGGATATGGCATTGATGAATTTGGTTATAGGCTTTGGGATTTTTAATATCATAAAATTGTAAGAAGCATGGATGTCATATTTAATGAGAAATTTTTATACAAAGATTTGTTATAGTAGCATGAGAAGAAAGAAAATGATTATGTAGTACTAGATGATACTCCAAAAGATGATTTTCCTATAGGTCCTTATGCTCCACAACAATAGAAACAAAAAATACCACAAACCCCAGTGAATGTTAGATGGTCAAAAAGGCTATGTAGACCTCTAGAACAATTTTCTTCCTCTTTGTATTCTATTTTATTAAAAGATCCTAGTGAACCTGAATATTATAATAAAGTTGTGTAGGTGGATACAAAGCTTTGGTGGAAGTCTGCAATGATAGATGAAATGGACTCCTTGCTGAAAAATCAAACATGGGATTTATGTAAGCTACCTACAAGTAAAAGGGCTTTACAGAATAAATGGGTTTACATGCTAAAAGAAGAGGATGGAGTTAAGAAAATATTTAAAGCCAGGTTACTTGTAAAAGGATTTGCACAAAAAAAGGGTATTGATTTTGATGAGATATTTTCTCCAGTTGTTAAAATGACTTCTATTCATACTATTTTAAGTATTGTGGCTACTAAAGATTTTCATTTAGAGTAGCTTGATGTTAAAACAACTTTTCTTCATGGTGATTTGGATGAAGAAATATATATGGTACAACCACAAGGATTTGAGGTCAAGGGTAACAAGAATTTAGTGTGTAGATTGAAAAAAGTTTATATGGCTTGAAGAAAGCAAATGGTATATTAAATTTGAGACTTTTATGAATGAGCATGGATACACTCAATGTCATTCTAACTAGTGTGTTTATTTTAAGAGGTTGGATGATGATAGCTACATTATTTTATGTTTTTATGTTGATTATATGCTTGCAGCTAGGTCTAACATGGATCACATTATGGGGTTGAAACAATAGTTAGCACATTCTTTTTCTATGAAGGATTTGGGGGAAGAAAAAAAAATCCTTGGTATGAAAATTTGTAGAGATAGGAAAAATTAGAAATTGACTTTACCTTAGGTTAATTATATTGAGAAGGTGTTGCAATGTTTCTCTATGGATAATGCCAAAGCTTTCAACACACCTTTACCTAGTCATTTGAAATTGACTAAGGAGATGTGTCCAAAGACACTAGAATAGGAGGCTAAAATGTCCAAGGTACCTTAAGCTTCAGTTGTAGGGAGCTTAATGTATGCTATGGCATGTACTAGGCCAGGTATTGCCCATGCAATGGGAGTCGTTAGAAGGTATGTGAGTGACCCTGGGATTGAGCATTGTAATGCAGTCAAATAGATTCTCAGATATTTGAGAGGTACATCTAGTAAGTGTTTACACTTTGGGGGATCTACTACTACTGTATAAGGCTATGTTGACTTAGATTTGGTAGGAGATATAGATAATAGATAGAGTACTACATGCTATGTATTTACTATTGGTGGGATAGCACTGAGTTGGATTTCTCAGTTACAAAAGGTGAATGATTTATCCACTACAGAGAAAGAGTATATTTCTTCTAAAGAGGAATCCAAGGAGATTATATGGCTTCAATTCTTCATGGAATAATTGGGACATCCACAGATGGATAATTATCTATTTATAGATAGCCATAGTGTCATTCATCTTGTAAAGAATTATGTTTTTCACTCAAAGAAAAAACACATACAGTTACAATACAATTTCATTCGGTAATTTTTGGATGATGGGCAGTTATACCTAGAAAAGATTCATACAGATGATAATACAGTAGATATGTTTACAAAGGTAGTAACAAGGGAGAAGTTGAACTCTTTTTTATCTTTGGTTGGTTTATTAGACTGAACAGAATAAAGGAACAATTGATTCTAGGGTGGTTGGATCCAATGGGAGCTTCATAGGGTAGCGGTTCTACTACAGGATTAGTCTCCAAGTGGGAGATTATTGTTTTTTGTGGATTCTGATCAATCCCCAAGTGGGAGATTGTTATAAGGTGGTGATTGATCAGGGAGGTACTTGTAAAAATTTTTGGGGGGAACATTTATTGGCTATTTTTGTGATGACACGTTGTAACCCTAAAGTGGAAAAAAAAACTTGTATAAAATAGCTTAAGGTTATGGATTTCATTATGATGTATGTTTTAGTAGCTTCTTGCCATGGTATTAGGTTGTAAGGGATTGCGGATTGTAATCAGGTTTTAATCACTGGATAATAATAATATTGGACTCTCTATTGGTGGATGTAGCCTAGGGATTGGGTGAACCACGTTAAATCTTTGTGTCTTGTGTTCTTGTTTGTGTGGTTTATTATTTTTTGATATTGATTATATTTGCATGTAATTGTTATTTATGTCTTGTTAATCCTAAAAAATTGGATGCATATGCAACTTGGAGTAATTATTGTGGATATTGTTGGGAATGATATTGGTGTGGAGGTGGTGGTAAGGTTTTTTGAGAAGGGTAGGAATGCTGAGGCTACAATAGTTGTTGGTAGAAAAGGGGTTTTTGATAAGATGATTGATAGGACATAAAAGAGTGGGTCTAGATTATATAGGTGAGATGTGCACCAATGTCACTATAGGATGGGTAGGTTCCTTGTGTATTCATGCCCCTAAGAGGTGGTGTAAGATAATTTATGAATGTGGATGGATCATGTTGATGTAGTAGTAGTATGGATTGGGAAGTGGCAGATGAAGGCATGAACAAATAACTGACATATCTGGGTGCTAGAATAGTTGGTTGTTGAGGTTGGGGGATTGTGCTGTGAATTTTGTAGGAGAAAAAGGGTTGGAGTGTGATTATACTTAGGCAATATGATCTTTTAAAGTATCATTTTCTTCATTCCATACAAATGATGAAGTAGTTTGGGCTTTGTGAGGACTTTTCATGGCTTCACTAGTTTGGGTGCCATGCTGGGTGGAGGTTATTTGAGTGATGCATGCACTTTTGTACATTTGTGTGGATTATTGGGTGGTGGAAGCACCTTATTTCATTTATGTTACTTTTTTGGGTTGAGATGTCAAAGTGGCTTGTGGAAGAATAGCTGGTGTGGTGATAAATATAAGAGATTGACGGAATAATGTCTGATTAAATGCCCAAATGGTTGGCATACCTATGGTGAATGGTGGTTGTTCTTTTTGAGCTAGGAGAATGAAATGTGGCAATAATCCTTATGTGAAATATTTTTGTGTGGCCTTGATGACAAATTTTTGTAGTGGTGGGGCAATGGATATTTGCAAGGGGTTAGTGGATGCAGCCCCAACAATTGAGAAAGCAACATGTTGTACCATAGTGTAGACTATGAATTACATAGAAGCAGGTTGAGTAGGTTGTGGTAGGGATATAGAAAGCTAGGCGGATGCCATATTACGATCTGCAAGTTGTTGAAAAAAAAAATTCCATGAATCGTTTGAGACATGAAAAGGGGGTGGTTGGTTGAATGGTGTGAGTTATGGTGGAATGAAATTTCCTTCATGTGTAAAGTTAGTAATAATAGAGTCACAATGTTGGCATGTGATGACATTGACCATGGTGACATATCTCGGTTGATTCATGAAGGCCTTCATCATGATTTTTGTGGGGGCTTCATCTTGATCAGCCCATATTTCTTCTAGTTGGAATTTCTTATTGTGGTCAAAAGTGACCATGAAATTGTTAGGATTAGGTTCTCTACCATAGGAACCAACAGTAAGATTAGTATCCATATCCTTTCTCTTCTTTGAACATTTTTTCAGTGGCATGAAACATATGACCTATAATGTATGAAGAATGATGGATATATAAGTGAGTCTAAAGAAATCTAAAAATGCCTAAGTAGAGGTGATGATGATTCAAAGTTGGAGGATGTCCTTAGGGATAATGTATTTCTTGGTGTTGAAAAGTGGGAGTTGGGGATACCTAGTGAAAATTATAATGAGTGTCACGGTCAACCTAGGAAATACTGATGGTATTTGGATGATAGGATTTTTAGTGTAAAATAACCTCTAGATTGAGATGATGAGGTCACAAAGACAAGATGAACTACTCTAGACAAATCTTAGTGAGAGAATAAAACTAGGAGATGGGGGTTTTATTTAGGATTTAGATATGTGACAACTCAAGGATGTAATACCAAGTGGGGATGTTTCGATTAGGTTTTCTTTTGATTAGGTTTTGAGGCTTAAGAAGAATGGGATATATTATGTCCTATATGCTAAAAATGAGATGAAAAGGAGTGGTGTTGATGCAAACAAAAAATGAAAGTCCTAAAGGATGGTGAATAGACACAAGGATTTTCAAAGATTAGGAATGCTAAATTTCTTTGAGATAATTGTTGGTTGATGGGTTGTGTCCTCTAATACTCATCATATGGGGAGGCAATAAAGTCATTTTTCAAATGATAGTGATTTTTGTAGGTTGACTTTGATGTTGAATTTTTGTTGGGATAGGAAAGATGAAGTACTAAGAGGGGAGGGGTGAATCAGTACCCTCAAAAACTTTTGCTGAATAAACAATTTGCAATAGTAGTGTCTATCTAACCACTGATTCCATTGTATACAAAATACATTCAAATAGCTTTGAAAATTTAATGTGTATATAAAAAAAAAATCATACATGAAATGTAATCACATAACACAAGTATTTTGGTTGCACACAAACCCTTGTTAGAAGGTAAAAACTGTGGTGGGGATGACACCCATAAATTCTTCACTACTGTAGTAAATAAAGTATGTCGGTTAAGGCTACAAGTGTGATCACTTATGGTGATCTTACCCTATTAGGATTAACTTTAGATCAATTATATCTACCTTGCAAAATTATTTTAGCAACACCAAATAAGTGTGCACTCGATTAATAGATTTACAACAGACTGTTAAGTCTACTCTATTAAGATATTTTCAATCCTACTATAATGATTAGAAGATAATAGAAAATATCTGTAAATGACAACTATGACTTGTCCGAATCAAATCAATGAAATACCAATTCAATTTCACCTTGATGTGTAGTATATTGTTCTATGTTATGATCGGTAGCCTTGTATTTTTCTAAATAAACTGAATACTATCTCTGATAACTGCTTTGTCTTTTAAACCTTGTCTGAATTCTGATGTCTTGAAGGTGGCTACTTCTTCATGAACTCCTTATTGATTTTTATGTCAAAATGACATCAATTACAATTATATAGAAAATTTCTTTGACCTAATTAGGTTTATAACATCTTAGAAAACCTAAGATCTATAGTGTACAAAAATAACCTAGATCTAACTATTACATAGGAATCATCACAAAATTTAATGATTACATCCATAATAAATGTGCCTTGATCTTGGTAATACATTTATAGATCTGTGTAAATGATTTGCATAGATAAATGTGTCATTACTGATTACTATCTTGTTTCCTGAACAACTCAGTAAACACTTCATTCTCTGTTCGGTGAATAACCTGATGCTCGATGTGTAGAATGCTCAGTGTTCACTGAATCAGTGCTCGATATACTCTAATGCTTGGTAAACATACACAGTTAGACCTATATACATTTATCTTTTAGTTCTTCCTTGTGACTACACAGTATGAGTGCTTTGATAGTTCAACCGACTAGTATGTATAGCTTCTTATTCTATCTTTTACTAATAGATCATCATAGATTACCAAAAAAGTTTAGTTGATACTAATGACAACAATTAATGCTCAAATAGAGATAACAATCTCCTCCTTTGGCATTAGTATCAAAACCATAATGTATATGTGCCAAATCAAAAACTTATAACTCCATATATACATATACATATACATATACTAACTCTTCTACAAAAAATTCCCCTTAGTGCATGCTCCCAATAGTAGTGAAGTACAGTGGCATATATACATGATTTCCTCCTTTTTGAAATAATGCCAAAAAACAATGTACTTACAACTTGTCAAAAATGTTCTGGTGGGTTTTCTTCAATGAATCCAAGAGGTTTTCGCATTCCTATTTCAAGTTGGTGACAACAATCTACTCAAGACCGACTTGTGCATGCATATCAAATATGTTCTCTAAAACTGATATCTCTGGTGTAGCTACCAACACTTTTTCCTTCTCAATATGTTGCTCTATAATTTTTAGGTGAGGAAGCAGCTCGACTTGTAGCTCAGTGACTTTCTCACTTATGTTTTCTTCTTGCTTCTGTAGGTTTTCTCTCAACCACCTTAATTCTGGTACTTTTAGGATATGCTTATGAAAAGCATTTGGTGTAAGATATCTACATCTATATTTTTTATATTTTCACTGACCTTGATAGTGAATATTTCCACAGTGCATAGTTTTAAAAAAAATTATATAATTTTTTCAGTTATAGAATTTAGCTCGGTTATAACCTCATAAAGTTTTACCTTATTAATTTCCACTTCTTGGCTAATTTTTTTTGCAAGTTTCACTTGAATTTTAGCTTCTTCCCTTTCTTCTATCCTTTTCTCAACATCTATGTCCAGGGAATTAATAGCACTTGTAAGAGTGGCAAGTTGGTCCAAAATAGGTGTGTCTTCATTAATTTGGACATCAGGTACAACCTGTTGTAGACTGTCTCTTACATCCTCTAGAATCTACTTTCTCTTACTCTCCTTCCTAAGATTTTCTTGTGTAGCTTTTCTTGTACATAACTCTCCATATTTCCTCAATTCTTCTTGGTCTAAGGTTCTTGGGTCATATTCTTGAATAGTTATTACTTCATCCAGGGTGATTGGTCCTTTACCATGTTTTCTCTTCTTCTTCTTAGTCTCTTGTGGAGAAATATTAACAAATGGAACTAGAGCTTTTACCTCTACATATGTATTTTCTTGCTCAATTGACATAGTTTCTTCCTTTGTCTGCTCCTTGGTGACTTGAGTCATGGTCGATACAGTTGGAGCCTCTAATTTAGTGTTGGTGGGGGTGGTCTCGGTAGTGTTTGTAGGCTAAGGATCTTCCTGTGCCTTTGTGTCAACCTCTTTTTCTTTAGGTTCATTTGAATCTGTAGTATTTTTTGTGCTTGCTTCTTCATCCCCAGTTGTATCCTTTTATTTCTTAGGGATTGAGCCTTCAAGTTCCTTTTGTGTCAGTATATCAACTTCTTAAGCTAGTATAGGAAGGTCACCCAGTATCATACTTATTGTTGGCTCAGTAGGGGCTTGTTCTTCTTGTTGAGATCCAACAATTGTGGCATCCTCATCATCCTTGATGTCATCAGGGTCTCCATTAGTAATGTCCTTAATGAGTACATCATTTGATCCATCATCAATTCTCTATATAATCACATGCTCAGGTGCATCCTATTGTACATTTATGTACTTGGTGGCATCAATAGTAGTAGTAGGCACCTTAGTGTCTGATAGCTCAATGGGGTCCTTTTCCTTTTCCAAATTTGCATCATTTGCATGGATGCCTTTCCCTTTCCTTTGATATTTGTTCTCAGGTATAATGGTCAAAGCCAAATTATTTTCTTTATCTTGTGCTTGGACAATAGAAGTCCATAGAAACTGACTATTCTCATCAACTTCTTTCATATTTTCATCAAGTGTCTGTAGAGCTCGACCCTTCACTAGAAATCTTTTAGAATATTTCTTCATCAATTCATCAATCTCAGGGCTTTTCAATGTTGCATTGCCAATACTAAGGATTGTTCCCTCCTTATCTTTTCTATACTTAAGGCATAATTCCATCTAGTCAATATCCTATCATATAAACTTTTTGGTACATATTTAGAAAACTCAATTGGTACCTATTTGAACTTAACCATCATCTAAATTACTACTTCTTCAATTTTGTTATGATCCTCAGTTGATAAGTGTTTAAAATGACTTATTTTTGGGTCGCTAAGACCTCTAGTGTCTATTATAGATTCTGTAACCTCATCTATAGATTGATTCTTATTAACAATAACTTTAAATTGATTAACATCATCTTCTTCATCATCAATGTCATCTTTACATCTTATTAACTTTCTTCTTTTCTTTTCACCCTCAAAGGTAGCTTGAGTACCTCTTTTCTTTCGATATGTTTTCATTAGTGTAGGCCTAGATATTTTTACTGCTCCTTTCTTCAGTGGAGGTGAAGCTGCAATGGTTTATCTTATTCGTGCTCTAGTTTGTGTTACTACCTATTTCTTCTTAAGTGTGGGCTTAACCAGTGTAGGATCTACATCCTTGTCTGACTTGATTGCCTCATTATCATGTGCCTTATCAGTGAGAAGTAACTAACCCTCAGTTGCTACTTCAAATAGAATGTCATTAGATGCTTCTACATCATCTCTAAATTTCTTTACCAAATTGCTCATCATTTTCCTTGATTTCTTGGTTATTTTCCTAATGACTAGGTCTATTTTTATCCTAGTTTTAGCTTCTTCATATGTGCCAAACTTAGCAAATTTTAGATCCTTAGGCTTAGCCAATAGAGACTTGATTGACCTTGAGGCTTGGTCAATATCTATTTCATAACCCATAGGGGCTAGACATTTTGTCCTAGGCTCAACTACCATTATCAATGTGTAATATGTATCCACTAGGAAACAAATGTCATGTTCATATTCTTCTACTAGTTTCCTCGGTATCCTACTCCTGGCATTCATCTTATCCTTGAATTGTTCAAAATATATGTTTACTATGCTAACAAAATTATCTCCCAAACTCTTTATCAAATCAATGATTTGAAGTGTTACAGGATTGTCATTAGTCCAGTCCACATTATCGACTAAAGGGGAAAATTTTTGAATATAAAAGAATATGCAATGTAACAAAGATCCAAAATTATAGGTGTTGGATTTTGCCAACCGAATAGTCTT
The DNA here is from genome assembly GCA_027943335.1 of Chamaecyparis obtusa. Taxonomy (NCBI): domain Eukaryota; kingdom Viridiplantae; phylum Streptophyta; class Pinopsida; order Cupressales; family Cupressaceae; genus Chamaecyparis; species Chamaecyparis obtusa. The sequence goes on along the minus strand of BSBK01003848.1, from coordinate 744,463 downwards.
CATAGAACTCCTCTATTTGTCTCAGCAGAAGCTCAGTAAGATCCAACTAAAATCCCTTTTTCACCATTTTGAATATAATGTCAACTGCACCACATGGTAAACTATTTGGTTTTCTTGATTGAAACATTTTGTAGCCAATTACATAGGCACCGAACCTAGTTTTGTGATTAGTGATTCTGTTCACTTTTAGTCCTCTTCCATCCCATTCTTCTCCACTTGCTTTCACTATCTCAGCTCTCGGTGAAATCCTCAGTGTTTTGACTTTGTCGATGGTAGGGTATCCAGTTACTACATGTATAATGTGTTTTGTGATCTTTATGGGCTCATCCAACCATAGTTTCCCATCATAAAATTGACTCAAAATAATTCTTATCCATTCATTCCTAAAAACCTTTGGAAAATGTAGGGCATTAATCAAACCCTTGACTTGTAAATGCTCGTGATCACTCTTCAATTTTTCATTAACACTTAGCTCTTGATATGTAGAATGAGCTAAAAATCACCAATCTCTCCAATTTTGCAATGAATATAGGAGCGTATGTCTTCAACCAAAAAAAACCTAGGTGGTATGCTCAAAAAAGCTCCAATTTTGTTAATCTGCGAAGCAACTTCAAGATGAATTTTGTACTTTAGCTCATTGCAAGTGGTGGAAATAATTAATCTCACTTCCTCCGCATCTACATTCTTGGATTTGTTAACCTTTGATGTGGATGCCTGATGTAGGATGGGTAAGGAGGATCCAATTAAGGATAGTCCAAACTTGTAGCCAAACCTAACAATGTAGAATAACACAAAAAGATAATGTTTCGATAGAATTTTCATTAAAATGCCTAGTTGTAAGGCTTTTTAGGTTAGGGCCAAATACAATCAAATATTTTTTGCAATCTTCCAGCTAGTCTAGCTTTGAAACAATCATCAACTGATGGAAACACTAAGGTAGATCTAAACTTCAGCTCGCAAGCCTCCAAGCAATCTCCTTGTCTCCAAGCATGCAAACCACTAGCTCTACTATTACAACTATCAGATAACAATCTAATCTTCAAGATCTCGCAAGATCCAAATCTATCCTTCTATCTTCCCCCAAATCTACCTCCTAAACAACTACCCAAACTCTCCTTAAATATATTTCCTCAACCACAAGTCAGCTGGAAGAAATAATTAACTCCTAAGACAAGTCAACTTCTATTACAAATAAATATTAAATAAAACAACAGTCGACTCTCAAATAGCCTTACAAACATTTAATTCTTCATGTCATCCTCTAGATCTACATAGAAAAATATCACAAAAGCTACCAACAACAATAAATACACCAAGTCGGCCAACCAAATCTTCAAGAACTCCAGTCAGTAAACCAGAACTATCGGGCACCAGAGAAAGAATCGAGCACTAGTGAAACAACCAACCACACCAAGAATTACTGAGAAACATAGGAAACACCAAGAAATCACATTGACTAAGCACCACAAGAATTGTCAAGTAAAAGTTCCATCAAGCACAAGAGGTTTTACCAAGTTCCTTCAGCGATCGAGCTTCCTTCAATAACCGAGACCATCAGTTAAAGCTGCAATCAAGTAACATAGAACTAAAACAACACATCACCATAAAAATTCACTGGGTACCCTAGAATGCCCCTACATCAAACACCCCAGGTTTGAAAAGATGCTCTCATAGGCTGAAATAACATCTTCTAGGATTCAGCACATAAACCCCGAACTGGTTCTTCACATGCAAGCCCTTCAACTTTTCATCTTGCATACTCTTCCACTTATGTTTCCTCTATCTTTTCAAATCTTTCCTTGATAACACACAGGCTTGTTATCCATACTGATCCATCCTTTATAAATTTCTCAACTCATCTAGGCTACCAAAACTCAAGTTTCTTCTACCAAGTATTGTATCTAGCAAAGGCATCAGGGAAAGCTTCATGTTATTCTTCTTAATAGTAAACACATTCTTGACACAATCATACATAGCTCTCCAATCATACTACCAAGGTCTACCGAGCAATATCTGAAAACTATTCATCTCCATAATATCACACAACACTTGATCCTTATACTAGCCAACCTAAAAATCAACAAAGCACTACTCCCTCACTTCCAGAGGATGAACATCTTGTAACTAGCCAATCCTATAAGGATAAGGATGCTTCATTCTCTTCAAACCAATTTTTTGAACCATGTGCTTAGCAACAAGGTTATCAGTACTACCACTATCAACAATTACAACACAAAGTTTACCTCCAGACTTGCACTAAGTTTTGAACAAGTTACTCCTCTGATAAGGTTCCTCCTTTACATCGAGCAATGTTCTTCAAACTAGCAAGTTCTTAGATTTAGGATCATTCTAAATGTTCTCATTTACCATAGTAGTCCTTTGATCACCAAACTTCTTTTGTGTACAATCAAAAGATCAATGTCCTTCTTCGCCACAATTATAACAAGTACCTTTAAAGATAGACCTACCTATCTTCTTTTTCAATTCCATAGGTTTCAGTTCATCTTCAATAGTTTCTTTATCCTTCACTAAGTGATCAATCTTTTCCTTCCCTTGGGGATTACTATGTTGTCTCCTTTTCAACTTATCTTCTGCCTTCAGAGCATACTGATAAGCATCCTCAACTGAATCAGTCTTCAGCATACTAAGCTCATCCTAAATATTGAAGCTCAAACCATTCACATATTGAGCTACTTTTTCTTTACCAAGTTCTCTGTGTCCAAACCGAATAGTCAACTTATAGAACTCCTCGGTATAGTCTCCCATAGTCAAATCTTTTTGCTTTAGATTCTGCAACTTCTTAAACAAGTCAAGTTCATAGTCAACAGGTATGAACTTAACTTTCAATTTAGTCACCATCAACCTCCACCGATTGATCTTCATTTCACCTTCATCTTCTCTATCTCTTTTTAATTCTTTCCACCAAAGCGCAACATGTCCTTTCAGCTTAGTCTGTGCCAATCTTACTCTAAGAGGGTCTTCAATTTCTTCAAGCTCAAAGAAGTCTTCTAATTCACCAATCCAAACAATCAATTCCTCGGGTCTCAAAGTACCAGAGAAATTAAAAACTTCCATTTAGTAACTAGTACTTAACCGAGCTCTATATCTATCCAACTGACTAGTTTTGTCTTCACTAGATCTATCTCTCCGATCATCTCCAGTAGAACCAGTAGCTTCAAATTCTTCAGCAGCTTCCTCATAACCATCTTCAGTACCAAGATTCCTCGGCATACTATAAATATCTCTCATGACCTCAGTGATCATGTCATTCTTCACCAATTCCATCTCAGATCTGAAATCAACTTTAACTTTCTCTGTAATCTTTGATTCCATAGCATCACAGAGATCGGCAATTGCTCTAGGGTCCAATCTTCTCGGAGGCATCCTTCAAGATTTTCAAAAACTCAAAGAAATAAATCACCAACCAAGGTCCTAGTGAAACTAGCCTCAAGTCGGAGATTGGTTTACACACTTAAGATCTTCAAGCTCTAATACCACCTGACGCAGGATAGGTAAGGAGGATCCAATTAAGGACAGTCCAATTTTGTAGCCAAACCCAACAATCTGGAATAACACAACAAGATAATGTTTCAACATAATTTTCATTAACATGCTTGGTTGTAAGGCCTTCCGAGTTTGGGCCAAATACAATCAAATATTCCAGCAATCTTCCAGCTAGTTCAGCTCTAAAACAATCAGCAACTAATGGAAACACTAAGACAGATCTAAACTTGAGCTCGCAAGCCTTCAAGAAATCTCCTTATCTCCAAGCATGAAAACCACTAGCTCTACTATTACAACTATCAGATAATAATATGATCTTCAATATCTCATAGGATCCAAATCTATCCTTTTATCTTCCCCCAAATCTACCTCCTAAAAAACTACCAAAAATCTCCTTAAATACATTTCTTCAACCACAAATCGGCTGGAAGAAATAATTAACTCCTAAGAAAAATTAGCTTCTATTAAAAACAAATATTAAATGCAACAATAGTCAGCTCTCAAATATCCATACAAACATTTAATTCTCCATGTCGGCCTCTAGATCTACATAGGAGAATACAACAAAAGCTACCAACAATAAATGCACCAAGTCGGCTAACCAAATCTTCAATAACTCCAGTCAATAAACCAGAACTACTGGGTACCAGAGAAACAACTGAGCACTAGTTAAACAACTGACCATGCCAAGCATCACTGAGCAACACAGGCATCATTGAGAAAGAACATCAATCGAGCACCACAGGCATCGCTGAGTACAAGTTCCACCAAGCACAAGAGGTTTCATCGAGTTCCTTTAACGAACAAGATTTCTTCAATAACCAAGACCATCGATTAATGCTGCAATTGAGTAACATAGAACTAAAACAACACATCACCATGCAGATTCACTGAGTACTCAATAATGCCCTTGCATTAATGTCATTGTTCTTCATTTAGGGTTTAAGTAGCAAATAAATAGCTCAATAACGATTGCACTTACTCGTAACAATGATGAAATTGCTCAGAATCCTTTAAATATTTTCTCAAATACTTTGAAAATTATTTTCTCAAATTCACTTTGTAGACTCTTAGCTCTTCATCATCACAGTGTGAAAAATAAGCTAAGTCCACCATCTATTTATAGTATTTTTCAAATTCCTGCTCGAACCTTTTTGCAATAAATGCTCAGCCTAACACAACTCATTGACAACTGTCATGCTTGGTGTATACCATGAAATAACATAAGCTTAGTTAACACATGAAATTTTCACCCAGTTAATACTAGCACTCGGTTAACCTTGCTAATATTTGCCGACTAGGAACTTTCCACTCGGTCTAGCATATACCGATTGTAAACACTTAAAGCTCAAAACTTGTAAAACTATAGTGCATCTTGATTCATGCATATTTGGTATGAGAAGACTTAGTATAAGGAACTCTATGATAAATATGATCAATTAGGATTATCAGTTCCATACATACCTTTTTCATCTTAGGTGGAGGTGGCAATGTCACCCAATCTTTACTAGTACATTTGAGGCCAAATTTTGATAGCCATTTGTCAGATTTTCAACACCTATGTGTTGACATTTTGACATATGTGTCCATTGACATTTTTGCGTTGGAAATTGTGATGGAAGAGGTAAATGTCAACTTTCTGACACCCAATTTTGTTAGAAACTTGTACATGAATACCAACTTTGTTATGATATTTCTTACGGTTGACCTATCAGAACTCTGACGACCCATGCAGGTGTCCCGTGGGACATATGTGTTGCAATAGTGATGAGTCAAAAATAATTCTTTGATAGGAAGACCCATCAAAAATATGGCATGACTATCACAAATACCTGTAAAAAAGAAGTACTTTCTGACATTATAACTATTGGAATAGCGACAGATCTATAGCCACAGTCTGACAGATAGACCTGTCGATGCTATAGCATTCCTATCACCCCTTTTTGTCAAAAAGGAGATATCTCCAACATTGGACTTGTCGGAAGAGTGACAGTATGGCAGTATATCTTTGACAAGTATACCTGTCAGATATATAGCATTCCTATCACAATTATCCATCAAAAAGCAATTGGCTCCAACATTATATCTGTTGGCCAAGCGATAGGTGGAAGTGGATTCCGATGGGAGAGTCTATTGTATGTATAGCACCACTATTGAAAGTATTTTCTTTACTGTCAAAAAAGTGATGGATATGCACATTAAGAATAAGATAGCTCAAGAGACCATCATAGGTTGTCTCTTTCTTCCATCTATATTATTGACAAAATGTTTTACCTTTCATTAGCTCATCAAATCTGGGGATTTGAAAGAATTTAATAGAATATTTTGATGATAACGTATATTATTTAAGTTGATGTTGCACAAATTTATCTACTTTGCACACTTGTAGACTATGAGGAGGATGATAAATAAGCATCTCCTCCCATGGCCTACATTACTGAAGCCACGGGAGGAGATGCTTCTTTATGGCCGTCCTTGTAGTATACAAGTGTGTGAAGTATATAAATTCATTCAGCATCAAATTAAAATAATGTATGTTATACATGAAAATATTCTATTAAATTCTTTCAAATCCCTGAATTTGATGAGCTAATGAAAGGTAAAACATTTTGTCAATAATATAGACCGAAGAAAGAGACCAACTATGATGATCTCTTGAGCTCTGTTATCTTTAGTCCTAGCTACTGGGTAAGGCCTGGAAGACTTATACCTGGTGATCATCAAGAATAATCATTGCCTTGCATTTATGTACACTACAAAGTATCCAATATAATTGATCCCAGTCTCGCAAAAACATTTTACACTTGTGCAACTCATCAATACTGGAGGCCTAAAGTAATTTTATACAATCACTAGCACATTTCATGCATGGATGAGAAACAATATCCAAAGTTTCTAGATTCTAAGAAGAGGTATGAGTGGAGGCCAAAGAAGGGATATTTGTGAAGGTTTTATAGACATAGGTTACTAAATCATCATCTCTGCACTGGTACTCAATATGGCCTCCACTCCATATATGTCTTCTCAAAATGTAAAAACTCTCCATCATTGATTCTCGTCATTTTTTCAGCATCTCCATGGACTGAGACCTTAAATTATTGAGCTTCTCTTTGTTTTGAGAATATTTTAACATTCTCTACTTAATAGGGCCAACCACGTGAAGGTGGAAGCTCATCTTTCCCCTCCTAGGAGCCTCTTATAACCCTTTATGACATTTTAAGACCTCTAAGAGGTATTGTTAGGGATTTTAAAGGGTCGTAAAGGGTCATAAGGGGTCCTAGGACACAATAGCTAAGAAACATAAATGTAGGTATCATGGTCAAAAAAATTTGGAGACACAACATAATTGAGAGGTATACCCAGACGATGCAAAGCAACCACTACTCCTTTGGTTTTGAGTTGACACTGCGGGATCCAAAAACCATAGATAAGGAATCTATGGTTTTTGGATCCTGTAGTGTCAACTTAGAACCAAAGGAGTAGTGGTTGCTTTGCATTGTCTGGGTATACCACTCAATTATGTTGTGTCTCCAAAAAATTATGACCATGATGCCTACATTTATGTTTCTTAGTTGTTGTGATATCTACATCGCAGTGTGTATTTGTTGTAGCAGCATAGCCTATCCACAATAGAAAGGAAGACATCTTTCTAGCTTGGGTCTAGATCCTACCCCAATTTTTGAAGGATCTAGGCCCAGGCTAGAAAGATGTCTTCCCATTTTGTTTAAGCCATATTCCTTGATATTTTCAAACTTTCTTGGTATAGTAGGCCTTCTCTCTGCAGTACTCTTCTTCAATCTATGTTCGACGATAAGAATCTTATTCTTCTTCCTAATTACATCCAAAGCTTCCTTTTCATTAGGATCCAACTCCACTTCCCCCATCTCATCATCCTCATCACCCTCAGTTGCCATGCTAAACCATTCTTCCCTCTCTAGTTCTTCAAGCCTCTGCAAGATATCTGGATCAATAAAGTTTGCAACATTGTGTCCATCCATGATCTTGGGAATATCATCATCTTTCCAGTCTTCATTTTCCAACATATACCCCTTCTTCAAGCTTGTAGAGTAATCTTATTAATAAAAGAACTCTTGCCAACATTAGGGTACCCACAGATCAAAATACTTGATGTTATTGGTGCTTGTGCTAAAGGATATCGATTCACTTGTTTGAAATGGCCAAATCATTTTTATTTTGATTGTAGAGAAAAGGAGTAGGAGAAAATGAGAAGGTGAAATCTAATCGAGCGTGAGAGAAGGCATTGCATTTTATTTATTCATGAATGCTCTCTGAAATGACCAATCATGTTTTCTATTCGATTATTTTTGGTGCTTTTTTTTCCCATATTCAATAGATAAAAATCATGGTGGCAGCCACTTAGCCATCTTTTTGATGTTCCAGGTATTTTACAAAGATACAGTTATGTGGATTTATCATATATTTGCTTGCAGTTATTGGTCAAATACAAATATTTTGTCAAGTTGAAAGGGAAATATATCAGTTTGGTGTTTTCAGTTTATGTTAAAAGTTGATTTGGTAAAATCCTCAAAAAACACACTACATGTTCTAAAATGTAAAGAAGTTGAATGTTAAATTTAAGATATATATCTCATCCATAGTAATCAAAAGAAAGGACATTAAACTTATAAGGAGATTTACCAATCCATAAATATAAGCGAATAGAAAACATGATTGGTACCTTATGAATTAGTTTTTGAGGTGCACAATCTTCATCAATCTCCTCAGACGAAGACCCCTCCTCACAAAAAATGCATTTAACACAAAAAACAAATTTACAAAACTGAACCAATGACATGTTTAGAACAAAGAAATAGAATGATAATAATATGCTGAAAATTCTGTTCTATTTAATACACGCCAAAGAACCAATCCCAACAATTCTTAAACATACTTTATCTGATATGATAATAACATGCTAATTAAACTGATAAAGGTGTTATCTACATTTAATCTGCCAATTACTAATTACATAAAAAACAAATTTACAAAACTGAATCAATGGCATGTTCTTCGTGTGGTACAAGGAAGATTTGGCTATCAAATCTTCCTTTGTGAAAGTTGAGCATGAGAGAAGGTATGTGATTTCTTCATCTTTGATTGGTATCTTTGAAAGGCAACATCTTTTGAGCCTCTGGCATCATATTTGACCACAAATTTCAAATGCATTGCATTTTATTTGATCATGAATGCTCATTGAAATGACAGCATTCTATTGGTGTTGTGTCCTAGCCCGTGCTTTATCTCCATTATTTGATGTTATTGGTGCTTGTGCTCAAGGATATCGATTCACTATTTTGAAATGTTTGGATCATTTTGGTCATGACTATTCCTATACACAGTCAGGGAATGTAACTGTCTAATGATTATATGTAATGTTGAATGGATTAAATGCTTTATTCTTGGTAGAAGTGAATGGAAGGAATAATGTTGGTGTTAGGTTTCATTCATTATTGAATTCAATAGTTTCCAAGATGAGTTGAGGATTTTTCTCCTTGTTTAATGTACTTAATTGTTCCTACACAATCCACTCATACAATAGTGAAATGCTATGTGATTGACAATTTCATACAACTGGTTTAGTTTTGTAAAAAAAAAATCATGTTAAATTTTTTTTTTCTATTTTTTCCATTTGATAACCACAGTCAACATTTCAAAATAGTGAATTGATATCCTTGAGCAAAAGAACCAATAACATCAAATAATGGAGATAAAGCATGGGCTAGGGCATGACATCGGTAGATTAAAACTGAACCAATAACATATTTACAACAAAGAAATAGAATGATAATAATATGCTGAAAATTCTATCTTGTTTAATATACGCCAAAGGACCAGTCCCAACAATTATTAAACATACTTTATCTAATATGATGAATTGTTTAAGAATTCATCATATTAGATAAAGTATGTTTAAGAATTTTTGGGAGTTCTATTAGACCTTTGTTGTAAACATGCCATTGGTTTTGAAATGTTTGGATTCATTAAAGGATACAAAACCCTTCATTTTGGGGTTATTGTGTGCGGATTCAAATGTAGGTTTGATTTGGTTAATGTTTAGAAGAGATAAATAAAATATTTAAAGACAATCTTACATGTTTGGAGAGGTTTGACCGGCACTTATCATGACTGCATCCTCACAAACAATAGCATAGACTGGTTTTACTAAGTTTCCTTTCTCTATTTTGAGGTTTCCTTTCTCTGTCGCAAGGGCACAGTCAGAGGGTTCATTGAAAAAATGATCCTTTGAATGGTTACTATGAATATGAATGATTTGATATAGCATATTTCTCATTTTACTTGAACTTTGGAATAGCTTGTGCAAGGGTGAAAGTACTTTTGATTGTTTTGGTCGTGACTGTTCCTGTACACAGTCAGGAAATGTAATTGTCTAATGATTATATGTAATGTTGAATGGATTAAATGCTTTATTCTTGGTAGAAGTGAATGGAAGGAATAGTGTTTGTGTTAGGTTTCATTTATTATTGAATTCAATGGTTTCGAAGATGTGTTGAGGAGTTACTCCTTGTTTAATATTAATTATTCCTACACAATCCACTCATACAACAGTGAAGTTAAAAAACTAAACCAATGACATGTTTACAACAAAGAAATAGAATGATAATAATCTGCAAAAAAATCTATTATGTTTAATACACGCCAAAGGACCAATCCCAACAATTGTTAAACATACTAGTTATTTGATATGATGAATTGTTAATAAAGGTCTAATTATGTAGACTGCTAGCACGAAGGAAGATTTGACCTAGCCAAATCTTCCTTGTACCACACAAAAAAATGTGTGATAAATATGTCTACCCCAACCTTAATTGTTTAATAATTCATCATATCAGATAAAGTATGTTTAAGAATTGTTGGGAGTTCTATTAGACCTTTTTTGTAAACATATCATTGGTTTTAAAATGTTTGGATTCACGTTTGTTGATATTACTAGCACGTTTAATGATGCCATTGTATATTACTGAGATGCTAACTGAAATGACTGCATTCTACTAGTGTCGTGCCCTAGCCCATGCTTTAACTCCATTATTTGATGTTATTGGTGCTTGTTCTCAAGGATATCCATATTTTTGAAATGTTGACTATGGTTATCAAATGGACAGCCCATGAGCTTGTAGCTAGGCACTATTTGTATTAATAGCTTAGGGCATCAAACATATTGTATCAGTGATAGCTGAGACTTTGTTATAAGGAAATAGGACAAAGAATGATTTTGATTTATTTTCTCTATTTTGATCCCTAAGTGGCTTACAATCCTAGAGAAGCATATGCAGATTTACAGATGCAGTTGCAAGATACATAGCAGCTGATAATTCAAAAGAAATCCATGCATCTAATTTGAATAGAAATTAATACAAAAAAATAGGGTCCTGCAATGGCCTAATCATCTAGACCTTGACTGTCCCCTCAACCAGTGACCCTTCAAAACTAGGTTATCATGCAATCAGTGAGTGATCCTTCATTCTCCTAGTCTTCCCTGCATCTAAACATATTGGAAATACACAATACAATGATAACAAGTATTTCACAATCCCCCTTCCCTCAAGGAACACTCTCAACCATCCCTTCCACATAGCATTTCACTATTGTATGAGTGGATTGTGCAGGAACAGTTAACATCAAATAAGGAGAAAACTCCTCAACACATCTTGGAAACCATTGAAAGGGCAAGAAATTAGTTTGGAGACATTTGTTGTAAACATGCCATTGGTTTAGTTTTGTAATTTTATTTTTTTTTAAATGCATTTAAATGGGACATTGAGCATAGTAATAATATGCTTAATCTAATATTAATTGGCAGATTCAATGCACATAACACCTTTATCAATTTAGCATGTTACTATAAGATACTAAAGGAGACCTACTATTTGTCAGAGAAATCTTCACTGTCCCCCATAATGAAGACAATGAAGATTGACCTCCTGCCACACAACAAAGAACATTGTAATAAGAATAAGATATAATGTAGTGTTAGAATAAACTTTGAACAAAGACATGTAATGCTTATGTTAATGATCTAAAAAGCTACAAATATAGGAATTGAAAAAGAAGATAGTGCCAAGAAACATTTTCACAAATATGAAACGTGAGGAAAAGTAATAACGTTAACAATGCCAAGATTCACAGCATTAAATTTCACCTGCGGATGAGTTTTTGTAGTGGGTTCCCCAACATCAAAAATATGTTGAGTTTCATTTGAGCTATAACTAAGAGTATCATGTAGAACAGACCCTAAACTTTGAAAGTGTTCTCCAACCTGGCAATTCAAAATTCAATCTAGGCAAGCATTAGTAAGTGAAAAAATTATAGACATCAACATCAACATCATCATAATAATTAGACATAAATTATAGACATCAACATCAACATAATCATAATCATTTGAAGAGTATTCATTTTGGATAGTACTATATTTATTGAAAGTTTTTGTGATGCTTCTAAACTTTAAAGACATATTTTATGGCTTAATGATAATATAGATTAGTGTTTTGTTTTCTAATATAAAATCTTTTCAATATAATCATGGAATGTTGTTGATCATTCATGGTCTTGAAGAAATTTTTCTTCTATTTGATGTATCCTGAATTCATTGAGTTCTAGTACAGGTGAATTGGCCAGACTGAATAGTTTCTAGAGTTAAATTTTTGTTTACCTATGTAAGCTTTACATTCATTCTTTTCTTGTTTTAATTCTCAAGTCCTAATGTTGTTTCTCAATGTGATATAGACTGACTACAAGATGGTTCAGTTGGTCCTCTCTTTCTGTTTAATCTTCATGGTGTAAGTGTCAATGTGTTATAATCCAACTAGCATGTCATACCGCCACTTCTGACAAACCTCGCAGCATGCAAATCACAACCAAAGACTTGGGTGATCAGTATACACAAATAGTGATTACCCTTAGGAAACAATGATCATTAATATTCATTAATGGTGGGCATTGATTCCTTGGTGATAAAGGCATTGACAAAATTCATCTTCTTAACCAAGTCATGGGTGGTGATCCTTGAAATAGCTCAATTAGTAAAAGGAAATAATAATTTGGAGTGAGGAAGAAGGAAAATTGGAAAAAAAAATATGGAATAATTAGGTTGGAATTGGAGAAGAATTCATAAATAAACTTGAATTAGAAAAAAGCCAAGTTATCTGGTTCTTTGTTTGAGGCTGGGTTTTGATTCTACTTTTGTTCTCCTCTGGGTTCGACTTGGGTGCACCTGCAATATTATAAATATGATACATGAGGTATTTTATTCATAATTTTATAGGCTAACTCATTATTATGGTAACATGGGTATGACCACATTCCATGCCTAATGGTACCCGACATGGAGTGTGGTTCAAATGAAGTTGAACCAAATGTTAACCGTGATGGCTATGATCATGATGAAGATGAATATGAATATTAAATATAAAATATGGCTTGCAATTTGAATTTTCATTTTCAATGAAGAAACTATAGATTCAAGTTGACTCATTCTATGTTGTAGTATATTTGTTCCCTAGATCTACCATATTATATATGTGTAATGCCCAAAAATTACTGGGCAAAACACAAACAAAACTAACTTTCAAATCCTTTTGACAGAACATCAGTTTAGTAAATGTATACTTAATTTCTAGAATTTAAGCAATAGGATAGATATGAACTAGTTGCTTATTACAAACAAAAAGATTAGTAGATAAATGAATTGTAAATATATACTTTATTTCTTCTTTTATTCATAACATTTAACATGATATTGAATTCATAATATAGCAATACTATTAATTTATTAACATAGAGATCTGCAGGAAATTTAAATCATTTAACAATATCATGCAATGTTTACTTGACATAAGATTGAAAATACAGAAATATGATTAATTCATTCACTAGAAAATAAAGCATTTAATAAATTAAAATCTTTTTTTATATTTTCACAAAGTTTGTGTAACAACAATAGATTTCCTTTATAATTGCAAGAATTTTACATATAATGAATTATCCAATCTTTGATAAGAAATACTTTGAAATATACCTAATGTTGATCTCTCATTACAAGGGAAATTAATCAAACTTTATTTAAAACCTTACTCTTTATACATTTACAAATTCATGAATTTACATTTTGAATAGAACAAATTCTTGAGGGGCTTGTTACACCTAAAATCAATCTTTCAATCAGCAACTTCAACTTTTCATACTCAAGCAAAACCTACAATACAAAAAGCATTTACCACATGACCATGGAGGCTCACCTCCTAGCCTAGGTCATTTCATGGCCACCCTCGAGCTAGGGGAAACAAGAAGGGATAGGTTACAAACATTCTACACACATTAAACATACATTCAACATTTTGGGACATAAACAATCACATATTACTCCCATTCCCAAGCTTGCACATAGGAATTCATAATTGATTCCAATATGGGTGAAGGTGGAATTATCTCATATGGAGATGCCATACTTAAACAAATTCTTACAATATGTGCAGCCTATAAGGGACATCTTCTACTCATCCATGTATCAGAGTTTGGTAAGAGTTCTTAGGAGAAAGACGATATGTCAGTGGGAGATGGAGAAACCAATCTCAGAATACCACTTGAAGCCTTGCAATGTTGAGAGTGGGATAAAGGCTACACTTGAGACCCTATATAAGGAACAATCTTATTGAGCTTCACTTTGTTTCGAGAATAGTTTTATATTTTGTACTAAACAGGGCCAACCATGTGAAGGTGGAAGCCTATTTGGCCCCACCACTGCCCCCCCCCCCCCAGCATCACTCTTAATTCCCCGTTAACATCTACCATTCATTCATTATTTCATCATTAATAAAATATAACATTTATTAATTATCACACAATAACATTCATTAACACATTATAAAATTTATGAACATTAAATACCACATAATTAAATTCATTGCCATTCATTAACACATTATAAAATTTATGAACATTCAATACCACATAATTAAATTCATTGCCATATAAAAATCAGTCATTATCAATTAAGGTGCATAGATGACAATCATTTCTTTTTTTCTTTTGATTTCTAGTTTTTAAGAAGTAATCGCTAAGAGGACCATAGATATTATCATGATCATCTCCCCTCTCATTAGATCTCAATGCATGCCTAGTTTTCTATTGATGCAAAGGGGGGTCATCTGCAATAACACATAAAAGGGTTAAATTAAAAACATTTTATTATAATTAAAAACATTAAAAACATTTTAAAGTATTTCAATACTTTAAAAGCCACAATTGTATAGCTCTTTACCTGATCTAGTCACATCATCAACATCGAGGTCAGTTTATCTAGCCTCAGCCTCAACCTCAACTTGCTCATTAATAATGGCCTCTACACTCTCTACAGTTGCAATACAAATTGTTACATTAATCCAAACACCAATTGCAATTAAATTTGTATTACTACATGAATAAATTTAAGATGTTTACTTGTATTACTCTGATGCACATCCTCATTGTCATCAACATGCACAGGTTCTGTATGGCCAGAATCGAAAGGTTGCATTTCAATTTCATACGCATTCATGTTATCATTGTTTTCTTACTTAAAACAAATTTACTCACTTTATGTTGGAACTTAACATTAAATAAACTAATTGGTAAATAATTAAATTTGAAATATCATCTATTTAGCTTACGTACCATGATAGATCCATCAATAGAACCTTGTGCACTTATTAGTTTTTCTTCCACAACTTTATAGCCTTATTGGAAGCCAATTCTCTTGTCCTCATCTATGAGACTTATATTGAACTCCGCACCCTACATTTTTGCTTAGTATCGTCAAATTTTATTTTATTGTTTCATCAAAACAAAAAAGAATTCAAATTATAAATAAATATTATAAAGATCAAAGTATTATTTTTGGTATTAAAATCCATCTATAAATTGTATTTTTCCTCATATAATTCTAACAATATTAACACTTACAACTCATGCAACAAGTTTGGAATAACCACTAGAGCCTAGCTTGTGTTGCCCATGCTTTTGTAGTCTTGCCTTTGTTGCCTTTGATGTGTCAGGAAATCTATGAAGAGATTGAAATATATTAGTTCATATAAATATGAAGAGTATTTAGTACACAATTACATTCTTAATAGTATCACATACCTTCTTCTGTTCTCTGGTGGTCTATTTCTTTTTTTTATTTCAGTTTTCTCATTCGCATCCAGAATAAGAGATTTCCACTCTAAATCAGGAATGCAATGGGGGCACTGGTAATTTAGATTTTTGGTTAATGTACACCTATACGGGTCCCTAATATACCTCAAACATAACCCAGCTTTCTGAAGGAGCTTACCCTTCTCAAATGCACGAGGTCCAAAAAAGTTTGTCATACTCTCTATGAGAGCATCCTTTAACTTTTGATTTTGGGTTTTCCACCTTTTAAGAAAAATAAGTGTTAGATTAAAAAATGAAGTGAAATTACCTTTAATATAGTTTAAGAAATGGATGTAATGATAACTATCCTAGCAATGATATGAAATCAAAATAGTGGATTGGGGTTTTAGTTCAGATATGATGTTCCACCCTGTACAGATGGTGGGCCCAAATATCCGCAAACACTCGTCACTAAGTTTATCATAAAAAACATCATTCCCTACAAAATAATCATTAGTCAAAGGATATAATAGTATAAAATAAGAATACAATAGATGTAAGCTTCTCATATTGAATGCAAGGTGTAATTAACATACGATTGTATAGTAAAAGAAAGGTCTAATATTTAAAGTACCTAGAAGTTTTTCTATTTTCAAGGGAACTCCTTCATCACTCACAAGCAATATGCAATCCTTCACCATTCCCATACTAGGAATACTAGTACATCCAAGCAAATCACCATCAAGTGATGCATCCCCTATTGCATAAATTGAATCCATTACGAAATGGCCCTAAGAAAGAACACTTCAAGGGAAATAAACATATATATAATAACAGAGAAAATAAAATCTATGTACGAGTAGCTGGTGCCATGGCATCTATGGTCATGCTACATGTTGCTGACATTGCAGGATGCAGGACATCTGAGCCTGCCATCATATGAGGTGGCAATAGTAAATGATCATTGACATGTGATGAAGAATAAGATTGTTAGAGCATAATAATAGAAATGATTAGCATGGACAATATTGTTAGAGAGTAAAAAAAATATATAGTCCAACATGCGATCTACCTAAACCAGCTACAGTACCCTCATCATGGTCGTGAGGATCAAAATTACGCAAAAAAAGTTGTAAAAGCAACACATTCACTTATTTTTTAATGACATAAAAGACTAGTATAACATAAAAATATTATTGAACTTTTGTTATAATTAAAAATTACATTAATACTTACTCTGTAATTTTGAGATAGGTGCATCAGTTTAGTTGCCCTCTTTTGTGACTCAGGAGTCGAAGGGAATATAGATGCCAATTCAACCACTCTTTTTCCACTTTTGTAGAGGCATTTTTTAATTGTAGAGGCTAGGTCATCACAAGTAGTGAAATCAACAGTTAGGTCCTCGTCAAAGGACTCCTCTTTAGGGACCAAGGGTTCCTTTCCCTTTCTTTGCTGACCACCTATCTGTGACAACAATATTACTAACACTATTAGAATTAATCTGAAACAGTGATGAAAATAATATAATAAAAAAAAATATTTAACATTTTTTTTCTATCTAATTTGTAGTACAATAACAAAGAGGTTTACCTGCTAGGAAGAAGTGCATGCATGATCATCATTGTCCCCTCTACGTGGTTGTTCGATATTGTGGCCCTATGTTATTATTTAAAGCTAACCAATGTATCATCTTAAAATGGAAGCACTTCCATGATAAGAGTGTTTAGCCCTCCGAGTAAGTGGTTTGGGGTCATGTTAAATGTCTCAAATGGATATTCGACTTGGATCTAGATTGTTCCCTTGTTCTGCCCCATTTTCCACTTCTTCCTAGCATTTTCCTAGCATCTTGGACTATGAACCTAAGATTCTTGACCTCAGGGTCAAGGTCAAACTTTTAGGTCAAAG
This sequence comes from Chamaecyparis obtusa, assembly GCA_027943335.1. Lineage (NCBI taxonomy): Eukaryota > Viridiplantae > Streptophyta > Pinopsida > Cupressales > Cupressaceae > Chamaecyparis > Chamaecyparis obtusa. Next base: position 726,904 of record BSBK01003848.1, on the reverse strand, counting down.
TCAACCTTGACCCTAACTTGGTCAGGATCAACCTCGATCCTGACCTAGTCACAATCAACCTCGATCCTAACCTGGTCAGGATTAACCTTGATCCTAACTTGGTCAGTAGCAACCTCATCCTTGACCCTAGGGTCCGGGATCCTTGGGGTTAGCTTCCGGTTTCAGGATTTTATCAAAATCTTGTCTTTTCCCTCTTCGAGGCCATTATTTCTCAGATTAAGTGTCAAATTCTCAAATTAAAATTTGAGGTGGACCTTTCTCGATATTTGCATAGGATTCCTAATTTATTATTGGAGATTAGCCTTTCTCAATTTTTGTGCCTAATGCTCAAATTAACTTTGGGGTTGGCCTTATCTCAAATTTTATAACAAGGCTCTTAAATAATTATTTTATTTCTATATTAAGGGTGGTCCCCTCCTAGAGTTTTGTGTCAAGACTTTAATTTAATTTCCTCTCCATGTGTACCTCTCTAGAGTTTTGTGCCATGGGCCCTTAATTATTATTTTCTACGAGGCCCCTCTTGTGCCTTAGATCACTATAAAAGGGATCCTTCCTCTCTCATTTTCTCATATCTCATCTCACAATCTTTCAAGCTCTCAAGCAAGAAGATCAAGCATTCAAGCCTTCAAGCATTCAAGCATCCAATTCATCAAGGAGATCCATTAGTAGCCATTGAAGGATTCAAGCTCTATGGAGCTCTCTTGTTGAAGATTCCTCAATTTCCATTAAAGCCTCTTCCAAATTCAAGATCTATTCAAGATTGGTGTTGAAGATCTAAAGACAATTGATTGGAGACATCCTACATTTGATTCTGCATTCATCCATTCTTGTGGATTCAAGGATTCGGATCCTCCACAAGGGTTTCAACTCAAGCAAGGTGAATTGTTCTATTTACTTTGTTTATTCCAACAATTTCAATTCAATTTCAAGGTTAATTCTTAAATTGGGGTTTGACTAAGGAAAACCCCTCCCCCCAACAAAAAAAACCATTTTTCTTGCAAGTACAAGTGTGGAATTTCAGATATGAGAGAGAATTTGCATACCCTTTTCGACAAACTTCTGAGATCTATGAACAAAGTCAAAATTGACCTTCAGAATAAAAATGTACCCTTTGACCTTTTATGAGGGTCAAAGTTGACCTGATTTCCTCTTGGAAAAATATTTCTCAGTTTTGTAGATCTCGTAGTTTTGGTTCAAAATCGTGAGAATCAATAGTTTTTGAGATCGTTTGACAGGGTTTTCATCTGATTCTTTTTTGGAGGTAAGTACCTTTATTTCTTAATTTCAATATTAATCATCTACATTTACTTTCTACATCAATACAATTCAAATGTATGTTTAAAATATTGGTTTTGGGGTCTCTTTTATGTGCAAACCATTGTTCTAGGACCTCATCCATATTTTACCCTTTACAACCAATAATTAGAAAGGACTACATTAATAAATTTCATTAGAAGATGATGGAGATGAGGTGGATGGTGAGGAGACTCTCTAAATGTGGCTGGAAAAAAAAATCAATTATTTAATGGTACATAGTATGTACCTACACCGCAATGATAGTGACATCGTTTGTATCTATGCGATTCAAATTGTAATCAATAAGCAGCTCTTCCCCTGCACTTATTGATTTTATCGCACATGCAAATACATGATTTCCCTCGCGTGCCTCAAATATGCAATTGGGTTGCTTAATAGTTGATAGAGGTCACGTGCTATTTATAAAACCTACAATATTCCTTGATGCTTTTGGCCTTCCGTCAATGTATATATCCACTCTTTTAATTTTCTCATTGTCTTTTTGTTGAATATAATTTTCTGAGAGTGCATACCTACACATACTTTTTTTATATTGAACAATTCGCATTCAACTTTTGTAATCGTAACAAGGTCTAACATACTCCATCAATTCAACAACTTTTTTGTAGGAGACATTTATGCCATCCATAGAAAATAGGCCCAAACCATGTATTGATGATTGTGCAATACAATATATCTTGCCTTTAACACTAAAATCAATGTTTATTGGAGGAAGTTTCTTGGGGACCCATTTTTTCTGTCAATTTTGGTACCTAGAGGACACCTCAATGTCGAATTTTCTCTCATCATCATAAAAACATGACCCCCCTTGAGCAAGGAAAAATTTTATGCATTTATTGAATTTTCTTTTAGTCTTTTGACCTCTAGTTGATCTTCCTAATTCAAACATACTACATGACTCACTTTCTTCGCTCAAGGAAGACATGTCTGACTAATACCTATTTGTTGCTACTTGCACTCCATCAAATGAGATAGATAGCAAGTAATGGAAGATATTTTTCAAATTGTGAAATACATTAATCTCTATAGGGTGTATTAACTTATACCTGTCGATCCATGAGATTGTGTGGGATGCTCGTGAAAGGGGTCTAGGTACCTACATATGTAATTCAATTATCTAATATTAGCTAAAACATTCATGATACATATACTCAAAAAAACATAGTAAGTACATTAAAAACCATAAGCATCCCATATGAATTAAAAACATTAAAAGGTACATCATGAATTAATTAGATTAAACATTGGTCTCATAACTGCACATTTCTATCAAGAAATCAATATTAAATAGATTAAACAGTGATCACGTAACTGTACATTTCATTCATGTCATTCATCTTCTTCTTCATCCAACAGATCGCCATGATCATCATTGTCATCGACATCATCACCACCACCGTCATTATCATCATCTTTGGCATCATCGTCATCATCAACATCAACATCATCATCATCATCATCGTCATCATTGTCATCATCATCATCATCAGTATCATCATCATCATCTTCTTCTTCTTTTTCAAAAAAATTTGCGTAGGGAACATCATCGACTAACTTTTGTTCATGATCATCATCTACATCATCTTCTAGTTGTTCGCAATCTTCTTCTTCCATCACATTATACCTCATCAGCCTTCCTCTTGGATCATGTCTAACAAAAAATGACCAACCTGATTTATGTGGAACCTCTGAGTAAAATACCTACTCACATTGGCTTGGAAGAACATAGGGCTTATCACCAACTGACTCAAATCACCTTGTATTAATCATTGGAAATCCATTGTCATATTCAATAATAGTTCTATCAGAATCATTTTGATTAAGTTGTAGCCTGTACCATCTGATGACAAAGAGAACTAATCTAAAGGTATTAAAGTCACACTCAAGTATATCACCCAAAATGTCATAGTATCAATTTTCAGACTCTCAAGGATGTAAGTCATTTCTAGATGAAATATTAGTCACCTGAAAGACTGCACTTATCCCAGAATCACAAGTTTTCTTTGTGTCATCCAACTTTTTGATGCAAAATTTATGACCATTGCAAAACATAGCCTTGTGGTGTTTGACTTGCAAAAATATGTCAAACATGTACAAATTAATGCATCGAGAGTTCATAAATGTATGAGTGATTAACAAATTTATACGTATCTAGAAATCTCTTAAACCATGTGCTAAATCTATTTCCCTTTGCGTAACATTTAGATCTCCATTACGATGAGCTTCATTAACCAATGAAGACATAGCTTCCCATGTTAATGTGTGACCTAAATGATGACATCGTTCAATCCATACCATCATCCAATCTTGATTGTTTGCAATAAACAAATGTATTGCTTCCCACTCTCGAGAAGCTGTACAAAAAATAAATAAATGACTTACAACTGATTAATTTTGAAGATTAAGAATTAATTAACAGCTACAATAACATCTTATAATTTATTACCTCTCACTTTCCTCATTCTACCTTTCCCCACCAAGTACTCCCCTTCGAATTTTCTAATAGTGTCAAGATCCCAAATGCAATCTATATGGATCTTTGCTACAAGCTTAGGAAGATATTCAGTAATGTACACCATAATCTAGTATACCATATATCCCTCCATCATAGAACCCTTAGGATGTGCTCTTTACTAAACCAAAGCCTTCAAAAATTCTAGGTGCCTCTCAACCATCCACATTTATTGAGTGTGTATGGGTCCACACATTTTAATCTCCTCAACTTGGTGTATGAGGTAGTGTTCTTGCGCATTGAAAAAGGTTGAAGGTAGACACTTTTTCATTTCACACATTAGATGAGGAATTCTTCTCTTCTAGTATTTTATATCTGCTTTATGGATTTCTTCAGATGACAACCACCTATAAGAAATTCAAGACACAAAAATATATAAACATGATACTTTACAATATATACAAAAAATTGAACAGATATCATTTCTTACCTCATGTATTTTCCAAGATCATATATCACTTGTTTGATGTTATTGTCGAAGTTCTCTGGGAAAGATAGGGGTAGCATGTACTGCAACAATTATAAAAATAATCATGCCATTATTTTCTCATATAATACAATGAGAAGTACATGCAGTTTACAAATATATTGTAAATACAAAAGAACATGACTTACCTTGATGAAGGTATGCCAATCATGCATTTTCAACCCTAGCCCAAATTCACTCTTCTTTGATATGGTACTGCTTATGTTTGCAGCAAATCTTGTGGGAAATTGAATTTTTCGTATGACCTCTTTTATGGCATCACTTTGTTGTTCTATTAATAACCAAGGAAGGGAACTTATATTAATCCATTCTCCATTTCTATTTGATTCAATGAATTTTTTTATTACATGATTGGATTCATGAATGTCGCTACAAATTTTGACAATTTTTTCTATCACACCTTCCATCCAATATCTTGGACACAATATCTCTGTCACATTCTTTCCAATATGCATAGTATCAAACAAATGCACAATTTGTAGTTGCTCGTAGTAGAAAAACCTACTAAATTATCTGGGATAACTTTTTAGTCCCTTTGGAAGGTGCTCAGTAGTATTGCTTTGATGACATTCACGATCATCAATCACATAATCAGAAAAAAAAACACAATATAAATATACAAATTCCAAACATAAACCATTAGGTAGAACGGTAGTACCTTGACGATTAATTCTATTATATTCCAACTTCCATAGGCAAGGTTTCATTCTCTGTGGCTTAGATGTAGTCTCTTCTTTCCCATTGAAAATATTTTTTCAGTAATTTGATAGTTATGATTTTTGTGGAGAAAGTGTCTATGCTCATCAAACACCTGCTTTCCTAAACTTTTTGAATGACGAGATTTCATCTTTGGACCACAAACTGGACATGCAAATTTTCCCTTTGTTTGAAGACCTACAAGATAATGATACAATTGGATTAAATATTTTTATTTTTATTTTTAGAATTATCATGTGCAACTTGAATTCACCATAACATACCAGAAAAATGTGTTAGCCCTGGGGTATCATGTATTGTCCATGCAAGCATTGCATGGAATTTAAATTGTCTATCTCCTATTGGTCTAGAGATGTCATACATAGTGACACCATTTCATAACTCCACCAACTCATCTATAAGAGGCTCAATATATACATTCATATCTTTAACTTGATAGTTACCTAGTTGAATAAACAACATTACATAATTATTGTAACCATTTTACTACAAGATTTAGAATTACATGTAGATAACTATTAAATGATTAAATACCTGGAACAATCATTTCCAACATAATGTGCTCCCTCTTTATTGACATCCATGGAGGAATGTTATTGTTGATGACAAAAATAGGCCAAACAAAGTAAACAAATCTTAGCTCTCCAAATGGATTGACACCATCTGCTGCCACTGAAACATTGAGATTTCAAGGTTCTTTGATAAAGTGTGGCCACTTTTCCTCTATGTCCTTAAATACAAAACCATCTGCAGGTATTCAAATAATGTCATCTCGACTCCTATTGCATGCATGGTAATCCATAAATTGTACCAAGCTACTACACCTGAATAATCTTGGCAAACGTGGTATAATAGGGATGTAATGAAGAACCTTGTGAGCCACCTTTTTTGTTATTTGATATGTTTGATATCTACTCATATGACATTTAGGGCATTCTATTACAAATTCATGTTCTTTATGATAAATAATATGATCATTGGGACAAGCATCTATTGCTTGATACTCTATTCTAATATCTTTCATAGTGGCACATAATTCTTGATATGAGCAAGGGAGAATATTCAATGGTGGTAACAAAAACTCACCTATCAATCTATAGAAAAAAATATAAGTTGTGAATATTAACAATATTTATGGTACATGTTTCACCCTTTAATTACTATAATGACATATATGACATACCTTAGCATACATGACATTTTTGTGTTGGATAAACCATTCATAACCTTGAAGTTCAACAACAACAATATAGGAGAGAGAAGAGTTGTTTGGGAGCCTTCGTAAAGGGTTGTGGCTTCCTTCTCAAGTAGAGGTATATCATGGATGACATCAACATCATCTGGATCAACATCATCAGTTGTTCCAATACCAAATGTGTCATGGATCAATGTATTAGTACCATCATCTGGTGCATCATCATCATCTTCCATGGGATCATAATCTTCAGCTTCAATATTCACACCTCCATGATCCTCCACTTCCATAGACATATTCTCCATATTCGCACCTCCATGGTCCATATCACATACTCTCTTGGGGAGGTCAACCTATATAAAAATTATGAACATAAATAAACCATGATAATGATCTCATCATCAAGTGTGTTTCATATATATATTAATTGTTAAATAAATATAATGAAAAACTTACCAATTCATGATAATCAAACCCTCCTTCAATGTGACCATTATCCCTACAATGTCTCTTAGCTGTTTTGATTAGCAATCTTCTAGTGTTTAAGCCCTTACAAATATTGCAAGGACAATAACATTTTCCATCGCCTTTTCTTTTCAAGTTAGACCACAATCTATTGATTGTATCCTCGTTACCTTCTTCACTTGGATTGTCTGACATGATCCTTCTTCACTTAGATTATCTATAACCTAATCAAAATAAAATATCATACATATTATACACAAAATATTATCCCTATAGTGCATCAAATTTGACCAAGCACTGCTAGGAGCTAGACCCAGCAACAAATGGAATTGTGATGATTTTCACAATAATACATTTGTTGCAGGGTATAAGGTCCCATTAGTGCTTAGGAAAATCTGCATGGTGAAGGTTGTATATGTTGTATATGTTATGTGTGTGTGCAGGCATAAAAAAGGGGGCCTTTATCTTTGATCTTAAAATGATAAATATGCCTATCTAACACTTTTTGAGGGTGCAGGGAACAACAAATGGAGGCAACTTGAGACCACAAAAGGAGGAAAGTTGTTGATTGAGGGTGCAGGGAACAACACCTATCAGTACTTTTATCGAATTGTAAATTTCAATTTTGAACCATTCTGTGAATATAGAACATGGATGTAATCTCAGAAAATAACAAAATGTAGACATGATAGATTACTTATTTTGTTATTCTAAATTACTTACTATTTGAGTGCATGTTCCATCTGCAACTTGATCATGTCTTGTTTGATGCTTCAATTTTGTGTTCATTATCCTATAGAAGTACACAGTTTTGTATTTCCCCAATATGTTATTCAAAAAACAACAATAGAATAAAATACTTGTTGAGAAAGATCATCATAGGAGTATCAGAAACTCGAGATCCAAAGGTAACTCAACATTATAAGACTCTTACATTCAACCTTCATCTCATGCACCTAATAAATATGAGATAAAATACATGAAATTAAAAAATTACATTACAAAACAATGAGCTAAAACTACCTACCATTAGTTCTACAATTAAATCATCATAACTTTCACATTAATTAATAATCACACATGGCACAGACTCTCTTCAAACTCACAATATGTTGCATGTGTAGTACAAAACTCATGAGATTCTAAAGAAGGCCTCACTCTTAATCAGCCAAATCTTCCTTGTACCACACAAAAAATATTGTGATAACTATGTCTACTCCAACCTTAATTGTTTAAGAATTCATCATATCAAATAAAGTATGTTTAAGAATTGTTGGGACTGGTTCTTTGGCATGTATTAAATAGAATACAATTTTTAGCATATTATTATCACTCTATTTCTTTGTTGTAAACATGTCATTGGTTCAGTTTTGTAAAAAAAAAATTGTGTTAGATGCATTTAAAATTATCTTCATTGTCTTTTGATTATCTAAATGCTTCTTTATTTGTCATCCAATTAATACATGCTAGTATATAAAGAAGACAATCAGAAGACAATGAAGATTTGTCTAACAAAAATGAATACACTAAACTGAACCAATGGCATGTTTACAAAAATTATCATAACTCACAAGCAAAACTGAAACAATGGCATGTTTATAACTGATTAAAAGTGAGGCCTTCTTTAGAATCTCATGATTTTTGTACTACGGATGCAATGTATTCTAAGTTTGAAGAGAGTTTGTGTAATGTGTGATAGAACCTACTTTATCTAATATGGTGCATTTTTAAACAAATTAAGGGTAGAGTAGTTATTACTTAGTTTTTGGTGGGGGACAATGAAGATTTGTTTGAAAAATAGCAGGTCTTCTTTAGTATTTCATGAATTTTTACCAAATATACTATTTCAAGCCTTTGAGTCCTAGAGAAGAAGAATGGTGTAAGTTGAATAGATCAGAGTGAATGGGGTGTTGAAACATGATGAATAGACCATGATGAAATGATACTTCATGTTAGGATCAAGGTGAAAGCCTAGTTGAGGTGTATGCCAGAGGAATGGAGACAAGGTTAATGATTGATCAAAGATCATATGAAACTATGTAAACCACTTTTAGTAATAAAAATTTTGTAAATTTCATGTATATTGCCAGTCTCTGCCACAGGGGTATAGTCAGAGGGTTCATTGAAAAAATGATCATTTGAATGGTTACTATGAATATGAATCATTTGATATATCATATTATTCATTCTACTTGAAGTTTGGAATAGCTTGTGCAAGGGTGAAAGTACTTTTGATCATTGTGGTCATGGTTGTTCCTGTACACAGTTAGGAAATGTAACTATCTAATGATTATATGTAATGTTGAATGGATTAAATTATTTATTCTTGGTAGAAGTGAATGGAAGGAATAGTTTTGGTGTTAGGTTTCATTTATTATTGAATTCAATGGTTTCCAAGATGTGTTGAAGATTTTTCTCCTTGTTTAATGTTAACTATTCCTGCACAATCCATGTTGGAGATTTTCCAGTAAGCTAGTGTTGACTGTATGTTTGTCATTGATGACAACATATGGTAAGTAGCATGCATGGAAGACTTATGTAGTAAGATTCTAGTATATATAGCATGGACATGTTATCAACATGATATCATGGATGCAGAGGTTAACTTTTAGTACAGACAATTATATAGCAGCTTGTGTCAGCAGTGTTCCGGATAGAGTTACAGGTAGTGTTTGATGAATGATTGTCTGTATAGTTATCATAGAGATTTTTGCATTTGGATATGTGATGGAGACATGTTAGTGATGTTACATTCATAAACACAGAGTTTGATGATCAGTAGAAGTGAATTTTTGCAGTCGCTATTCACCAGTAGTAGTTTCCTGTGTTTATTCAAAAGAGCTGACAGAGATTATATTGGTTTAGGAGTTTTTCCTATCATTTCGATATGCACCCTTGGATTAATGCTTAGAGAATAGTTATTAATATTTGGTTAAGAGCACATGATCTAATTCATCTTGAGGAGAAAGTTTCAATTACTTTGGTAGAGCCGACAGTGTGTAGCATGCGTCTACATTGGTTAATATTGGACAGGTCCCAGAATGTGTTGCATGCTTAGTAGAGCCAACAAAAATTTTATTGCAGTATGTTATGGTTTCTCTAATATGATTTCAAGGTGGTTTTAACAAGCTGACTTGATTATATCATTTAGAGGAAAGATATTTATAGGCAATCATTTGTAATTGCTAAGCATGGCTCAGAGTTGATTGTGAAGAGCATAGCAGAGTGTGGGAAGTATTGAGCCATTAGAAGAAGGTCTATGTGATTAATTAAAGTGTTTGTGCTATACATTGGAACTAATCCAGATAGTAGGTCAAAGCGCAGTTCCCCAAGATCCATATATAGTGTGTATCTATTATTCAGAAGGTTGTAGCCTTCATCCCTTTGAGCAGTGTGCTCTCGGATAGTGCATCCTCACCCCTAATAGGGTTAATTGTAAAAGACTCCTAACAAGGTCCAACCCTTGACCAGGTCACTGTACTAAATATATTGTAAAGAAACTCCTAACAGGGTTAAGGATCTTCTAACAAGGATCATAAAACACTAGTGTAGATTATTAGTGGGTGTCAATTTCCACCAGGGTTTTTACATATTTGGGTTTCCCCATAACCAAAATATTAGTTTTCTATTCAAGTGTTCTTTCATTGTGTTTATACTTTATGTTTAAGTATACTTAATTGGATAAAGAATTGAAACTAGTAGATAACTGATTCACTCCCCGCCCCCCTCAATTATCTCTTGGGACTATTCCTAACAAATGGTATTAGAGCCAAGTGCCTCAGAGAGAAATTTTAATAGCTTAAGGTTAATCAAATGGCATTCTTTGGAAAAGACAGTCCTAAGTTTGATGGAGAGAATTATCTTGATTTGAAGAACAAATGATGATACATTTGTAGTGCATTGCTTTTGAAGTTTTTGAAGTGGCTATCAAGGAAGTTGAGATCCCCTCTCTAGAAAATCTTGCAAAGGATGATACTACAAGCAAGAAAAAGGATTTGTTCCATCGGAATGCACTAGCAAAAGAAGCCCTTATCAGCGCCCTATTTGATAGTGAGTTTTCAAAGATAAAGAAACTAGACACAACCTACAAGATATGGAAGCACCTAGAAGACATGTTTGAAGGAGATAAAAAAGAAAAGGATGCGCATAGAAAAACTAGGAAGAAAAGATACAATGCATTAGAGATACTACCTGAAGAAAACATTAGAGCTTACAACCAAAGGATTAATGAAGTAGTTGCAGGAATCAGGAACAATGGTGGACAGATCTCAGAAGAAGACATTATGGATAAATTAATGACCACTCTCACAGCAGAGTATGAAAACAAGATCAACATACTTGATGAGACCATGTAGCTTACATCAAATTTCAAAAGAGAGACCTTGATCAGAAAAATTTCAGCTGTTGAGATTTCAAGATTGAAGACAGAACCTAAAAGTCCATGATAAGAAATCTGCAAACACCTCTGGTAATTTTGATGATGATGATGAAGAGAAAACATTAGATGATTTCATTGCTATGATTGCTAAAAGAGGAAAGAAAGGAAAAGGGAAATATGAAGGTCAATTTCCATTTAAATCCTTTTCATGTAATAAGATTGGTCATTTTGCACCTAAGTGTCCTACAAGAGTTAAAAGATACCAGAATAACTAAAAGCCCAAGTACACAAAGGAATGCTACTATGCTGGAGATGGAGTATCAAATGAAGAATCAGTAGAAGAGGAAATTGGATTCATTTCTCTTGAAGATGATAAGGAATCACAAGAATTATCTCTGATTTCACAAGCTGACATCAGGACAGATTGGATCATTAATAGTGGTTGCTCACATCACATGATAGGAGACAAAGATAGATTTGTTCATTTGGATAGATACAAAAGAGGCATGGTTAGATTTGGAGATAACACTCCCAAACCTATCATTGGTAGAGGAGCCATCACCTTGGATGGAAAGAATAGAACTAATGATGTTCTTTATGTTGATGGTTTGAAACATAACCTACTAAGTGTTGGGCAGTTGCTTGACAAAGGCTATAGATTGGAGTTCAATAGAAACAAGTGTACAATTAACAACAAGGAAGGAGAAATAAGTGCATCAAGATCAAAGACTAAAGGTAATGTTTTTTAGCTTAATATGAAAGCAATTTTTTTTGTTGCTAATGTAGATGACAGTTGGTTGTGGCATAAAAGACTATGTCATATCTATTTTGATAACATAATAAAGATCAGTAATGTTAAGGTAGTAAGATACCTACCAAGCATAACAAAGCTAGTTGATACCATCTGTAGGGAATATGTAATGGGAAAGCATGTAAGGAATTCATTTAGGAGCGAGCATAATTCAGTAGACAACAAATTAGATCTGATTCATATAGACCTATGTGGATAATCTCAAACAAGATCTTACTATGGTGAAAGGTATTTCATTTTGTTTGTAGATGATTATTCTAGAATTATGTGGGTTGTGTTCTTGAAAGATAAGTTAGAAGCATTTCAGAAGTTCAAAATATTCAAAGCTAAGGTTGAGAATGAATCTGGACTAAAGATAAAGTGTCTAAGAATGGATAGAGGAGGAGAATTCACCTCTGATAGATTCTATGAGTACTACGAAGAACATGGCATAAAAAGATAGTTAAGTGCACCTAGAACCCCTCAGCAAAATGGGATTATAGAGAGAAGGAACATGATTATCCTTGATACAACATGTACCATCATGATTGAAGGAAAAGTTGCACACACCTATTGGAGAGATGCGGTCAATATAGCAGTCTATATAATCAATAGAATACAATTAAGGCCTAGCGCAGACAAGACAACTTATGAGCTATGGTTTGGTAATGCTACCACAGTGAAATAATTTAGAATCTTTGGAAGCAAGTGCTACATCAAGAGGGATGAAGAAGTATGCAAGTTTGATGTAAGAAGTGATGAAGGTATTTTTCTTGGTTAATCTACTAAAATAAAAGCTTATATATGTTTCAATTTAAAATTGAAGAAGATCATTGAAAGTTCTCATGTTAAGATTGACGAAAATTTTATGGTTCAAGAAATATATCATGATTACTCACCTATGATTGAAGAAGAACTCAGACCTTCCACTAGTGAGATAGTTGTTGAAGAGATGTTTGACAGTATCAATGTATTGTTTAATGACCCTAAAACAAGTGAAGAAGAAACTCAGAAGGAAGATGAGTCAGTTTCACCTAAAGCTCCAAAGTATACATCTAGATATCACTCTAAGGATGACATCATTGGAGATCAAAGACAAAGAATTTAGAAAGCAATGAGGCAGTATGTCTACTATCACAGATTGAAACTCTAAGTGTTGAAGATGCTTGTAATGATTCAAATTGGCATGATACTATGAAAGAGGACCTAGATCAGATTATCAAGAATGATACTTGGGAACTGGTCCCAAGACCAAGTGATAAGAATGTGATTGGAACAAAATGGATATTCAGAAACAAGATGAATGAAGATGGTATAGTAGTAAGAAATAAAGCAAGCTTAGTATGTAAGGGATATGCGTAGAGAGAAGGCATTGATTACTCAGACACATTTGCACCTGTGAGTAGATTAGAAGCTATTAAGTTGTTTCTAGCTTATGCAATAGTCAAAAACTTCAAATTCTATCAGATGGATGTCAAGTCAGCATTCTTGAATGGAGAATTGAAAGAAGAAGTATACATTGAGTAGCCGAAAGGATTCACCTTATCATACAAACCTGATATGGTATGTAGATTGAAGAAGGCCCTCTATGGACTTAAGCAAGCCCCTAGAGCATGGTATGAGAGACTAGATGGATATCTAACTAAGATTGGATTCAAGAAAGGAGCAGTAGACTGTAATCTATTCTTAAGAGAGACATCTGAAGGTTTACTACTTGTAGCTATATTTGTTGATGATATTATCTTTGGAGGTAATGACAAACTTAGTGATGAATTTTCTAAAGAGATGCAAAGAGAATTTGAGATAAGCATGATTAGACCTATCAAATACTTTTTGGGATTGAATGTGCAGTAGACAGATAAAGGTATTTTCATTAATCAGTCCAAGTATGTGAAAGAGATATTAAAGAAATTCAAGATGGATGATTGCAAACCAGTAGGGACACCTATGATAACTGGATGCAAGATTAAAAAAGAAGATGACTCACCAATAGTAGATATAACATTGCACAAGTCTATGATTGGAAAACTCATTTATCTTACTCAAACTAGACCTGATATTTCTAATGCAGTTGGCATAGTAGGAAGATTTGCAGCAGAGCCTAAACAAAGTCACCTCATGGCAGTAAAAAGAATATTTAGATACTTGCAAGGTAGTATAGATTATGGTCTATGGTATCCCAATTCAAAAAATGGTGAGCTTCATGTATATACTGATGCAGATTGGGCAGGATGCATTGATGATAGAAAGAGTACATTAGGAGGAGCAGTGTTTCTTGGTGACAGACTTGTCACTTGGACAAGCAAGAAGAAAAATTGTATCTCTCAGTCAACAACAGAAGTGGGGTATGTTATAGCAGCCCTGAATTGTTCTACAATTATTTGGATAAAGAAAATGATCAAGGACTTTGGAATTCAAATTGACTATCATATTGTTATACATTGTGATAACACTAGCACTATCAATATATCAAAGAACCCCATGATGCATGCAAAGACAAAACACATTGAGATCAAGTATCACTTCCTAAGAGAGAAAGTAGCAGAGAAAGAAGTTAAGTTGGACTATGTGAGTACTAAAGATCAGCTAGAAGACATATTTAGAAAGCCCTTTACAAATGATACTTTTGAGTATCTCGGGGAGAAGTTGGGAGTAATTCTCTTCCCTAAATCTACTTAGAAGAAATAAGAAAGAGCATCAGTCCTCAGGGACTGATGGATGGTTGACTACTCTACCTCAGGAGTAGTATTGGTGCTTAAACTATCTAGAGCCCTTTTCCATTGATGTCAAAGGGGGAGTAATATATAGTCATGAAAAATAGAAGTAAAAGAAGGAATAATACACTAAGGGGGAGTAGTATTCAGTTATGGAAGTGGTTCAGTTGAGGAAATGGAGAATGTTGAAGAATATTGCAACAGATGGAGGATTCATCCTTGGGGGAGTTTTGAAGAGGAAATGGAAAATTTTATAAAAGAAATGTTCATTTGGGTTGGTGGTGTTTTTCATTCCATATGTTGCCATCAATGCCAAAGGGGGAGATTGTTGGAGATTTTTCAGCAAGCCACTGCTAACTGTATGTTTTTCATTGATGACAACATATGGTAAGTAGCATGCATGGAAGACTTATGTAGTAAGCTTCTGGTATATATAGCATGGACATGTTATCAATGTGATATCATGGACGTAGAGGCTAACTATTAGTACATACAATTATATAGAAGCTTGTGTCAGCAGTGTTCCTGACAGAGTTATAGGTAGTGTTTGGTGAATGATTGTTCATACAGTTATTGATGAACTACAACTGATTTAGAACCTGATTGAAGAATCTATGATTAGAGATCACCAAGTTGCTAATTAGATATGTAATATGATTAAATCAGTAATATGTTGTCATTGATTTCAACTAGTTTGACAGTACTTATTTTGTAAGTGACTATAACTAAACATCTATAGAAAAGGAGTAAAGAGATGAAGAATAGAAATATCTACATGAGGAAGATGTATATGACAACTGAGGATAAGGATTACATTGAGTAACTTGCTGATGATTCTATGACCTTATGTTATTGACTTGATTATGTTTCATTCATCTATGATGAGAAAAAGAGTTGAAAGACACGAGGCAGTGTGGTCGGTTGATGAAGCATTACAGTATACACCGAGCAGTGTAGTGTATACTGAGTAGAGTATAAACTGAGCTTGTGTTCACTGACACATTTCTTTGTTAACTGACCAGGAGAAAAGAATTAAATGATTAGTTTAACCATTAAGGATTGATGAGTTGTAAAGTACATCGTAATCAGTGATGGAGATAATGTTTGTAATAATGATCAACAACTAGCATAATTCAAGGAAGATCTAAAGGATGAAATCAAAACATGTTACTCGCATAACTGCCAAGGAAGGCTTAAGAAGCAAAATGGATGAAGGAGAATAAGTGGCAAAATATTATGGAGGAAAAGAAAATGGTTTACTTGTCTATTTAAGAGACCAGAGTTTCATTATGAAACTTATGCCGGAAGAAGAAGGATTGCAAAATTATCGCATGAACAAGCTTCATGTATGCCTGATCAAACTGGTTAAGGGGAATAGAACTGCAGCATTTACCGAGCGTCAGAATGCTATTACCAAGTGACAATAATTTATTGATTATTGTTGATACAGAATTGAATATTGATCAGAGGATTTGAATGAGCATAAAATAGATCTAAACATCTGCAATTGAAGTTGTATTGTAATTAGATCAAACTGCTATTACATTTTAACCATTGTAAACAGAGAAATCTCTTAACAAAGTGGACTTGAAAGTCTTATATGTTTCATTCATAGAATGAGCATTGTTATCCTGTCAACCCCATAGTGAATGCTGGTTGGACGATAATGGTTGGTCTAAAATCCTCTAACAAGGTCACACCTAATAGTGTGTTTGTAACCTTTAATAGGGTTGGGTCTTCACCGACCTCACTACAGAAGAGTGAACATTTTTGGGTTGCTGGTCCTAGGTGGTTTTTCCCTTCACAGGGTTTCCATGTTAAATCTTTTGTGTTATGTGTTCATTGTGGTGATTGTTTGTTATCATACTTTACATATTACATGTTAGATTTGGTCAGTAATAATTACTTGCTATTGATTGGTAATTCGTAAAAGCACAGATAGTATAGTATTTTAAGTTACCGAGCTACATAAAGTTTAAGTAAATTGTTTTGGATTATATATTTTGATTTGGGACTGTGGATAATTGATTCACCCCCCTCTCAATTATTCTAACAATTGGTATCAGAGCATTGGTTTCTTGGAACAGAGTTTTAAGGACTTCATCACAAAGGTTTCAAAATGTTTAAGAGGGAAGTGCCAAAGCTAAACAAGGATAACTTCAAAATATGGAAAAGTCAAATGAAGCTACATATATCCGGGATTGGGAATTCTGCCCTAGATCTGATGACAAATGGATACCTTGCACCACCCACTCATCCCTTGACCCTTGATCAACTAAGGGACAGACATGAACATAATGTTACCATGATGGAGATTGATGTTGCTTGTTCAGATGCCAAATTTGAAGACATCAAGGACTGTACTACTACTAAGAAGATGTTGGATAAGTTAGCTCAAGTTTATAGTGGTGATGCGAATGTCAAGAGAGCAAGAGCCGAAAGCTTAAGAGGGAGATTTGATGACATGAAGATGAAAGAAGATGAAAACATTGTGCAGTACACAAACAGAATAAAAGAGGTAGTTCACACTTTTAGAGCATCAGATGGATTTATTGATGAAGACATTGTGGTAAGCAAAATTCTAAGAACCCTATTGCCTATCTATACAATTAGAATATCTGCAATTCATGAAAATAGGTCAGCACCTAACAGCACACTCACTCTTGATAATCTGATTGGAAATCTTACAACATTTCAATTGAATAATTATGATAATAGTGTTGCACCCAATGTTGAATCCACTTTTATGACTTCTCTAAAGATTGGTAAGTCTAGTAGCAAAAATAATAAGGATGATAGTGATAGCAATATTGATGATGAGCTTGATGAACTTGAAGCTCTTATGGCTAGAAGGTTACCTAAAGGTAAAGGAAGGTATAGAGGCAAATTACCTTTAGCATGCTTTAACTGTAAAGAAGTTGGTCACATTGTTGCTAGATGTCCACACAAGAAAGATGATGATACAACCAAAGACCGATATGAAGGAATCTATGGGAGAAGATACAACAGAGGCTTCTGAAACTACAGTAGAGATAACTGAGACAATAATGACAAAGGAAAGAAGGTTTGCTACATTGTTGAGGAAGAAGATATCACCGATACCGACACTGATGATGATGTGGAGGTAGTATTTGTGGAAATGAAGGATGATTCTGAAGAAGATGAAAGGTATGTAGAAACAACACTTATCTCTAAGGTTAATAAGAATGATACATGGATTATAGATAGTGGTTGTACCCATCACATGACTGGTGATGAAGAAAAATTTGATTATCTTGAAGAATACAATGGATGATCTGTAAGAATGGGTAATGATGCACCCTGTATGGTAAAAGGTAAAGGATCCCTGATGATAAATGATAGATTAAAATGTGAAAATGCATATTGGGTAAAAGGATTGATTTATAATTTTCTAACTGTGGCACAGCTGAACAATTCAGGCCACTGAGTTTCTTTTGAGAGAAAAAAGGTGAAAATATTTGATGATGGAGGAAGACTTGTTGGAACTGGTACACAATCCAGAGGTAATCTGTTTTATCTTGATAATGATCAGTCTTCTTGTTTATTGATGAAAGATGAAGATGTGTGGTTGTGGCATAAAAGGTTATGTCATGTGAATTTTGATAACATGATTAAGATTAGTAAAAAGAAAAGAGTTAGAGGTCTGCCTAACTTATCTAGGTCAGATCGTGTTATGTGTCATGAATGTCAGAAAGGTAAGATGACTAAGTCTAGTTTCAAAAGAAAAGACTATTCAACAAATAAGATACTTGAGTTGGTTCATACCGACCTATGTGGTCCTATGTGAACTCAAAGTTATTATGGAGACAAATATTTTATTCTTTTTGTTGATGATTATACTAGGTTAATGATTGTCATGTTCATAAGAGAAAAATTTGAGGCATTCAAGATGTTCAAGTGGTATAAAGAAAAAGTAGAAAAAGAGACTGGTAAAGATTTGAAATGCTTAAGATTTGATAGAGGAGGTGAATTTATCTTTGATGAATTTACTAATTTTTGTAATGAGCATGGTATTAAAAGACAGGTCTCTACACCAAGGACACCACAATAGAATGGCATTGCTGAAACAAGGAATAGGTCAATTATTGACTGTGCAAGGACATTAATGATAGAAAAGAATGTTTCTCAAACATACTAGAGAGAAGCCGTTAGCACTATTGTTTATGTGCTAAACTGAGTACAACTAAAGAAGGACACTAATAAGACACCCTATAAGTTATGGTTTGGACACAAACCCACTGTAAGTTATTTCAAAATTTTTGGAAGAAAATGTTTTATTCTGAAAGATGAAAGAAATTGAAATTTTGACTCAAAAGGTGATGAGGGGATATTTCTAGGATATTCCAATAAAAGTAAAGCATACAAGTGTCTAAATAGAGTTACAAATAAATTGATTGAGAGTACTAATGATTGAATTGATGAGTTTGATGATAAGAATGCAAAGGAAAGAAGAAAGGAACCTGAGGACTATAGTAGATTCACTTACATTGAACAACTTGAGTATCTACCAACGCAATAGACAGTGACAACCGGTCAGCAGGAAAATAATACCGAGGGATAGGAAAAAGAAATCGACGAGCAGGAAGCACCCACCGAGAAAGCAAATGAACCTGCATAGGATGAACAAGAAAGAAGAAATCAGATACTGGCAAGTTTTGTCAGAAGACACCATCCTGAGACACAAATCATTAGAGACAGACAAGCTGGCATGCAAACAAGGAGTAAAGCAAGACAAGGTACATGTCTAGTTTGTGATTATGAATTGAAGAATGTTGCATTAGAAAATGATGAATGGGTCAATGCAATGAAAGAAGAAATAGAACAGATAGAGAAGAACAAAACCTACACCTTAGTACCCTGACCTAAAGATAAGAATGTTTTTGGTACTAAATGGATATTTAGAAATAAGCAGAATGAGAATGGAGAAGTAATAAGAAATAAAGCTAGATTGGTATGCAAAGGATATGCACAGGAGGAAGGAATTGATTATGGTGAAACATTTGCACCTATTGCTAGATTAGAAGGAGTCAGAATGTTACTTGCATATGCTGGACACAAAAATTTCAAAGTTTACCAAATGGATGTCAGGTCAGCATTTCTGAATGGAATACTTGAAGATGAAGTCTACATAGAACAACTTGAAGGGTTCATTGATCCAGAAAAGAAAGACATGGTATGTAGATTACATAAAGCTTTATATGGTTTGAAGCAAGCACTAAGAGCCTGGTATGAGAGGCTACATACTTATTTGTTAAGTATTGGATTTGTTAGAACAAGTAAGAACATCAATTTCTATATGAAAGGAGATACTGATGATACTATTCTTATTGCTGAAATATTTGTGGATGAAATTATATTTGGAGGACAAGATCAAATTTGTAAGTCATTTTCTGATGAAATGAGAAGTGAATTTGAAATGTCTATGTTCGGAGAAATTAAGTTCTTTCTAGGACTACAAGTGATTCAGCAAAATAATGGTATATTCATCACACAATCTAAATATATCAAGGAAGTACTGAAGACATTTGGCATGGAATATGCTAAACCTGTGGGAACACCAATGGCATCTGGATGTAAACTGACTAAGGAATATGAAACTATAGAAGTGAACTAGACACTGTATCGATCTATGATTAGTAAGTTAATGTATGTAGGGCATAGTAGACCAGACATAGCACATGCTATGAGAATTGTTGCAAGATTTTCTACAAACCCTAGAGAGTCACACATGGATTCTACAAAGAGAATCTTAAGATACTTGAAGAAAATAGAAGATTATGGATTATGTTATCCTAAGGAAGGTAAGTTTGAACTCAGAGTCTATACCGATGTTGATTGGGCTGGAAATGTGGATGATAGAAAAAGTACCACTGGAGGAGCATTTTTCTTTGGTGAAAGACTTGTTACATGGACAAGTAAGAAGCAGGCTTGCATTTCTTAGTCTATAGCTGAAGCAGAGTATGTTGTTGCTGCTACAAACTGTTCAAATATTGCATATATTAAGCAAGTTCTTGAAGGTATGAATGAGATAATCACTAAGCCGGTGATTACATACTGTGATAACACCAGTGCAATAAACATTTCAAAGAATCTAGTGATGCACTCTAAAACAAAGCATATATCTATTAAATATCACTACTTAAGAGAACAAGTATAGGAGAAGCAACTTAAGCTAGATTTTGTTACATCAAAAGAACAACTTGTAGACATATTTACAAAGCCTCTACTGAAGGATACATTTGAATACTTGAGGACCAGACTTGGGGTCTATCCCCTATCTACCAATCACTAAGATCATCTGGATGTTGCATCATCCTAATCTTGTCAGAAGATCATTCATGTTGATGTGACATAGTTCACACTTTGGATCATATCTAAGGTTGTGAATAGTTTGGAGAACTGGAACATATTGGCATATCAGTATACAGAGATACAGAGTATGCACTAGACAATAAAGAGTTACATGGCTACTACAGAGCTATATGTTTATTTTTTTCTTTGGCATTGTTGTCAAAGAGAGAGATAAATAATATGAAACAATATGCACCGATGAGAACACTGAAACATCTATCTAAGGGAGAGACAAACTAAAAGAAAGGGAGAGCACTAAAGATCAGTTCCTGAGAATAGAAGAAGGAATCCGAGAGCTAAAAAGATCATATCTGTAGAATGTCAAAGCTACATTGTTAATGTTGTTGAGTAACATAGTGATTAAACATATTAAGCTAGGGAGAGCTTGTACAAAATTTGTTCACAGAATTGTAGAATACATGTTTGGTATGTGTATGGTATATTTCATATTACTTGAGCTGCCATCAATGCCAAAGGGAGAGATTGATGAACTACAACTGATTTAGAACCTGATTGAAGAATCTATGATTAGAGATCACCAAGTTGTTGATTAGATATGTAATATGATTAAATCAATAATATGTTGTCATTGATGTCAACTAGTTTGACAATACTTATTGTGTAAGTTACTATAACTAAACATCTATAGAAAAGGAGTAAAGAGATGAAGAATAGAAATATCTACATGAGGAAGATGTATATGACAGCTAAGGATAAGGATTACATTGAGTAACTTGCTGATGAGTCTATGACCTTATGTTATTGACTTGATTATGTTTCATTCATCTATGATGAGGAAAAGAGCTGAAAGACACAAGGCAATGTCATCGGTTGATGAAGCATTATAGTATATACCGAGCACATTATAAACTAAGCTTGTGTTCACCGACACATTTCTTTGTTATTTGAGCAGGAGAAAAGAATTAAATGATTATTTTAATCATTAAGGATTGATGAGCTGTAAAGTACATCATAATTAGTGATGGAGATAATGTTTGTTACAAAGATCAACAACTAGAATAATTCAAGGAAGATCTAAAGGATGAAATCAAAACATGTTATTGGCACAACTACCGAGGAAGGCTTAAGTGGCAAAATGGATGAAGGAGAATAAGTGGCAAAATCTTATGGAGGAAAAGAAAATGGTTTACTTGTTTATTTAAGAGACCAGAGTTTCATTATGAAACTTATGTTGGAAGAAGAAGGGCTATAGAATTATCACATGAACAAGCTTCATGTATGCCTGATCAAACTAGTTAAGGAGAACTGAACTGTAAATTTTACCGAGTGTCAGAAAGCTATTACCAAGCAATAGTAAGTCATTGATTATTGTTGATACAAAACTGAATACTGATCAGAGGATTTGAATGAGCATAAAATAGATCTGAACATCTGCAATTGAAGTTGTATTGTAATCAGATCAAACTGCTGTTACATTTTAACCATTATAAAGAGAGAAATCTCTTAATAGAGTGGACTTGAAAGTCTTATATGTTTCATTCATGGAATGGGCATTATTATCATGTTAACCCCATAGTGAATGTTGGGTGGATGATAATGGTTGGTCTAAAATCCTCTAAAAAGGTCACACGTAATATTGTGTTTGTAACCTTTAATAGGGTTGGGTCTTTACCAACCTCACTTCAGAAGAGTGAACATTTTTGGGTTGTCGATCCCAGGTGGTTTTTCCCTTCACAGGGTTTCCACATTAAATATTTTGTGTTATGTGTTCATTGTGGTGATTTTTTGTTATCATACTTTACATATTACATGTTAGATTTGGTCGGTAATCATTAGTTTCTATTGACTGGTAATCGGTAAAAGCACAGACAGTATAATATTTTAAGTTACTGAGCTACAGAAAGTTTAAGTAAATTGTTTTGGATTATACATTTTGATTTGGGACTGTGGATAACTAATTCACCCCCCTCTCAATTATTCTAATAGTTATCATAGAGCCTTGTGCATTTGGATATGTGATGGAGACATGTTAGTGATTTTACATTCATCAATGCAGAGTCTGATGATTAGTAGAAGTGAAGTTTTGCATTTTCTATTCACCAGTAGTAGTTTCCTATGTTTATTCAGAAGAGCCGATAGAGATTATATTGGTTTAGGAGTTGCGCCTATCATTTTGGTATGCACCCTTGGATTAATGCTTGGAGAATAGTTAGTAATGTTTGGTTAAGAGTGCATGATGTAATTCAGCTTGAGGGGAAAGTTTCAATTACTTTGGTAGAGCCAACAGTGTGTAGTGTGCATCTACATTGGTTAATATTGGACAGGTTGAATGTGTTGCATGCTTAGTAGAGCTGACATAATTATTATTAGAGTATGTTATGGTTTCTCTAATGTGATTTCAAGGTGGTTCTAATAGGCTGACTTGATTATATCATTTGGAGGAAAGATATTTATAGGCAGTCATTTGTGATTTCTATGCATGGCTCAGAGTTGATTGTGAAGAGAAAAGTAGAGTGTGGGAAGTGTTGAGCCATCAGCAAAAGGTCTATGTGACCAAGTAAAGTTTTTGTGCTATACATTTGAATTGATCCAGACAGTAGGTTAAAGCGCAATTCACCAAGATTGAGATATAGTCTGTATCTATTATTTAGAAGGTTGTAGCCTTCACCCCTTTGAGAAGTGTGCTCTTAGACAGTGTGTCCTCACCCCTAACAGGGTTAATTGTAAAAGACTTCTAATAGGGTCCAAACCTTGACCAGTTCACTGTACTAAATATATTGTAAAGAAACTCCTAACAGGGTTAAGGATCTTCTAACAAGGATCATAAAACACTAGTGCATATTATTAGTGGGTGTCAATTCCAACCAGGTTTTTTACCTATTTAGGTTTCCCCGTAACCAAAATATTGGTGTTGTGTTCAAGTATTCTTTCATTTTCTTTATGCTTTATGTTTAAGTATACTTAATTGGATAAAGAATTGAAACTAGTAGGTAACTGATTCACCCCCCATTCTCAGTTATCTCTTGGGACTATTCCTAACAATCCACTCATACAATAGTTAAATTCTATGTGGAAGGGATGGTTGATAGTGTTCCTTGAGGGAAGGGGGATTGTGAAAGACTTGTTATCATTGTATTGTGTATTTCCAATATGTTTGGATGCAGGGCAGACCAAGAGAATGAAGGATCACTCATTGATTGCATGATAACCTGATTTTGAAGGGTCACTAGTTGAGAGGAATGAAGGATCACTCACTGATTGCATGATAACCCCACCAAGCATTTTTTCCTTTAAGTTTCCACAATATCTCAAAGTATGATCATTATTCTTTACTTTATTCTGTAAACAACTCATACACAATAAAAAAAGACAAAATTAGAGAACAAACATGACTGCATATTACATCAAGTCATCTAAGATGTTATATTTCAGTATCTAAGTTTACTTGGATGACATTCAAGGCATAAGGATAGTATCTATAGGAGCTAGAGGTTAGTTTATCATCATTGTATTATGAGACTTTTGGAGGTTTTCCTCAAAATAGTTTATTATTCTTAAGTATTATTAAATACTTGCAACATATATCCTATTATATTATTCTCTTGTGCAAGTCATTTCATTACAAGTAGTATTATAACATGATCTTGGCATGTAGAAGGCAATAAATAAGGCAAAATAAATATGAGTAGGGAATTCAAATTTTTAATTGTATATCTCTCTCAATTTGGTGAATTCTTGCTTGATTTTTGGAGGGTTTTTGAAGGACACATTAAACATGCTACAATACATATTTGAGGTCAATCAGATAAGGTTTGAAGGAGTTATCACAGAGTTAGGGTTTCCACCAAATTTTCTTCTAGGGTTGCAAGTTAGTGATTTTTTTCACCATATTCATGAAATTTGAACACCTACCATTATGATTTGAAAGTATTTGGAGACATTGCAGATCTGTCAAAAATGGTTCCCATATTTCTTCAAGATCTTTTTTAATCCTTGTATTGCAATTTTGATTAGATTTGACCAATAGTTGATTTCATTAGTATTTTATAGCATATACTACTAATTTGAATTGTGGAGAGAAAGAAAGAGACACACTAGGTATGAATTACATGATATACCCATCATCACTTAGCACTTAAATAGTAAATTATGGACAGGGAACAACCCCCTAACTTCTAGATGTTTTTTTCATGTTGGCCTCTTATTATATGCAAAGGTAGGCATGTCTTAGGCTAACAACCACAGTGTAGGGGACATAAATTATGGATCCCAAAATAGGGCACACTTGTATTAAATTAGGTTCACTATACTACAAGGGAATGGAAACCATGCAATAGTGGCTCATGGGGATGGAAGCAACCCTTCACCAAGAAGATGATTGTGTCTGCAATATTTACTAGAGGCAAAGAACATAATTTGGTTCAAGCAATTACTCCTATAAGATAATGACACCCACAAAACACTTGGAAAAGATAGCACTCACTATATCTTTTATCACTCTTTTAAAGTTGGGACAATAAATCTCAAAGATAGATCAATGAATTCTTGAACACAAAGAACCATTGATGGTTATGATTCATGTGTACAATAGCCAACAACTAGGTGTTCCAATCATGGTGTCCAATAATTATGTTAGAAAAAGCATCTAAAAATACCTTACACAACCATAATAGATTCAAATCATGAACCATAAGAACCCAACAATGGGACTAACAAAGATACCACCTAAACAAATCTTGATCATATTCCACCCTATTGTAAGGCTCAAGAAGTAACTCTATCTTAAAGCTACACATTCCTCTAGATAAAGCTCAAAGGTCAGGTAGCTGAAGCATAGAAATTATTGAATGAATATAGGAATAATTTGATGTACAATCATTTTCTAGCTTGGTTTGTGGGTTTTCCACATAATATTTTCCCTTTAACCACATTTATAGTTTGAGAAAATCAGAAAAAAAAATTGTTTTAGATTTATATTATCCTTTTGAACTAGCACACTACTATCAAAATGCATAATCATTGGTCATCTCAAGAAAAATCCTATTGATTAGTAGGATATCCTTATAAAAATTTCATGCATGTATTTCTTGTGAATTATAGACTATTATATATCCTGCAACTATGGAAGGAATAGTTGATGCAAGAGCATCTCAGGTCCTTGGAAATCCTATGTCACCAAAAAAAAATTGGAGTTTGTCTATGTTGCTTGGTTTCTACTTTAACTAAGTTGGTCAGTATTTGGTCAGTTTCCTTTGGTTATTGAGTGTGGTTGATTATCTCCTGGGCGGTCAGTTATTTCACTGGCACTTAGCATTGCCTTTCTGCTGCTCAGTTATCTAGCTTACCGATGGGTTTAGTTTTGTTTCTTATTGTGGCCGACTTGTGCATTTATATTGGATTATGGATTTAATGTTGGTATCTATCATTGGGATGTATGTGGTCCCAGATCTAGCTGTTCCTTCCATTGATTCAGGATCTGAAGGCCGACTCAGCTTGATAGCTTCTTGTATAAATGTAGATGTTTGGTTGTAGTTTAAGGGAATTTTTTTGGATAGAGGATAGTAGACATTAGTTTTGGATATTTGTAACAGATCCTCACATGTTTGAGGACTTTTGAGATTCATTGTAATATCAAGCTGTAACCAAGAAGCCCTTACAACCCGGCATATATGACTCTATTTGATGATAATATATGAAAGCTTCTACATTCTCTCCCTCATTGCTGTGTTTTTTGGCTTTTGCATGTGTTGGGCAGGCTTGGATCATTAGGGTGCACCATTTTTTGGCCCCTCTTGCATCTTGCCTTGCATTAGGTGGTATCAGAATGAAGTGAGATCTTGATCTAGCTTTGTGGATCTAGGTTTGTAGGTTCCTCTTGAAGCCCTAGTTGAATTTTTGTGGGGCAGTAGATTGCGATCTGACCTACAATTGTAGAGGGTTGTCAAGATGGTTCATGGGAGGCAAGATGCAAATCTAGGATTGGCAGATATGCTAAGGTAGATTGCTGCCAGGTTAGAAGTTGTTGAAACAGCCCAAAGAAGAGGCAAACATCTTGAAGATGTTAGTGATGATGAAATTGAAGAAGAACAGGAGAATTCAAAACTTTCACCTGTTATGGATCAAGGTGAAGAAATATTTTTTAAGGCTTTGACAAGTTTGAAGTCTACACCACATTTCAATCCTCCTGAGTATGGTGGAAAGCTAGATTCTGATGAATTGGAGGACTAGATCACTAAGATGGAAAAGTATTTTGAATATGAAAACATTCTTGAGGATAAGAAGGTGGAGATTGGAAGCACAAAATTAAAAATTCATGAATCCTTATGGTGGGAACATCTGCAATTGGATAGGAAAAGGAAAGGCAAAGACAAAATCAAGGTATGGAGTAAAATGGTGAATAAATTAAAAGGAAAGTTCCTACCCTGTGATTATTAGATTAACCTAGTTCGGCAAATGCAAAGCTTGAGACAGAAAGATAGCTTGGTAAAGGAGTATACTGAGGAATTCTATAGATTAGATATCAGATCTGGACATGATGAAGATGATGTGGAAAGAATTGGTAGATACCTGAATGGTTTGAGAGTTTCTATCCAAGAGTAAATTAGTATAGTCAAGTTGGAGAACATTGAAGAGGCTTATCATTTTGCTTTGAAGGCCGAGGATAAATTGAACAAGAGACATGAGCAAAGATAGAGAGGTCGAGGTGGTAGATTCCCTAGAGGAAGAGGTAGATCTAATGGTGAAAATGATAGATCTAAACCATAAAAGACAAATCTGGACAAAGGCAAGATCGAGTGGAAAGGTGAAAGTTCATCTAGAGGTAGAGGCAGTAACTACCGAGGTGGTTGTGGTAGAGGAAGTTTCTGAGGAACTTGTTATAATTGTGAAGAAGAAGGACATGGATCCTTTGAATGTACATAGGCTACTAAGAAGGCCGATAGCAGTAGAAATACTTTGGTGCAAGAAGAGTCACTGAATGAACCTGAGAAAGAAAATAACTTGATGGTAAGAAGAGCATTGTGGAATGAAATCAAGAAGGAAGATCTGGTAAAGAAAAGTTTTTTCAAGACCAGATGTAGAGTTTCTGATAAATTTTGGAAGGTAATCATTGACAATGGTAGCTTGGATAACCTGGCATCTGAAGAGATGGTCACAAAATTACAATTGGAAAGGTTGGTACATCTGAAGCCCTATCAGATTTCATGGATCAAAGATGAGCATACACTCCCGGTAAGTGAACAATGCTATGTGAATTTGAAGATTGGAAAGTACTATGATAAGGTGTTATGTGATATCATGCCTATGGATTATTGTCATATTTTGTTGGGTAGACCTTGGCAATATGATAGACATGCTATATATGATGGGAGATTGCATAAGTATACTATTGTGGCTGATGGAAAGAAACAAATCTTGTTACCATTGATGGAAGAACCTATTAGTAATGTTTGCACATCTATGAAAGTTTGTTTGATGTAAGGAAGAAATTTTGTTAACTCTTTGAAGAAGAATGATGTATGTTTTGTTGTGATTCCTAATAAGCTGAATAAGAAAATAGAGGATAATGTCCCTAAGGAGATTGATAAGTTACGCACAGAGTATAGTGATATCATTTTTGATAATGTACCTAATGGTTTGCCACTAAAAAGAAGCATTGATCATTGTATGGATCTAATCCCTGGAGCTAGTTTACTGAATAAGGCACCTCATTGGTTCATAACTACCGAGAATTAGGAAATAAACTGATAGATTCAAGAGTTGATGGAGAAAGGTTTGATCAGAGAAAGTTTGAGCCCTTGTGTAGTACCTATTGTATTGGCACTGAAAAAGAATGGAGAATGGAGAATGTGTATTGATTCAAGAGAAATCAATAAGATAATAGTAAAGTATAGGTTTCCTATACCGAGAATGGATGATATAATGGACAATTTGACTGCAGAAAAGTATTTCCCAAAGATTGATTTGAAAAGTGTTTATCATCAGATCAGAATCAAAGAAGGTGATGAATGAAAGACTACTTTTAAGACAAAAGAAGGTTTGTATATTGAGTGGTTGGTTATGCCTTTTGGTTTAACTAATGCACCGAATACTTTTATGAGTTTGATGAATGAAGTTTTGAAGAAATTCTTGGGTAAGTTTGTGATTGTATATCTTGATGATATTTTGATATTCAGTAAGCTAGAGAAGAACATTTGTTGCATGTTAGACAAGTTTTGTAGAGATTGAAAGAGGAAAAGTTGCTGATAAATCTGAAAAAGTGTTCATTCATGAAAGAGGAGATTGTGTATTTTGGATTTGTTGTTTCAGCTGATGGTTTGAAGATGGATCCTAAAAAGATTGAACCTATTTTGAATTCACCTACACCTATAAATGCTAGTGAGGTAAGATCATTTCATGGTTTGGCAAGTTTTTATCGAAAGTTCATAAGGAATTTTAGTTCAATTTGTAATGCTATGACTGAGACTATGAGAGGAGACAAAAGAGAATTCAAGGGGACACATGGAGCTGACAAAAGTTTTGAGACTATGAAGCAGAAGGTTGCTGAATTACCTATTTTGGCATTACCTAATTTCAGTAAGGTATTTCAAGTAGAATGTGATGCAAGTGGAAGTGCAATTGGAGTTGTGTTGAGTCAAGAAGGTAAACCTGTTGCTTTCTTTAGTGAAAATTTGAATGATGCTAGAAAAAAATACTTTGTGTATGATCAAGATATCTATGCTATTGTTCAAGCACTAAAGAAATGGAGACATTATTTGATACTGAGTGAATTTGTGTTGTATACTGATCATAAGGTTTTACAATATTTGGGTAGTCAGAATAAGTTGAATCAGAGACATATGAAATGGGTTGAGTATTTGCAGAGCTATACATTTTTGATAAGGCATAAGAGTGGATTCACTAACCGAGTTGCTAATGCAAGATCTTTGATGACCGAGATGAAAATTGAAGTTCTTGGTTTTGATGAGATGAGAGATTCTTATGAGTTTGACCCTGATTTTTCAGAGCCATGGAGAAAGTGTAAAGCACCTATTCAAGATCAACAAGATACTAAATGGGATGAAAGTTTTATTTAGGAAGGTATGTTGTTTAAAGGTATTCAGTTGTGTATACCAAGAGGAGTAATGAGAACTAATTTAATAAAAGAGAAACATAGTAGTGGTTTGGCTAGACATTTTGGCATTGATAAAACATGGAATTTTCTTAAGGAGAAATACTATTGGTTGCAATTGTCTAGAGATGTTTAGAAATTTGTGAAAAGTTGTGGAATTTGTCAAGTTGCAAAAGGAGTAAGTCAGAATACTAGATTGTATACACCAATTGTTGTTCTTGAGAAACCTTGGATTGACATCAGTATGGACTTTGTTCTTGGCTTACCGAAGACAGTAAGAGGTAATGATTCAATATTTATTGTTGTGGATAGATTTTCTAAGATGGCACATTTTATACCATGTAGAAAGACATCAGATGCAGTACATGTAGCAGATCTTTTCTTTAAGGAAATTGTCAGATTGCATGGATTACCGAGGAGTATTATCTCTAACCGAGATAGTAAATTTGTTGGATACTTTTGGAAAACACTTTGGAAAAAATTTGACACTAAGTTGAAATATAGTTCTACAATTCACCCACAAACCAATGGACAGACTAAAGTTGTGAATAGAAGTTTGGGAAATCTTTTGAGATGTTTAGTTGGAGACACACTGAGTAATTGGGATTCTATGTTGGCATAAGCAGAGTTTGCATACAATAATTCAATGAATAGGAGTACTGGAAAGACACCATTTGAGATTGTGAATGGCACACAACCGAGAGGAATATCTGATTTGAGAGACATTGCTAATGAGAATAAGAAAAGTGCTGAAGGAGTAAAGTTTGCTAAGTACATGAAACAATTGCATGAAGATGTGAAGCTGAAGCTAGAAGATAGTAATCAAAAATACAAAGGCAGAGCTGATAAATTAAGGAAACATAAAACTTTTGATGTTGGTAATGAAGTGATGGTTCATTTGAAGAAAGGTCGATTTCCTGTTGGAACATATGGGAAACTGAAGATGAAGAAGTTTGGACCTTGCAAGATTCTGAAGAAATTTGACGGTGGAAATGCATATGAGATTGAGTTACCTAATGATATGGACATATCACCTATTTTCAACATTGCTTATTTGTATGTGTATCATGAACCTTATGAAGAATTGACAGTAGTGACAGAATATCCTAAGAAGTAGAATGATGAAGTTGAACAGATTTTGAAGGAAAGAGTTGGGAAAAGTACAAGAGGAAAATAGTATATGAAATATCTGGTTAAGTGGAAGAGTAGACTGATGGAAGATAGTTCAAGGATTTCATAGTTTGAGTTGGATACAACTCAAACCAAACCTGCCAAATGATTCAAAGAATCATTTCAAAATAACCCCAGGTGTCTGATGCAGGAACATCTTGGGTCCTTGGCAATCTCGTGTCACCAAAAACAATTTGGAGTTTGTTTGTGTTGCTCAGTTTCTACTTTGACTGAGTTGGTTGGTAGTTGATCAATTTTCTTTGGTTATCAAGTGTGGTTAGTTATCTCCTAGATGGTTGGTTATTTCACTAGCGCTCGGCATTGCCTGTCTGCTGCTTAGTTATCTTGCTTACCGATGGGTTTAGTTTTGTTTCCTGTTGTGGCCGACTTGTGCATTTATATTGGATCATAGATTTAATGTTGGTATCCATCATTGGGAGGCATTTGGTCCTAGATCTAGCCATTCTTTCTATTGATTAGGGATCTGAAGGCCGTCTCAACTTAGTAGCTTCTTGTATAAATGTAGATGTTTGGTTGTAGTTTAGGGGCGGTTTTTGGATAGAGGATAGTAGACATTAGTTTTGGAGATTTGTAATAGATCCTCACATGTTTGAGGACTTCTGAGATTCATTGTAATATCAAGTTGTAATCAAGAAGGCCTTACAGCCCAGCATGTATGACTCTATTTTATGATAATATATGAAAGCTTCTACCATCTCTCCCTCACTGTTGTGTTTGTTGGCTTACGCATGTGTTGGGTAGGCTTCCGCATGTGGGTGTGCCATTGTTTGGACCCTCTTGCATCCTTCCTTGCACCAATAGTGTTGGTGTTAGGTTTCATTTATTATTGAATTCAATGGTTTCCAAGATGTGTTGAGGAGTTTTCTCCTTGCTTAATGTTAACTGTTCTTGCACAATCCACTCATACAACAATGAAATTCTATGTGGAAGGGATGGTTGATAGTGTTCCTTGAGGGAAGGGGGATTGTGAAAGACTTGTTATCATTGTATTGTGTATTTCCAATATGTTTGGATTTAGGGAAGACCAGGAGAATGAAGGATCACTCACTAATTGCATGATAACCCAATTTTTAAGGGTCACTGGTTGAGGGGACAGTCAAGGTCTGGATGATTGGGCCATTGAAGGACCCTATTTCTTTGTATTAATTGCTATCCAAATTGGATCCATGGATTTATTGTGAACTATTAGCTTCTATGTATCATGCAACTACATCCATAAATCTGCATATACTTCTCTAAGGTTGTAAGCCTCTTAGGGATCAAAATAGAGAAAATAAATCAAAATCATTCTTTGTCCTATTTCCTTTTAACAAAGTCTCAGCTATCAATGATACAATACATTTGATGCCCTGAGCTATCAATACAAATGGCACCTAGCTATAAGCTCACGGACTTTCCATTTGATAACCATAGTCAACATTTCAAAAAAATGGATATCCTTGAGCACAAGCACCAATAACATCAAATAATGGAGTTAAAGCATGGGCTAGGGCATGACACCAGTAGGATACGGTCATTTCAGTGAGAATCTTAGCAATAAACAATGGTATCATTAAACATGATAGTAATATCAACAAACATGAATCCAAACATTTGAAAATAGTGAATCGATATCCTTGAGCACAAGCACCAATAACATCAAATAATAGAGATAAAGCACTGGCTAGGGTACGAAACCAGTAGAATGTGGTCATTTCATAGAGCATTCATGATCAAATAAAATAAAATGCATTTGAAATTTTTGGTTGAATATGATGCCAGAGGCTCGAAAGATGAAGAAATCACATACTTTCCCTCATGCTCAGATTTCTCTCCTTTTCTCCCGTTCCTTCTCTATCCAATAGAAATAAAAATGATGAGGTTGATTCACTTTTTTTTTTCATCTATACCCTGAAGTTGTTGAAATTAAAATGGTCAATTAAACACCCATTGGAATACTAACACCATCAGGGCCTATTACAAAAAAAACACCAAATTCATAAAAAAAATTACTAGTCAGAAGTTTCTATCGAAATTTGGCCCCAAATGTAGTAGTGATAATGGATGAGGTTTCACTGACTACATTACTTGACTCAACATTATCCCCTGATTCTTTTCTCCACATAGTGTTTCTTATTCTTATGATATCTTCAATTGTGTTTCCATTCTCAAAGACCTGTGTCTCTGATGCTCGGTCTCTACAATCCTTACTTCTTAAGTGACTGACTTTGTGACAATGTAAACATGCCATACCAGTACTTATCCAGCTATGAGATATGCCTCTCCAATTCTCCCTCATGCAATTAGATCCAATATGTCCATATCTTCCACATCCTATATAACTAACCCATGTATTATAATCCCAAGTATAAGCATTACATTGTCTCTTTGGTTGATAGGTCTTTTTTTTTCCTTTCGGTGTCCAAAATTGCTTCATCTTTGTTCTACACTCTTGTGAAGTATGCCCATGCATGTTGCAAGTGCGATAGTGTTTCTCCATGTAGGGTTTGTTAGGAGTCCTATTCAACTTAAATCTACACTCATGTGATTGATGTCCATACTTGTTACAACTATAACAGTGACCATTAAACTTAGGAGTGGTTTTAGGATTACCTTTTGCTTTACTCCTACAAACATTTGATGTGTGGCCTATTTTACCACAGTGATAGCATGATAGTCTCTTAGGTCATTGACTTTTGTAGGTTTTCACATGTTCATATTTCTTAGATGATTCTCCTTGCTCAGTATAGCCTAATCCAATAGTGCTTCCAAGTCCTCTTTGACTGATTTTAAAATCATCAATTTTCTTGGAACTATCTTCAACTTTCTTCATCATTTCATTGATCTATTTATGCATCTTCACTTCATGTTTTAGTCTCTCATTTTCTTCTCTGAGTTTGCTAATGTCTTCAAGTTTCCATGTCATCTCACTATTCACTCGGTTTATTTCCTGATTAACAACAACCATCTGATTAGATATCTCAAAATGATGCTCGGTAAGTCTCAGTATCTCAGATTCCTTCTCTTGTAGTTTCTTAGTCATTTTCCTTATGTCTTCAATAGCCAAATTTCTCTCTTGTTCATCGTGTCAAGCATTATTCATCAGATCAATCATTCTTACCTTTTGTGCTTCTTAACCAATCTACAGGGCTTTAACTTGTTCAATAAGATGAATATTTTTCTTAGATAAATTAGAAATTTCTCCTTCGAATATGTCAGATACACTTCCTGAACTAGATCTGAAAATCTCAAATATGTCATCAATGTCTTCTTCATGATAATTAGTCTCACATTGCCGAATAGCCATATCTTTTCTCTGAACCAGTAACTTCTTCAATTCATCCTTCGCTTTCTTGTATTGCTCAATGAAGATTTTCATCTAAATCCTTTGATTCATAATTGTCTTATCCAACTTATATATTTCCATCTTCAGATCTTTCCTCTTCAGTGATTAAACTTCCAAATAAGAGATTTGTGCTCTAATACCAATTGTTGGGATACGAAAGATAAAGTACTAAGAGGGGAGGGGTGAATCAGTACCCTTAAAATCTTTTACTGAATAAACAATATACAATAGTAGTGTCTATCTAACCAATTGATTCCATTGTATGCAACATACATTCAAATAGATTTTCAAATGTAATGTGTATGAAAACAAACAAGAAATCAAACAAGAAATCAAACAAGAAATGCAATCACATAACACAAGTATTTTGGCTACGCAGAAACCCTTGCTAGAATGTAAAAATTGCTATGGGGATGACACCCACAAATTCTTCACTACTGCAGTAAATAAAGTATGTCGGTTAAGGCCACAAGTGTGATCACTTCTGGTGATCTTACCCTATTAGAAGTAACTTCAGATTGATTATATCTACCTTATGAAATTATTTTAGCAACACCAAATAAGTGTGCACTCAATTAAGATATTTATAACAAACTGTTAAGTCTACTATGTTAAGAGATTTTCAATCTTGCTATAATGATTAGAAGATAACAAAAAATATTTATAAATGAAAACTATGACTTATCTAAATCAAATCAATGAAATACCAATTCAATTTCACCTTGATGTGTACTATATTGTTCTCTGTTCTAATTGGTAGCCTTGTATGTTTCTGAATAAACGGAATACTATCTCTGATAACTTCTTTGTCTTGTAAACCTTGTCTGAATTCTGATGTCTTGAAGGTGGCTACTTCTTCATGAACTCCTTCTTGATTGTTATGTCAAAATAAAATAAATTACAATTATATAGAAAATTTCTTTGACCTAATTAGGTTTACAAAATCTGAGAAAACCTAAGATCTATGGTGTACAAAAATAACCTAGATCTAACTATTACATAGGAATCATCACAACATTTAATGATTACATCCATAATAATTGTGCCTCAATCTTGGCAATATGTTTATAGATTTGTGTAAACCGTTTGCATAGATAAATGTTTCAGTAGTGATTACTATGTCATTTCCTGAACAACTTTGTAAACACTGCATTCTCTGTTCACTAAATAACCTGATGCTCGGTGTGTAGAATGCTCTGTGATCACTGACTCGGTGCTCTGTATACTCATATTCTAGGTAAACATACACAGTTAGACCTATATACATTTATCTTTCAGTTCTACCTTGTGAATACTCGATATGAGTGCTTTGACAGTTCAAGTGACTAGTATGTATAGCTTCTTATTCCATCTTTTACCGATTGATCAGCATAGATTATCAACTAAGTTTAGTTAATATGAATGACAATAGTTAATGCTCAAATAAAGATAACAATTTTATCATCTCATTTTGATCAATCATGTGGTGGCTATCCTTCTCATCTTTTTACATGCATTGGTATTTAGGTAAAAGTATAAAGGTGTGTCACACTTCAGGCCAACTTATTAGCACAACTGAATTGAAGTCTAAACTATCTAAAACTTAGTTTTTTGTCAAACATATGGAATAGCAATATTCATTCTAGCTATGTTAGATATGTGGATAGACATTTTTTATTGTAAGATTCTATTTAATGAATATTTTAGACAACTTTGTGTCCAAGTACCAAAAAAATAAATTTATTTAAAAAAATCAATGTTTCAACAACTCCTACTCCTTTTATTGATATTTTAAAAAATATATAAAAATACCCTTTTGTAGATCTATAAGTGAACTTTTCTGTAAAAAAAATTACTTAATTACATTTTATATTTTATATTTATTTTTTATTGAAAGAAATCATCATCATAAAAATATATAGTTGATTATATTTTTATGGAAAAATAGTAAAATTTATTTAAATTTTTTGAAAAAATATGGTGTAGTAGAGGAAAGAATCTATATCAAGAGGATATAAATTATTTCTATTTTGGTGAATAGTCAAAAAAAAGGTGACATCTAATGGAAAGAAATGTAATGGTGGAAATGGTGAGAAATAATAGGATTTAGATCACTCACCAAATGTAGCATATTAGTATACAAAACGTCAAACAAGGTGAATCCAATCAGCACAACCAAGAAATTAAGGGTGCCAATGCATGATCTACACAATGTAGGGTTTTGAATTCTTTATGATAGGAATGATAAGTAAATGTAAATATTATCTATGAATGTAAGTGAAAACTAAAATATAAAGAATATACTCACCTTGCAAAAAGAAGAGGAAGATTGGCCTTAAGGAATTAGACTATCATCAAGATCTTAGAATTAGGTGTAATTCTAGATCTAGGACTCTGATGCCTATAATTGTCTACCATCAAAATTTTAGCCAAAAAGTGGAGGACGAGGTTGAAAAAGTTGACCTAATCCTGGAAAAGGTTGTGAAAGTCATCCAATTCCTTTTAGGTCCAAATATGATGAGAATTTTTGTGGGTCTATAACTAGTTCTGAGACTCCTGAATCCATATCTGAAAATCTCAAAATTGTTCCTGCACATAGAAAAGGACAAGAAGGTTGAGGGGAGGGTTTTACTTCATTCAAACCCCTATTTAGAATCAATTTTGAAGTAATATAATAGAAATGGAAAGATTTTTTTCATTTTGAAAAGATTGGATCTAAATAATGGAATATGCCATATAATGTAGATACAAATTTCTCTTAGAATGTGATCAAATATATTGATGCAATTTCTTTGACTCAATATAAAACCCAAAAGTAAATATTGTAAGATAAAACCTCATGTAGTAGATGTTGTAATTCACCACAATGTTGGATTGAAGAAGAGAGATAAGAATAAGGAGACTTGATGGATGAATGTAGAAATCCTTCCTTGAGGTTAAACTCCTTTTCTAGGCCTCCAATGGGAGAAGCTATATCTATGGAAGGAAATGTCTTGCATGCATGAGGGAAATGAACACTTGAAATTATTGAAGGTCCTTGATAGATTCCTTTCTTGATGATGATTTCCTTCATTAGATGATGCTTACTTGAACTTGGATCTCTTGAATGCACACTAAATGTATGATAGCTCTCATGTATGTGTATATATATTATGGATGTAAAAATGAGAGGAAGAGGTATCCTTTTATACACATTTCAAGGCTCAAACTTCATCTAGGTTGACTATAACTTTAAATCCTAGAAGACAATATTTTTATTGGGCTCCAAGGTAATTTTAGGCACAAAACACTAGGAAAAGGTCAACTTGGCTGGCCTAGTCTAAGTAAAAATGCTTCAAAATCTCTCAGGATGTCAGGGAGTGTGCTAAGAAGTAGTGGTTAATGTCACATCCTACTAGAAGATCAAGGCCAATCTTGATATCCAAAAATGAATGTATGGGTCCTAGGGAGAAAGTGAATTATGTGGTTGGATGAAAAATAGGAAATCGAGCATAGAATTTAGAGAAAACCTTGAGTTTAAACAAGATTAAGGAAGGAGGACCTATATCTAATTTAATTATACATTTAAGTATAATATGATGTCCTATTATAAGAAATATACTAAAGTAGGCCAAAAATAGTCCCAAAATAAGCATAAATTAAGTGTTTACTTTTTAGTATGGTACATTTACCCCCACTTTAGTGGGAGGATGAGCCAAGCTCATGCTCATGGAAAAGGAATAGAATGAAAGAAAGAAAGAATGATTGGAGTGTTAGAATAACTGAGGGGGGAGTGAATCAATTAGATCAGTTATCCTATAGTCCCAAATACAAAGATGTACCTTATCAAATAATTCCACCAAATTATGTGGCTCGGTAACATAAAATATCAATTTGTCTATTCACTTTACTGATTACTAGTAAATAACTAACTGTGATTACTGACCAAATTAATTATGTAGTATGTAAAGTATGATAGAAAAAAAATCATCACAAATAACACATAACACAATGATTTAATGTGGAAACCTTGTTAAGGGAAAAACTACCTGGGACCGGTAACCCAAAATAATTCACTCTTCTGAAGTGAGCTTGGTGAAGAGCCAACCCTATTAAAGGTTACAAACACATTGTTAAGTGTGACCTGGTTAGAGGATTTATCACTAACAGTTAACTTTTGACCAGCATTCACTATGGGGTCAACAAGATAACAATGTACATTCTCTTAATGACATAGGACAGAATATAAGACTGCTAAGTCCACTCGGTTAAGAGATTTTCTGAATCAATGGTTAAACTGATATAGTATGATCTGATTCAAATACAACTCAATTCAAATCTTTAGATCTATGCTAAACCCATATAAATCCTTTGATCATTAATCAAATTCACTTCCATAATATTCTTCAACTTACTTTCACTAGGTAAATGGTTCTTTGACACTCGGTTAACTCTACATTTTGGTTCTTTCAATAACCAATCTGATCATGCATGCATGAATAAATTCTTCACGTGATGTCTCTATAGTCTTCTTTTTCCAGCATGTTTCAACAATGAAACTCATATCTCTTATATAGACAAGTTAACCATTTTCATATCATCCATTAGACTTTTTCTCTTAATCTCCTTCATCCATTTTTCCTCTTAAACATTCATAAGTAGGTGTGTCATTAACACATTTCAATCTCATCCTTTAGATCTTCTCTAAATTTTGCCAGCCCTGGATCTCATAAAAAACTTAATCCTTAATCTCAAAATCATAACAATTCCAGCTCATCAAATTCAGTTGGTTGTTCTTTGCATTTAACATTTTCATCCATACTTGGTTAATATAGAAATGCTTCGGTGATAACTAGTCAAACTAGCTCAGTTAATACTGTCAGTCGGTATACACTGCACTGGCTCGATGTATACATAAATCTTCAATTATTGACCACATTGACTTGTTCAATTTCAGATCTCTTCTTCATAATAGATTAATGTAACATGCTCAAGTCAACAATATAAATCCATAGACTCATCAATAAGTTACCCAATGTTTACCTTATCCTTATCTATCATATCCATCTTTTTCTCATGTAGATATCTCAATTCTTCATCTTTTATTCCTCTAACAGATGTTCAGATGTTTGTAACTAACATGATAAGTACTGTCAAGACTAGTTGACATCAATGACAATATATTGACTGATTTAATCATCTTACATATCATTTTAGTACTTGGTGATCTCTAATCACTATTTCTTCAGTTCATTCAGATATTCAATTAGTTGTAGTTCATCAATCTCTCCCTTTGGCATTGATGGCAACACAAGCAATATGAAAATATACCATGCACATACCAAACATGTATTCTAAAACTATGTAAGAAAAATGTTGTAGCTCAGTAAGCATTTAATATGTTTAATCCTACAAAACATGATAGCATTACAAGTGCAGACTCTCCAGGTGGATTTGATCTTTTCAGCTCTTAGATTCCCTTTGTTCTCAACAAAAAATATTTAAGTCTCTCCCTTTCTGTGTGTTCTCAGTAACTGATTTTCCATATTCATTCTCTCTCCCTTTGACAACAAATCCAAAGAAAAGATACACACAAACAAACAAACAAACAAACAAACAAATAGCTCTGCAGTAGCCAAGTATTTCTTTGTTGTTTAGTTCATATCATGTACCTTCAGTGTACAGATAAATAAATTTTTGTTCTAGCTTCTACAATCTTTCACAACCTTAGACAAAATCCAAAGTGTGAGCTATGTGCATCAACATGAATGATCTTCTGATAAGTGTAGGTTGATGCAACCTCTAGCTTACCTTAGTAACTGATAGATAGTGGATGGACCCCAAGTCTAGTTCTCAAATATTCAAATGTGTCCTTCGGTAATGGTTTAGTAAAGATTTTAGCAAGTTGTTCCTTAGATGCTAGAAATTCTAGTTGTACTTTCTTCTCTTGAACTTGTTCTCTTAAGTAGTGATACTTAATAGATATATGCTTTGGCTTCAAATGCATCACAAGATTCTTAGAAATTTTTATAGCACTGGTGTTGTCACAATATATAATCACCAGGTCAGTGATTACCTCATTCATTCCTTCCAACACTTGTTTGATCCAAGCTATATTTGAACAATTTGCAGCAGTAGCAACATACTCTACTTCAGCAGTGGACTGAGAAACGCATGCTTGTTTCTTGCTAATCCAAGTCACAAGCCTTTCCCCTAAAAATAATGCTCTATCAGTTGTGCTCTTCTGGTCATCTATGTTTCCAGCCCAATCTGCATCTATGTAAACTTCAGTTCAAATTTTCCTTCCAATGTGTACCATAATCCATAATCCTATGTTTTCTTAAAGTATCTCAAGATTATCTTTACATCAACCATATGTAAATCTTTAGGATTGGCAAAAAATCTAGCCACAATCCCCATTGCATGTGTAATATCAGGCCTGCTATGTACAACATACATCAGTTTACCAATCATAGATTGGTACAAAGTCTGATTTACCTTGGTAGATTCACCATCCTTTATCAATTTACAGCCAGTTACCATTGATGTTCCCACAGGTTTAGCATCTTCCATGCCAAAATTTTTCAATACTTCTTTAATGTATTTTGATTGTGTGATGAAAATCCCATATTTCTATTGTATAATCTACAGACCTAGAAAGAATTTAATCTCTCCAAACATAGACATCTCAAACTCCTTTCACATTTCATTAGTAAAAGATTTGCAAATCTGATCTTGTCCACCAAAGATTATATCATCAACAAATATTGCAGCAATCAAAATGTTATCATCAGAATCTCCTTTCATGTACATATTACTATTTTCACTAGTTCTTACAAAGCCAATACTAATAAGATAAGCATGTAATCTTTCATACCATTCACTTGATTCTTGCTTCAATCCATATAAAGCTTTTTGTAGTCTACATACCATGTCTTTCTGATTCGGATCAACAAACCCTTCAGGTTGTTCTATGTAGACCTCCTCCTCAAGAATTCCATTCAAAAATGTTGATTTCACATCCATTTGATATACCTTCAATCCCTTATGTGTAGCATAGGAAAGAAATATTATAACTCCTTCCAATCTAGCAACAGGTGCAAAGGTTTCACCATAATCAATACCTTCTTATTGTGCATATCCTTTGCAAACAAGTCATGCCTTATTCCTTATAACTTCTCCATTCTCATTCAGCTTATTCCTGAAAATCCACATAGTATCGATAACATTTTTATCTTTTGATCTAGGAACTAAGGTCCATGTTTTATTATTTTCAATTTGTTTAATCTCCTCACTCATAGCATTTATCCATTCCTCATTTGCAAGAGCATCCTCAACAGTCTTCAGTTCAAACTCACAAACTAAGCATTTGTTATGTCTTAACTTACTTTGAGTCAGCATGCCATCTTTCTTATCTCCAATTATTTGGTTCTCAGGATGGTGTCTTCTAACAAATCTTTCTAGCACTTGATCTCTCCTCTATTCTTCATGATGTTCAGGTACAATTTCTTGCTCGGGAGCTTCTTCCTGATTCTTGGTTTCCATTTGTTGATTCTCGATAGCATTTTCCTAATGCTCGGTAGACTCATCCTATGGCTTTGGTAGATACTCTAGATCTTCAACATTAGTGAACCTACCATAGTCTTCTAGCTCCTTCATGCTTTCTACATCATTCTTATCAGCAAACTCATCAACTTTTACATTAGAACTTTCTATCATCTTATTACTAACTTTGTTTAGACATTTATAAGCTTTACTCTTAGTAGAATATCCTAAGAATATTCCTTCATCACCTTTAGAGTCAAATTTTGCATTCCTATCATCTTTCAGAATATAACACTTGCTACCAAAAATTCTGAAATAACTTACACTCGGTGTGTATCCAAACCATAACTTGTATGGTGTCTTGTTTGTCTTTCTTTAGTTGAACACAGTTCAGGACATATACAGCTCTGCTAACTACCTCTCTATAGTATATTTGTGCAACATTCTTCTCAATCATCAATGTTCTAGCACAATCAACAATAGATCTATTTCTCCTTTCAGTAATTACATCTTGTTGTGGTGTTCTAGGTGCAAAAACCTACCTTTCTATACCATGCTCATTACAGAAGTTAGTGAATTCATCAGAAACAAACTCACCTTCTCTATTAGACCTTAAGAATTTCAATTCTTTTCCAAATTTTTTTTCTACTTTATCCTTATACCATTTAAATAGTTCAAATGCCTCAGAGTTTTCTTTCAAGAACATAATTGTCATCAATCTAGTATAGTCATCAACAAACAAAATAAAGTATCTATCTCCATAGTAGCTCTAAGTTCTCATGGGACCACATAAGTCAGTGTGACCCAACTCCAAAATTCCTTTAGATGAGTAGTCCTTACTTTTAAAACTAGATTTTGTCATCTTTCCTTTTTGACATTGATGGCACATAACATGATTAGGTTTGGTTAGACTAGGCAATCCTCTAACTTTTCTCTTTTTCTTGATCTTAGTCATGTTATCAAAATTTAGATGACATAACCTCTTATGCCATAGCCATGCATCTTCATTTTTCACCAGTAAACAAGAA
Organism: Chamaecyparis obtusa; assembly: GCA_027943335.1. NCBI lineage: Eukaryota > Viridiplantae > Streptophyta > Pinopsida > Cupressales > Cupressaceae > Chamaecyparis > Chamaecyparis obtusa. The sequence goes on along the minus strand of BSBK01003848.1, from coordinate 683,840 downwards.
GTCTCAACATTGTCAAGATAAAATAAGTTACCTTTTGATTGTCCTCCTATTCCAACAAGCTTTTCATTTGCAGCATAGATCTTTACCTTCTTGCTTTCAAATGCCACTCGGTGACCTGAGTTATTAAGATGTGCCACACTCAATAAATTTTAATTCAATCCTTTTACCCAGCATGCATTATCACATCTAATTTTATCATTCAATAGAATAGATCCTTTTCCTTTAATCGTGCAAGGTGTGTCATTTCCCATTTTTACTGATCCTCCATTATAATGCTCAAGATGATCAAACTTATCTTCATCACCAACCATGTGATGTGTATAGCCACTATCAATGATCCAAGTATCATTTTCACTAACTTTGGAAATGAGTTTTGTTCTACATACCTTTCCTCCTCTTCATAATCATCTTTCAATGCAACAAACACTATCTCTATGTCATCATCAGTGTTGATGTCGGTGTCATCTTCAACAAGATAGCATGCCTTTTTTCCCTTATCTTTGTGATCTTGAGTGTCTCTTTTTTTGTGTCGGTAACCTCTATTATTCCTTCTTCCATAGCTTCCATCACTAGATCAGTCTTTGTCTTTATCTTCCTCTTTCCTGTTGGGACATCTAGCAGCAATATGGCCAACTTCTTTACAATTAAAACAAGCTAAAGGTTACTTTCCCTTATATATACCTTTACCTTTCTACTATCTCTGGGCCATAAGAGCTTCAATTTCATCAAGCTCATCATTAGTATTACTATCACTTTCATTCCTTATATTGTGCTTACTGCTAGATTTACCAATCTTCACAGAAGACATAAAAGAAGACTCAGCACTCGGTACCACACTATTATCAAAATTATTCAGCTCAAAAGTTGTTAATTTTCCAATCAGACTATCAAGAGTAAGAGTGATACTAGGTGCAGACCTCATTTCATGAATAGCAGATATTCTGATTGCATAAGCAGGCAACAAGGTTCTTAGTATCTTTCTTACCATTGTATCTTCAAAAATGATACCACCAGCTTGTCAGATAGCATTAACTACCTCTTTGATTTGATTTGTGTACTATGTGATATTTAATCCTTCCATCATTTTCATGTCATTAAATCTGGCTCTCAAGCTTTTATCTCTAGATCTCATCACATTTGCATCACCACCATAAACTAGAGCAAGTTTATCCCACATTTTCTTCATTGTAGTGCAATCCTTGACATCCTCAAATTCAACATCAGATAGAGCAGTAGAAATCTCTATCATAGTAATATTATGTTCATGTTGATCTCTCAACTGATCAAGATTCAAGGGTCCAACATTCATTTGGATGTAGCCATTGTCCAGTAAGTGTATAGCAGATTCTCCAATTCTAGATATGTGAAGTCTCATCTGACTTTTCCATGTAGCAAAGTTGTCCTTGTTCAGCTTCGACATTTCCCTCTTATACATCTTGTAATCTTTCTATTGAAGTCCTTAAAATTTTGTTCCAAGCAACCAATATGCTCTGATACAAATTGTTAGAATAAATCAGACATGGGGTGAGTCAATTAGATTAGTTATCCTATAGTCCTAAATACAAAGATGTACCTTATCAAATAATTCCAACAAGTTATGTAGCTCGGTAACATAAAATATCAATCTGTCTATTCACTTTACCGATTACCAGTAAATAACTAACTATGATTACCAACCCAATCAATTATGCAGTATGTAAAGTATGATAGAAAAAAATTCATCACAAATAACACATAACATAATGATTTAATGTGGAAACCCTATTAAGGGAAAACCCACTTGCGACCGATAACCCAAAATAATTCACTCTTCTAAAGTGAGCTCGGTGAAGAGCCAACCCAGTTAAAGGTTATAAACACATTGTTAAGTGTGACCTGGTTAGAGGATTTATCACTAATAGTTAACTTTTGACCAACATTCACTATGGGGTCAACAAGATAACAATGTACATTCTCTGAATGACATAGGGTAGAATATAAGACTGTTAAGTCCACTCAGTTAAGAGATTTTCTGAATCAATGGTTAAACTGAAACAATATGATCTAATTTAAATACAACTCAATTGTACATATTCAGATCTATGCTAAGCCCATACAAATCCTCTAATCATTAATCAAATTCACTTCCTTAATCTTCTTCAACATACTTTCACTAGGTAAATGGTTCTTTGACACTCGGTTAATTCTATAGTTTGGTTCTTTCAATAACCAGTCTGATCAAGCATGCATGAATAAAGTCTTCATGTGATATCTCTGTAGTCTTCTTCTTTCAGCATTTTTCAAAAATGAAACTCATATCTCTTATTTAGACAAGTAAACCATTTTCATATCAGCCATTATATTTTTCCGCTTAATCTCCTTCATCCATTTTTCCTCTTAAACCTTCATAGGCAGACATGTCATTAACATGTTTCAATCTCATCCTTTAGATCTTCTCTAAATTTTTTCAGTCGTGGATCTCATAACAATCTTAGTCATTAATCTCAAAATCATAACAATTCCATCTCATCAAATTTAGTCGGTTGTTCATTGCATTTAATGTTTTCATCTATACTCAGTTAATATAGAAATGCGTCGGTGATAACTAGGTAAACTAGCTCAGTTAATACTGCCAGTCAGTATACACTACACTGGCTCAGTGTATACAGAAATCTTCAATTACTAACCACATTGAATTGTTCAATTTCATATCTCTTCTTCATAATAGATTAATGTAACATGCTCAAGTCAACAATATAAAGCCATAGACTCATGAATAAGTTACCCAATGTTTACCTTATCCTTATCTATCATATCCATCTTTTTCTCATGTAGATATCTCAATTCTTCATCTTTTCTTCCTCTAACAGATGTTTAGATGTTTGTAACTAACATGATAACTATTGTCAACACTATTTGACATCAATGACAACATATTGACTAATTTAATCATCTTACATATCATTTCAATACTCGGTGATCTCTAATCATTGTTTCTTCAGTTCATTCAGATATTCAATCAGTTGTAGTTCATTAGAGAGGGAGAGATAGAGAGATGATGATGGTAGGAAAATTGCAAGAGAGATAATTCTTCACTAAACTCAAGGACACAACACCCCAAACCAAGGATCTTAACTCCACATCCATGCACAAGGGAACAAAAACAAAGTAAAAAGAAAAGACAAAAGACACAACAAAAAATGGCTTAGTACTAAAAACAAAAATCTAAATCAAATAGTGAGAGAGACCTCTATCAAAAATACCCCATCTACTAATATCATTTCTAGAAAGCTATTTCAAAAGAACAAGTGATCACATAGGAAGAACAAGAGCATTTCCAAAGATGATACAAAATCCATAATCTAACCCACTAGCATAACCATGAGAGCATGGAGAAAGAAACCATAAATCCCACAAACTAGAAAAATGTTTTATACTAGGTGATCCATGGCGAGAGAAGAGAGAGAGAGGAAGGATAATTGATAGCCTCACAAATTATTTTATGTTAGTCAACTCCACCTTAAAAAATGTATACATGAGGTGGCTTAAAAATATTTTATGTACGGGGTGGCTTAAAATTTTTTGCGCATAGGGTGGATTGAGGGGATCATTATTTTGGAAATTTCATGTAAATCCATGTTTAGGGATTAGTCTTATTTGAATTCCATGTGGATCCATGAAAATTTATCATTCTTATAGAAATCTTATTTCGATGTGGATCAATAAAAAATTGATCGATCTATTGGAAAGAGACACTACATAGAGTGAGCATTATGAGTGAATGTTTTCATTGATGGAAACTACATTATGTCTAGCTATTCTATACATGTCCACAATAGATTTAGAGCCCATAGTGGAAGTTTGTAGAAGATATAGCTAAGTCCAGGATGAAGAATAAAGTACATTAGCAGGATACATGGAAAGGTCTAGTGAAATATACAAAGGGAATATTTTGTAGTACGCATCTAGGGAAAACATAAGGAATGTGTACAAACCCTTCGCACAAAATTTGAAGGTATAACGGTAAGATTTGATATGGTTTTGAAGACTTAAGATGCAGTTTCTATTCTAAGTCAATACAGTTGCAGGTTGATAGGGTGATTAGATCATGGTGCATACATTGATAAAAGTAATTGGTTCTAACTTTCATAATTAAATAGTATAGATGAAATAGTGAGCTACCTAATTTGATTTTTTTAGATGGAAACATCATTAATTGAGGATGTATCTGACTCAAAAAAAAAAATTACTCTTCCCAAGAATATTTTAAGGTTAACCAACTTGTTTGATAAAATATTTTGATGTGAACCTATATAATAAATTGATAAGGGTTTTTCTATGGTGTAGATGGGATTAGAGAATATTTTTTATGGTCAAATAGAAGAAGATTGTGAAGTAGAAAAGATTTGGTGCACAATCCCAAGATTTGATATACTAATTCTAAATAACATGGTGATGGGGAAGTTTGTTTGGGTTTTTGTGGATCAGATTGGCATTCAAGATTACATGGAATTGTAATCAGACATTAGAAGATGTTATTTTGATATTTCAACAATATGAGATCATTTTAGTGATCATTTTTTAAGATAGTGAGTCATCCTTAGGGTTGTAGCCCAAGTTCTTTTGTTTTGCACAGTGAGCTCCAGGAAGTGAGCCCGATTATATGTACAATCCCCACATATATATGTAAGAATTTATTCTGAAGAGTATTTTTCTTTTGCTTATCATCCCCACCATGTTTTTTCCTAACATGGTTTCCATGAGAAAAATACTTATTTTATGATTTTTTATGTGGGTTTGATAAGTTAATACTTTATGTTCTTGCATGTTTACTTTTCAAGAGGATTAGTAACATATGTTGCAAGTTATTGTTAGCTTGTAAGTTGTTTTAATTAGTATTGGAATATAATTACTAAATTTTTAAATTTATAGAACACTAATTCACCCCCTTGTTAGTTTTCCTTCATACTAAGAATTGGTATCAAAGCGTTGCTCCCTTGAAGGAAGCTTAATATCTTGAGGGTGATCTCTGAAGAAACAATGAAATCCAATTTGAAAAATAATCTTAAAATTGCACTTGATGATATGGATCATACCAAAAGAGAACTAAGAGAAGCCCAAGATTTCATTATATAGCTCAAGGCACAATTTAAGAAATCGAAGAGGAAGATATTAGAACTTTTTGATTAGTTGCAAGAGAAAGAACCAAAAAATTCTGATGATCAATAGCTTACACATGATCTAAATGAGAAAAATGTAGAATCTGAGAAACTCAAACAAGAAAATGCTAATTTGAAGCATGAGATGGCATCCATAATGGTGAAGATGACATGGGATATTGAAGATACGAGGAAAAATAAAGAAAATTTACAAAAATACTTGAAAGAGAGATCTCAAGAATGCAATAGACTTATTGCTAATTTGAAGGAAGAAAAAGACCTTGAAGAGGAGCTAAGAAGTGACCTTGTGATTGTAAATGACTATAAGGAAAATTTCATGGTAAGATAATCCAAGATTGACCTATTTCTTGAAATTCAAACAAATCTAAGTGAAAAAATAGGTCTTGGATATGAATAAGGAGAAACCTCACAATCTACATCAAAAAAGTTTGGATCTAATAAGAATATATGTACAAGACAACCCAATTCTCAGAGGAATGATAGTAAGTTATCTATTTGTCATAAATTTAATCACAAGGATATGTTTTGTAGAAATAGGATGAATCTAGGCATTCCATCCTTTACTAGTCAATGTTTCAAATGCAATAGACATGGTCATAAGTTAAGTCAATGCAAGAGTGTTCTAAATAACTCATTTTAAAACCAAGGTAATATAAATTATTTTGCATGTAATGGTTTTGGACACACTACCAAGAAGTGTGCAAAAAATAAATACCCAATGATGAGCATAAATGTTTATAATAATGTTGCTTTCTATAGCTACAACAAATCTAGATACTTTACAAGAGATTACTGAAGAAACTTGTATTCAATAGGACTTTACTAAACAAAGGGAGGAAAGAACAAATAAAGAAATCTAGAGAGGAAAAAGGAAATGCTAAAGTATTAGTTGAAGAAGTGAGAAAATAGATGAAGAAAAACTAGTTCAAGAAGAGTCAAAGAGAACAAACTAAAGGGTCCAGGATAGGATTTGAGGTTACAAATTTTATGAGAAATTGAGGATAGGCCTTTGGCCTAGGGGGGAATAACTACTAAATCAATTGACACTCCCTAAAGGAGTTAGTGCTCAAGACCTTTTCAAGAAAGAGGAAGTTAGAAAAGGTTTGAACATAAGGTTTTCATATTTTACCAGAGTACTCTAATATGATTTAAGGGTGTGTAATTAAAATAAAATGTCTCATATAGTGAACTAGTGTTTAAAGAGGAAATTAGGGTATAATTAATTTATTACACCATCAAATTAGAAAATGTGCATAAAAATGGAAAAATATAAATTCATTTGTCACAAAATATGTTAACTGAAGAATAAGAAGAAGAGGCAACTCATAGAAGAAACAAAGGTGAACAGAAGGATTTGTCAACTTTTTTCAAAGAAACCCTAGTTATGCAAAGAAGATGTATACAATAACAATAATGAACTAACTTATTCTCCTAGACTACATAATCTAGTATACCTTCTGGATCCATTGTCCAAAATATGTATGAGTATACAATAACAATAGCGAATTGACTTACAACAACTAGCTTTTCCTATATAGTTCCAATGAAGTGCTCAATGAATGATCTTTTCTCTACATTTAGAAGACATCTCTAGAACACATACACACCTTACAACACTCAAGGAATGAATTTCCTTTATACAAGTTATAACAAGTAATTAGGTTAGCTAGTTAGGACTTCTCTAGTGCACAAATGAATACATAGACCCTTGACAAGATACACATGCTATCTTAAAAAAGTATACAAAAAATAAAGATCATCAAATGAATTCCAAGATCCACAACCCATGCTAGAAATCTCTTAAACAAGTTATCTCCTATGGTCAACCCTAACTAGGTCTTTACAAGGTCACACGCCATATCTAATGTCATCACGATCCCAACAACCCAAGAATATTATAGAATATTCTCCCATGTTTCTTATGTCAAGCCTCAAGCTTGCAGACCATGATCCATGCTCATATAAAATTTATATTGAAAACTTAGAGACCATCTCTATCATAATCCTCTATTACTACACTGTGACCAGTCTTCACCAAATCAGTCATAACTCATGCAAGAGAATAGATAATTATTTGTCACCTTTGAAATAAGTTCTGCATACATCGTTCTTCACAAATCTTATCTCATGTACCCTATAACATTGTACATTTTCCTTACCACCTTGTTAGACTTGCCTATTTTTGTCATTACTATAATCACCTAGAATTTGTCTAGTAGAATCTAAGCCCCTAATTTCAATCTAATCTCAAAGGAATAATTTACTAGACATAATTATGTAAGTAACCTAGATAATCCCCCTTAAATAATTAAATCAAATCATTTCTAATGTCAAAACTTGAAAAATCATTTAATTGTCAAAACCTCATTTTAATATAAAGTCCTAGAACTTTTATTAAAAAGAGAACAATGTGCAACTTAATCTTGATTAAATGACAAATAAAAAGGGATTTTCTATTTTATCTTTTTCTCCAATCAAGCTTGACCAATCAAAAATATTGGACCATCTCATAGGGATTGATCTCTCACCACTCATCTTTACCTAACATCTTTTGCCTCTTAATCTCCATCCTCTATTATTGAGGCAATTTCTTTAAAAGGAAGCTCTTTCTTGGCTCAAGGGGTTCCAAGTCTAGATTCTTGCATTCTTGCATTCTAGTGCATTCTAGTGCATTCTAGAGAAATCATTTTATTTTGAATTCTTAGTGTTATCTTTCATATCTAGTTGCTTTCATCATAGTTTTCTTATCTCATAGCTCTCTTACATTGTTAGTTTACCTCATTTTCTAGTTTAATCTTGCATTGTAGCTTCATTCTATCTTTGCATTTTCATGTTTAATATCATCTTGGATTAGTGAATGCAATTGTTTCATCTCCTCCACAATTGAAATCTTTCATTTTGGAGTAGTCAAGTCACTAATCCTCCATGTTGGTTTCATGAGTAATTTGAAAAGAATTAAACTACCTTCAACTAGGAAGTAATAAGCTTCTTTTGAGGGTTTAGTTTGTTCATTTGATATGAACTCTTGATGCTAAATTCTTGATTTAATGGTTTATTAAGTGTTAGTTGCATTCCAATTGAGCTTGTATTTGTATTGAGAGGAGAAGGGTGAATCAGTACTTCAAAAAACTTTTGATGTTGGAGCATCTCGGGTCCTTGGCAATCCTGTGTCACCAAAAACAATTTGGAGTTTTTCTATGTTTCTCGATTCCTACTTTGACCGAGTTGGTTGGTAGTTGGTCAGTTTCCTTTGGTTATCGAGTGTGGTAGGTTATCTCTTGGGCCGTCAATTATTTTCACTAGCGCTCGGTGTTGCTTGTCTGCTGCTCAATTATCTTGCTCACTAATGGGTTTAGTTTTAGTTTTTATTGTGGGCGACTTGTGAATTTATATTGGATCATGGATTTAATGTTGGAATCCATCATTGGGAAGCGTGGTCCCAAATTTGACCATTTCTTCCATTGATTATGGATCTGAAGGCCGACTCAATTTGGCAGACTCTTGTATAAATGTAGTTGTTTGGTTGTAGTTTAACAAGTAGTCTAAGGAAGTTTTGGGGAGAGGATTTTTTGATAGAAGATAGAAGTAGAGATTTTCATAGTTCCTCACATGTTTTAGGACTTTTTAATTCATTGTAAGATCATGTCATAACCAAGAATCCCTTACAGCCCAGCATGTATCATTCTATTGGATGAAAATATATGAAAGCTTCTCCATTCTCTCTCTCACTATTGTGTTTGTTTTCTACTACATGTGTTAATTAGGTTTGGATCATAAGGGTGTGCCATTGATTGGCCCCTCTTGCTCCCTGGCCTTGTGTCAGGTGGTATCAGAGCAAGGAGAGATCTTGTTCTAGGTTTGCAGATCTAGGTTTGTAGGTTCCTCTTGAAACCCTACTTGATTGTTGTGGGGTAGTAGATTGTGATCTGACCTACAATTGCAAGGGGTTTTCAAGATGGTTTGTGGGAGGCAAGATGTAGATCTAGGATTGGCAGATATGCTAAGGTAGATTGCTGCTATGTTAGAAGCTGTTGAAATATCCCAAAGAAGAGGTAGACATCTTGAAGATGTTAGTGATGATGAAGTACTTGAGGAAGAACAGGTGAATGCAGAACTTGCACCTGTTATGGATCAAAGTGAAGAAAGATTTTTGAAGGATTTGACAAGTCTGAAGTCAACACCACATTCCAATCCTCTTGAGTATGGTGGAAAGTTAGATTCTGATGAATTGGTGGACTGGATCACTGAGATGGAAAAGTACTTTGAGTATGAAAACATTCCTGAAGACAAGAAGGTGAAGATTGCAAGCACAAAGTTGAAAAGTCATGCATCCTTATGGTGGGAACATCTGCAATTGGATAGGAAGAGGAAAGGAAAAGACAAAATCAAGGTATGGAATAAAATGGTGAACAAATTGAAAGGAAATTTCTTACCTTGTGATTATCAGATTAACCTAGTTCAGAGAATGCAAAGTTTGAGGTAGAAAGATAGCTCGGTAAAGGAGTATACTGAGGAATTCTATAGATTAGATATTAGATCTAGACATGATGAAGATGATGTGAAAAGAATTGGTAGATACCTAAATGTTTTGAGAGTTTCCATGCAAGAGGAAATTAATATGGTCAAGTTGGAGAACATTAAAGAGGCTTATCAATTTGCATTGAAGGCTAAGGAGAAATTGAACAAAAGACATGAACAAAGACAAAGAGGTTGAGGTGGTAGATTCCCTAGAGGAAGAGGTAGATCTAATGGTGAAAATGGTAGATCTAAACCAGAAAAGACAAATCTAGACAAAGGTGAGACTGAGTGGAAAGGTGAAAGTTCATCTAGAGGTAGAGGCAGTAACTACCGAGGTGGTTATGGTAGAGAAAGTTTTTGAGGAACTTGTTACAATTATAGAGAAGAAGGACATGGATCTTTTGAATGTACACATGCAAGTAAGAAGGATGGTAGTAGTAGAAATGCTTTGGTGCAAGAAGAGTCACCGAATGAACCAAAGAAAGAAAATAACTTGATGGTAAGGAGAGCACTATGGAATGAAAGAAAGAAGGAAGATCCGATAAGGAAAAGTTTGTTCAAGACTAGATGTAAAGTTTCTGATAAATTTTGGAAGGTAATCATTGACAGTGGTAGCTTGGAGAATATGGCATCTGAGGAGATGGTCACAAAATTACACTTGGAAAGATTGGTACATCTGAAGCCCTATTAGATTTCATGGATCAAAGATGAGTATACACTCCTAGTAAGTGAACAATGTTATGTGAATTTGAATGTTGGAAAGTACTATGATAAGGTGTTATGTGATATCATGCCTATGGATTTTTTTCATATTTTGTTGGGTAGACCTTGGCAATATGATAGACATGCTATATATGATGGGAGATTGCATAAGTATACTATTATGGCTGATGAAAGAAACAAATCTTGTTACCATTGAAGGAAGAACTTGTTAGTAATGTTTGCACATCTGTGAAAGTTTGTTTGATGGAGGGAAGAAATTTTTTTAACTCTTTGAAGAAGAATGATGTATGTCTTGTTGTGATTCCTAACAAACCGAGTATGAAAATAGAGGATAATGTCCCTAAGGAGATTTATAAGTTACTCACTGAGTATAGTGATATCATTTCTGATAATGTACCTAATGGTTTGCTACCAAAAAGAAGCATTGATCATTGTATGGATCTAATCCTTGGAGCTAGTTTACCGAATAAGGCACCTCATCGGTTGACACCTATCGAGAATCAGGAATTGAACTGACAAATTCAAGACATGCTGGAGAAAGGTTTGATCAAAGAAATTTTGAGTCCTTGTGCAGTACCTGTTGTATTGGTACCTAAGAATAATTGAGAATGGAGAATGTGTATTGATTCTAGAGCAATCAATAAGATAATAGTGAAGTTTAGGTTTCCTATATCGAGAATGGATGACATAATGGATAGTTTGACTGGAGCAAAGTATTTCACCAAAATTTATTTGAAAAGTGGGTATCATCATATTACAATCAGAGAAGGTGATGAATGGAAGACTACTTTCAAGACAAAAGAAGGTTTGTATGAGTGGTTGGTTATGCCCTTTGGTTTAACTAATGCACCGAGTGTGTGTGTGAATTTTGTACCTGATCTGTAGACACAACACTTCAGTAAAACATTAGAGGTTAGTTAAATTTGAAATCATGCAATAAATGAAACTAATCTAACCAGGTGATTTATTTCCCTCTAGTAGATGCAAGTATGTATTCTCAGATTATACCGAGATCAGTGACCTTGATGACACCTAAACGAAGGATTTGAATGCAATTAACCTATATATGGAATGAATGCAATTAATCTATTTTTTTGGTTTTTCTATGCAATTATGATAAGAAATCTGATATGAATCTATGCTAATAATGATATGGAAAACTGATATGCAAACTAAGCTAAGAAATGATATGAAAACAAAAGTAATCTCACAAAACATGGTTGATTCACAAAGCAGCTTCGATTCTCCAGATAGCAATTTGCCAGCATAAGTTTGCAAAAATATGAGATGTTGGTATGAAGAGCTGAGGCCTTAATTTATAGAAATCCAGGGCTTTGGAGGTGTTTAATTCACAAAATCATGCAAAAGCAGAGTTTAACTCAAAATAGAGTTTAGATTTAATTGATAATTGATAGTTGTCTTCTTTTCTGATTGTGCATGTTTTATTTATAAATGAATTTAATAATAAAGTGATTTATTTCCAACTTAACAAATTTTGAAAAATAAAACAATTGATTTATGGGTTAATCAATTATTTTTCAAACTTTTATTCAAAAACAATATTATTAAAAATTGACAACTTGCTTTAATTAATTAAATAAGAATTTAATCAATTATTCATAAGATTTTGGATTTATTGTCAAAATTAAATAATACAATTTAGGAATAAATATAATTAACTTCAATTAAACAATTAAGTGGTAGAATTAAATCTAATTAATTAAATATTGAGAATATTCAATTAATCAAACTTTAGGATAAATAGGATTTATCACCAAATAATCATTAAATCAAAGATAATTAGGATAATTAAGAATATTACTAGGAATATTCCCTGATGCAGAATTTGAGATAATCAATTAAGATTCGATAATGTGCTGATGTGCCTTAGGTTAGGACTTTGATGTCGATTTCGTTTGATGTGTTGATATAGGAGGTTAATGAACCTATAGCCCATTTTTGGGGTATTACATTTTGCCCCTCTTTGAATTGTTGTGCGAAGCACAGTGGTTCAAAGACAGTCTATGTATGATGTTGAAACTGATGTTTGAAATTGATATTCATATGAGATAGAAACTGATTGAAATTGATAGGAAGATAATAGGTCCTAAATGACCAAAGGTAATGTTAACTATAACAGCAATGAACTGATGATTGCGAATAAGTGTCAAAATGCCTGATTTTAAACCTTATGATTTTGAAGAAGTGAGTGACCGATTCCAGACCCGATTATCGATAAGAATCACATTGGTATCACATCTGAACCCTTCAGTTTTTGAAAAACTAAGGAAATAACACAATTGAATCGATAGTTGCAAAAATTGATATAATTTACAAGATTAAGAGAATACTAGATTGATATGGATCTAAATGAATCTAATATGCCCCAAGCGATGATTAATTTTCCCCAAGTGATGAGGTCTTTTGATGAATCAGCAACTAGACGTGGTTGTTTGTCTCAATTACTGAGGAAATATATGATTTCCATAAAGATATGATTTCAAATTTGATTACAGACTTTGAATGTTGTGCAATACCATGCCCGCTTCAGGATTAAAATTGAAATCTGACAAGAAAAATCAGCATTGATATGGTTCAGAAGCATGTTAATTGATTGGATAAGTGGTTAAACATGTTCGAGAATGCATTCTACATCGTTTAGAGGCCCTAGAGACCAAGTTTGACTAGGTTAAAATTTGAATAGTTTGATGTTAGATAATCAGTTAAGTTGAATTCTAGATTTCTATGATGATTGAAGGTCGATTATGCAAGTAGTTAATAATATGAATGATCTCAGATTTTCATTTTGATCCCAAAAAGGGATTCTACTTGCTGTTTCGTTGGAGGAACCTTCGTGTGAGATTCAGCTCTTGTTAGATTTGAAGATGTGATTGAAGAATTGTTTAAGCATTTGAAGTTCGTTGAGCCATTGTGAGATCATGCAAACATGCAAAAATGCAAAGAGACATGTAGTATAAAATGCAACCTAAGACCTAGGACCTAGTCACTGATCATATGTTGGTCATTCTCATCATTGAATTTTTAGGTAACTGGATAAATCAATACAATGCCCACTAGCTATGAAACCATAGACATATGAATATCGATTTGTATACACAAGAATCAATACAACACCCACTGATCATGAAACCATGGATATATGAATATTGATTTTGTTTTTGGAATGTCGGATTAGATATAAGCACCAAGGCATAACGTCGGGATGACCTAAATATCATGTCCATTTTGATATAGCAATTTGTATAAGCATCAAAACATAAATGTCAGGATGACCTAAATACGCCTTGCGGTCAAAAATATCAAATAGTCAGGAGATCATTCTAAATCCAATGTGAATTACCCGTAGTGACCCTTTATCATCCACATCCTTAGGCAAGATCGTGTTTCACAAGAGGAGAAAGAACTCACTCAAAAAGACAATAGTTAGATCAAACTTCCTTGAACTTTCTTGGTATCAATGGTCAAGGTACGCATGGCCATCCAATTAAAGATAGAGGCTCTTACAGTTGGACACCATTTCAATCCAGAATTTTCAAAGTTGTTAGATTTTCACATACAAGCAGAAAACAAAGAAAAGATTATGCCCCCACTCATCACTCTCTAAATCCTGTAAAGGACATCATCAAAGAGCTCGAAAGGACATAATATGCAAAAATCTCAATGCGAATCAGTAAGCATACAAGGAGATAAAAGCATGAAAAGCACAGATTGTTTTCAGTTTGTTTTTTATTGCGTTGTTGTAGATGCAAAATTCTTTTTAGAGAGGAGACTAACTGACTAACTCGAATGAAGCTTCAAAGGACTCTGACTGGATATGATACACCTAAGATACATTAGAGGCCATAGGATATGACATTGATTGCCCCCAAGTTTGGACATTGATAGGATACAGATGCTTGAGCCGATTGGTGTACAAACCGACTTATTGAAAATAAGAACACAGAAACAAACTGGGAGATATGTACAAACTAAAGCAAGACTGAAAGCTGGGAAAGACCAAGATTGCGCTGATAGATGGAGCATTTTGAACAAGTAGCACCTGTTTGCTGGGTTTTCACCATCTTGGCAGAGATTCTATTTTTGTTACCAAGGCACCTATTTCCAAGTTTTCACCAAGGCACTTTTTCTTTTTCTCATTTATTTGTATTTTTCATTTTTTAAATTTTTTTTATTTTATTTTATTTTTTTATTTTTTTTTTTTTGGGAATCATCAAGGTGCCCATTGCTAGGTTGTCACCAAGATGTTCATTTTTTAGGACTTTTTCCAATTTTTAAGATTTTTTTTAAGACATTTTACCATACACTAAATGCCTTAGGCGTAGAATTTCTTCAGATGGAGAACGTTGATTGGTTCTTGGAGCTATTCTCCTTCATTCATTGAGAGTTGATAGGCACTAGAGCCAAAATTAGTAGTGATTACAAAGGGACCCAGCCATTTGGGTTCAAACTTCCCCTTGTGTTCTCGATGTGATTGATTTTTAGGATTTTCTCTCAAGACTATATCACCAACCTGAAATTCTCTATGTCTGACTTTCTTGTTGTAACCTCTAGACATTCTCTTTTGATATACTCTGAGATGATCATACACTGCTTATCTACGCTCATCTAGTAGTTCAAGTTATTGCAACCTAGACACTCTGTAGTCATCATCAGTTACTAGACCATGCATTCTAATTCTTAGTGATAAAATTTCAACCTCAATAGGCAGTACCACTTCAGACCCATAAACTAAAGTGAAAGGTGTAGCCCCAGTAGGCATTCTGATACTTGTTCTATAGGCTCAGAGAGCTAGATTAATCATGAGATGCCAGTCTCTTCCTATTTTATTAACTATACAATGCAATATTTTCAATAGATTCTTGTTAGAAGCCTCTGCTTGTCCATTCCCTTGAGGATAGTAGATAGATGACCAATGTTGTGTAATCTTGAATTTGGCACAAAGATCATCTAGGTCTTTATTTTTGAATTGTCCCCCATCATCTGTGATTATAGAATGTGGGATCCCATATCTCCATATCATATAGTTCAATATGAACATAGATATTTGTTTTCTAGTTCCTTGTGTCAAAGGTACTACTTCTACCCATTTTGTAAAATAATCTATAGCTATGATTATATGGGTATGTCCATTAGAAGAATGAGGATGTATAGCTCCTATAAGGTCAAATGCCCATTTGTGAAAAGGCCATTGTGTAGTAAAGGGAATTAGATCTCTCCCTGGAGCATGAATTAAGTTTCCATGCACTTGGCATTTTTGACAATTCTTAGCAAACTTGATAGACTCTTTCTCCATTTCAGGCCAATAGTACCTAGCCCTAATAATTTTTTGAGCTAGTGTTAAACCGTTTGAGTGTGACCCACAAATACCATCATGGACTTCCTCTAATTCACATTGAGACTCTTCTCATTCTAAACATCTAAGTAGCGTACCATCTAGACCTTGTTTGTATAGATCGTGACCAACGATGACATATCGGGAAGCATTACAGATAAGGTATCTCTTTTCATGGTAGTTGAAGGTATCGGCAATGATTTGGTCTTGGAGATAGGAAAATAGGTTCTCCAGTCTAGGAATTTACTCCAATGTGATAGATAGAAAATACTTCTTTAGATCATCTACCATTCTCTTGTAAGGAATGAGTTTTTCATCTTTAGTTTGGTACACATCATTGACTTGATGGATAACAAGTTGTGAGTCTCCATGAATGTGCAATTCTATTATTCTCCACTCAATTGCTATTTTCATACCATTCAAAAGGGCTTCATATTCTACAATATTGTTTGTGCAAGGAAACTTTAATCTAAATACTTTTGGTATTGAGTGTCCTTGAGGAGTTATAAACAATATGCTTGCTCCTAATCCATTTTGTGTATAGGAGCCATCAAAGAATAACTATCATTCTCTAGAAGAAAGAGTCATGATAGAGGAATTTGGAAATTCCATTTGCATTGGTGTATCATCAATCATAGGTGCATCCACTAATTGATCAGCAATAACCTATCCTTTGATAGCTTTTCATTCCACATATTCAATGTCAAATTCACTTAAGAGCATGACCCATTTAGCTAATCTACCTGTGAGGGCAGCTTTGCTTAGTAGGTACTTGAGTGGATCAATCTTAGCTACCAATTGTGTGGTATGAGCTAACATGTAATGTCTCAGTTTCTGTGATGCAAAGATCAGAACTAGACAAGCTTTCTCAATCATTGAATAGTTCTTCGCATATGCAACCAATGTTTTACTGATATAGTATATAGCTCTTTCCTTTTTGTTCTCATCATGTTGTGCAAGCAATGCCCCCAGTGATGTATCTATAGTGGAGACATATAAGATCAAAGGCTTCCCATGAATAGGAGGCATCAAGATAGGCGGATTTGATAGATACTTCTTGATATGATTAAAGTTGTTCTCACATTCTTCATTCCATGCAAAGGTCACACCTTTATGTAATATTTTTGTAAAAGGTTGTGATATGTCTACTAGCTGTGATATGAATCTTCTGATAGATTGAACTCTTCCTTGCAATGTCCTCATTTGACTAATACTCTTTGGAGGTTGCATTTCCATGATAGCCTTTACTTTAGCTAGATCAACTTCAATGCCCTTCTTTGAAACTATGTATCCTAAAAGCTTTCCAAAAGTGACACCAAAAGCACACTTCTTAGGATTTAGTCTAAGACTAAATTTTTCCATTCTGTCTAGTATCTTTCTCAAGTCATCTAGATGTTTAGCTCTAATCATAGATTTTTCTAAAGTATCATCAACATAATCCTCCATATTCCTATGCATCATGTCATGAAAAATAGATGTCATGGCTCTCTAATATGTAGCACCAGCATTCTTAAGCCCGAATGGCATGACATTCCAACAGAAGGTGCCCCATGCACATGTAAAAGCAGTTTTCTCTTGATCCTCTAGAGCAATTTTTATTTGATTATACCTAGAAAAACCATCCATTAAAGAATACATCTCAAAGCCCACAGTCCTGTCTACTATCATATCAATGTTAGGTAGTGGAAAATCATCCTTAGGGCATGCTCTATTTACATCTCTAAAATTTGTGCATACTCTGATTGATTTATCTAGTTTTGAAATAGGTACAATATTAGAGATCCACTCTGCATAGTCAATAACTCAGATGAATCCAGCTTTCAAGAGCTTCTCTAATTTAGCTTTCACCAAGAGTGCAACATGAGGATGCATCTTTCTTAACTTTTGTTTAATAGGTTTGACATTTGGAGCTATAGCTAAATGATGCATTATAAGATTAGGATCCAATCCTCACATATCTGAATATTTCCATGCAAAGTTGATCTTCTTTTCTGTTAAGAATGTTGTAAATTTTTGCTTCTCTTCTTCTGATAAAGATTGTGCTACATGGATCAATTGTGGTTCCTCTATTATTCCCAAATTGATGGATTGAGTGGGCTCAATTAGAACTGGAGATCTATCTTGTAAATGACTCAGAAGGACATCAAATATCTCATCCTTAGGCACCTCAAAGAGGTTTTCACCTTCGGATACATCTTTTATTTTTACTTTTGTAGGTTCTGAGACTGCCACAAAGTGGTTTTCACCCTCAGAACTCCTTTTCTTTTTATTCTTATTCTTATTTTTCTGACTAAGGTACTTGATGTCTAACTCCATCATGCTAACGCTCAGTTCACTGATGGAAGTACTCATAGGCTCAACCACATTGAGATAACAAGAAAGTGCATAGTCATTCAGGAAGGTATAAATACCATGGCTCAGATTTGTGGAGGTTTGATCAATAAGGTCTTGATATGGGATAGTCAAAGTGGGGAAAGATTGGGAGATAGTGTTTACGGATATGGATCTATCATCATTGGTCCTAACCCGACGCTTGATTTCAAAGGTGATATTATAACTTAAGACATTCAATTCATGAATAGGCTCAATGTCATTATGGGAGTCCAATTTAGCCATAGGTGGATCAGACTCGATAGGTTCATCATTTTGCTCTAGACTTATGTTGGGTTTAGGTGCATATTGGTGAATAACATCAACATGTTTCTCTATAATAAGCTCATCTTCTTCTGGAATGGCTCCCCATTCATAGTCAATAGATTCTTCATCTATGCCTCTAGGAAATCTAAGAACATGAGTAAAGTCAGGATGAATACCCTAAGAAGGGTTACCCTCAGATTCTGATTTGAATTCATACTCATGAGAATCTATCTGAGAACAACTACCACCTTCCTCTTCTTGATTATTTTTGAGATTAGCTAGTTCTTGTGTTGCAACTATCTCTTGATTAATAGTAGGTTCTTGTGTTTCTACTACATTAATTCTTTTGATTGGATCATCTTTATCATCAAGAAGGTCTTTGATCTCCTTAGGCAATTTTTCATAAGGAATGGGTTCTGACCTGTCTGAATCACTATCTAATGGTTTAGCTTCCTCCTTCTTAAGAAGAGGTTCCTCTGGTGTGATCTGCTCTATGACATGAGAACAATTACCTTTGAGGTGAAAGGGTTTCTTTTTAAAACCTACACCAACTTTGTCTTTATTCGCTCTACCAGTATGTAGGAGAGGTGCCTCAAGACCTTTTCCTCTGACTCCTAGAGGTCCTTTACCTGAATATCCCATTTTAGCTATTAATTTATCTCCTAGACTATATGCCTTAGAAGGGATTTTGGATACTATAGAATCACTAGTTTGGACAACTTGAGATTCAGGTTCATCTTTGTAAAGCCATGTGAGCACAGTTTCATCCTCTTCTAATTCTTACTTGGAGACTTGTTCTGCTACAAAATTATTTTTATATGCCTCAAGAGGTTCTTTAGATTATGATTTGGATTATTTCAAAGATAAGACTTAGGTGAGATAGGGAGAGATGTCAAAGATAAGACTGGCTCCATAGTATATTCTCCCATACTATTTTCTTTGATCTTAACCTCTTTTGCAAGATCTTCCATTTTAGATGTGGATGCTTCTTTAGTTGGCTCAATGATAGATTCTCTGTTATTAGGCACAAGTTTATCTACACTTTCCTTCAATGTAATGCAAGGGGTGGATATATCTACTAGAATAGTGACCTCTACTCCTTCATAAGGAAATTTCAAGCATTGGTGAAATGTAGAAGGAATAGCTTTCATCTCATGTATCCATGGTTTCCCTAGAAGAATGTCGTAAGCCAAAGGTAGATCAAGAACTTGACATATAGTATCTCTGATAACTAGACGTGCCCTGATAGGTAAGACAATGGTGCCTTTAGAAGATATTTCTTGTTCATCATAGGCTTTGATAGTTATTTTCTTTCTAGGATCAATAGCCAATTCTGAAAATCCCAATTGTGTGATCAAGCTATAAGAACAAATGTTGAGGCCAAGGCCTCCATCTATCAACACACATTTGACTCTATAGTTCTGGATCAAGACTTCTATATGCAAAGGCTAGTTATGTGGGTGACTCAAGGAGTTTTCATCTTCCTCTGAAAAGGAGATATATTGCGGAGATGTAAGATGTCCAACCATAGTCTAGAACCTATCTAAATCAAGGTCATTAGAAACATTGGATCCGAGCAAAGCTTTATCTAGAATAGCTCTATGAGCTAGGGATATCTAAAGCAACTCAAACATGGAGATTTTTTCATTAGTGTGTTGGAGTTCTTGAACAATGCTATAAGATGTTGGCCTTGTATCTTTATGATTGGAAGATTTAGAAACAGCCTTCTGTTTGGAAGCGAAAGAAAGATGGAAGGGCATCTTAGGGACGTTTGATGAATTTGGGTTTTGTCCATTCAGATGTACCTGAGCTTGTGATTGAGTAACTACATTAGCTGAAGGATGATCTCTATCTCTTCACACAATTGTGATGACATTAAAATGTTCAGAGAGACAAGGTTCAACCATATTGATAACAACATTATTTCCAGGGTGAGCATAATTGACCTTTGCCCCCATATTAGGTAACTTCTTGACCATGTTTCAGAAATGGTTTTGTGAATGTTGTATGATCATTATTTCTCTTATGATTGTCAATGGTGATATCTCCCTTATCAATCAGATCTTGAATAGTATGTTTCAAGCGTAAGCAGTTATTAGTTTTGTGACCTTTACCCTGATGGAAATCACAGAATTCATTCTCTCTCCACCATTTTGGTTTAGGATCTGGATCAGATTGTTAGATCTTAGGGAAGGAGATGATGTTATTAGCTAGCAAAGTTCTCATAGATGATTCTAAAGACTCTCCAAGAGGAGTGAACATTTGTTTATTATCAGCGGACCACTTTTTATACTCTGGCTTCTTTTGAGATGGTTCAGACACCTTTTTCTCTAAGGCTTTGATTGCTTGGGTGCCAATAGTTAGATTAAAAGATAGTGCCTTTGATGGGTCATGGATAGTATCAACAACACCATCTATGACAATGCCTTTATTCTTGTTCCAATTTTTGTTCTTGTATTTATAACTGGATCCTAATTCATACTTGTCCTTTTGAAGTGTCATTTCTCCTTTTTCACAAGTACTTTTTTAATTTTGATCGCATTGTCTACCATTTTATCAAAATATGTATGATCTTGCATTTGTAAAGGGTAATTGATCTTTGGGATAAGATTATTGATGAAGATTTCCAATGTCTCAGTTTCTAGAATAGGTCTAGCATATAGAGAGAATTTATTCCTCCATCTTTTGAGAAATGTCAAGAATGGTTCGCCTAGATATTGCTTGAGATTACTAGATGTTGAATGTTGTAGGAGTATTGATGATAGAACAATTTGATCAACTCCTCAAAATTTTTGATAGTAGAAGGTAATCTAGAGAACCAATGAATGGCCACTCCTCCTAGAGATTGAAGAAAGAGATGCATTAGATAGGTTGGTTCGTGCATGAACTCCATAGATTGTGTACAGAATTCTCTGACATGATCTTGAGGATCAGAGTGTCCATCATACTTATCATACTTAGGCATCTCCACTATTTTTGGGAATGGTGGCATGTACAAGTCTTTGTCAAATGGAAAAGGACATAGGGCCTCCATGGAGAACTCCTTGGGTTCCTTTTCTTTCTCAAGGTTATTAAGTTTGACTTGCATGGCATGCATCTATTTCATCATAGTTGTGAGTGGATTTTCTTCCTCATGCGTAATGATATCTTCAACATTAAAGTTGGGTGGAAGTTTAGCTCCTTGATGAGCTAATTGCAAAAATTATGCTTCTCTATCCTCTTTCAAGAAATGCTTCATCATTCATTTGAAGTTATCATCATTTTGATATTGAGAAATTTCTTCAAGTTTGGGTTCTTGATCTGCACCATGTTGAGAGTGGGCTCTTTGAGAGCCAAAGTTTGTCTTTGCTTGAGACATGGTAGGAGTTCTACTGGGGATAGATTGATGAGGAGTTTGTTGATTATCTTTGTGAGTTGATGAAGGAGGAATGTAACCAATTTTTAATTGAAGGTTGTCAGTACTGTCATCTTTGTAAAGACCAAAATTTAAAAGTCGTTCAAGAGTTGGACTTTGGATATGAGTCAAAGGTAAAGTATGATATACCTCCCTAGATTTCTTGTGAGAGGAAGCTCTAGTTTCCACCATCAACCTTGGATGAAGCAAAAGAATAAGATGAAGACAACTGAAGAATGAATTGAATCAAGATGACCAGATGATGCAACCTTGTCACATTTTTGATTGATTGAAGCTTGGATTTGACTTAGATGAGGGATATTGTGCCCTAGATGTATGGGTAGATGCCCAAAAGATAGCGGACAAGATATCACAACACTTAGTCATTTTGATAGTTGATTGAAGATTGATAGTTATGACAAGGTTTTGACACAAGATGAAAAAGAGACTCAAATTGATTAAAGAGAAGGCTGGATCAAATTCAAAAGGTCACTTTAGGAAAATGATTGGATTCTCAGTAGTTTATTGCTCTGTTCCTAACATAGTGATTTTCTTGACAGACTCTGGAAATAGGCTGGAAAGCCTGGATATCTAGCAATTCTGACAACTTTCTGGCAATTTTTCAAAACTTCTCAAATGACTTTCTGTAGGCTCGTACAACAGTGGGTATAGCATGAAATGACAATTGAAAAACTTGTATGATAGTTGATAATAGGAAAGTTGACTTTTGAAAATGACTGGCAGACACACTCGTACGATAATATACCAGTTATCATACAACAATCAAGGGGTTATGAAATGACTATTGACCAAAACTTGTATGATTTTATGACCTAATGAGATGACTTCTGACTCCAGAAAGGAATTTCACTTCAATTTTTGCAAATTTTTGGGTTTTTGGTTTCAAATTGTTTGCAAATTTCAATGTACAAACTTGAGGATTGTAACAGATTTGTTCATTTTCAGTAACCAGATAGATAAGCAAGCACAAAAAACAACAAGCAAGTCATTTCAAGCATGTCTAAAAATAATGAGCAAGGGAAAAAGAAACCTTGCGCATGAACAATCAAGTGACTTATTGTGCTAATCCCTAGAAATACTACTTGTGTATGTTCCAAAAAGTTTTTCAATAACACACATATTCCTAGAAAATGAAAAATTGGCCTCACTAGGGTTTGTAGTAATGGTCTGACTCTGCAACTTTTATGATCCAAGAGGGTGAACTCCAATCCTAGCGCACCAGGGTTTTGACACAGTTCAAGAATTTAATCAATCAAGAGCTACTAGGGAGATCTAACAACCCAACAAGAGACCACACCTATGAAGATTTCTTCCACAAGGACATTTATATAGCGGCTATCACTACCATGGTGAAAATGGCTATTACCACTTGAGGTTTCATCCACGTGGTTGACCCAATTAAGGGAATGTCCACTATGGTTAACCCTCTCTAAAGGTGACTCACAAAATATACCACATGGAGACTGGTTCCAGATTCAAGGATCTGAGTTTATGGTACTACCCAAAAAGGGAGTAGAGCATAATCCTCTAGCCTTTTCACTTTTAACCCAAACAAAGTAGACAGATTAATCTGACACGCTAAGATCAAGATTATCTCACAAAGATCTATGATGTCAACCACTCATGATCTATCAACCTCTCCGGAGAGAGAATGTGTCAATTAGAAGTTGAAGACGCATAAATCTAGTAGAACATGAGACTCTCTCAGTAACCTACATACCTACAAGGGTTCCTTTGTTAAGAAGAGTTTCATTGGAAACCCACTCTCTCAAGAACCATGAATAGTGTTCATAGGGCCTATTTACTATGTGTAATAGATATGCAAAAATAAAATCTATGTTCTTTTTTATAGCCCAAAATGAAGTCTGTGATATGAAAGCAAGAAAAGTCACACAAGCTTGACACAAGAGAGTTTATTTTAATCCAAATCAAAATATTATTAGCTTGAGAAGAATACCTTAGGTCCAATGCTCTGCAATCCATAATTTAGCACACATCTAAAAGAACAAAATCAAGACAAATCAACAGCAAACCATAAGCATTAGAAATCAATAATTTGAAAGTACGGATTCACAAATTTTGTGTCTCTGTAGAAAAATATCACATGAGTTAGGATGTGGTCCTGCATGAGGAAACATTGTCTCGCGCTACGAAGGATAAAATCTCGCACGAGGAAGTACGGTCTCGCG
Source organism: Chamaecyparis obtusa (assembly GCA_027943335.1). Classification (NCBI taxonomy): domain Eukaryota; kingdom Viridiplantae; phylum Streptophyta; class Pinopsida; order Cupressales; family Cupressaceae; genus Chamaecyparis; species Chamaecyparis obtusa. The sequence continues at coordinate 659,846 of BSBK01003848.1, read as the reverse complement.
TGACAAAAGATGAAGTCTCACGTGAGGAAGTGCTAAAACCAGCAAAACTTTACGTGGAATGATGAAAAATCTCATGTGAGAATCCATGCAGAGATGTACAAAAGTACAGACAGAAAATTAAAAATCACATTTTTGATAGAAAACGTGCTAAAAAAAAAAATTCATTTTTTGCAGGTAAAAAAGAAACAAAAAATCTGTAGAGTATACCAGAACCCTTGAAACCCTTAACCTCGAAAGATAGAAAATTGATAGAAATGAAGGGAAACCCATTTCAGGGCCCCACAGTGGGCACCAGAAATGTGTCTATGAATTTTGTACCTAATCTGTAGACACAACACTTCAGTAAAACATTAGAGGTTAGTTAAAATTGAAATCGTGCAATAAATGAAACTAATCTAACCAGGTGATTTATTGCCTTCTAGTAGATGCGAGTATGTATTCTCAGATTATACCGAGATCAGTGACCTTGATGAAACCTAAATGAAGGATTTGAATGCAATTAATCTAGATATGGAATGAATGCAATTAATCTATTTTTTTGGTTTTTCTATGCAATTATGATAAGAAATCTAATATGAATCTATGCTAATAATGATATGGAAAACTGATATGCAAACTAAGCTAAGAAATGATATGAAAACAAAAGTGATCTCACAAAATGTGGTTGATTCACAAAGAAGCTTTGATTCTCTAGATAGCAATTCGCCAGCATAAGTTTGCAAAAATATGAGATGTTGATATGAAGAGCTAAGGCCTTAATTTATAGAAATCTAGGGCTTTGGAGGTGCATGAATAAAAGCCATAAATCACTCAGTTGATTTTTAGTTTTAATTCACAAAATCATGCAAAAGCAGAGTTTAACTCAAAATAGAGTTTAGATTTAATTGATAATTGATAGTTGTCTACTTTTCTGATTGTGCATGTTTTATTTATGAATTAATTTAATAATAAAGTGATTTATTTCCAACTTAACTGATTTTGAAAAATAAAACAATTGATTTATGGGTTAATCAATTATTTTTCAAACTTTTATTCAAAAACAATATTATTAAAAATTGACAACTTGCTTTAATTAATTAAATAAGAATTTAATCAATTATTCATAGGATTTTGGATTTATTGTCAAAATTAAATAATACAATTTAGGAATAAATAGAATTAAATTCAATTAAACAATTAAGTGGCAGAATTAAATCTAATTAATTAAATATTGAGAATATTCAATTAATCAAACTTTAGGATAAATAGGATTTATTGCCAAATAATCATTAAATCAAAGATAATTAGGATAATTAGGAATGTTACTAGGAATATTCCCTGATGCAGAATTTGAGATAATCAATTAAAATTTGATAATGTGTCAATGTGCCTTAGGTTAGGACTTCGATGTTGATTTCATTCGATGTGTCGATATAGGAGGTTAATGAACCTATAGCCCATTTTTGGGGTATTACACCGAGTACTTTTATGAGGCAAATGAATTAATTTTTGAAGAAATTATTGGGTAATTTTGTGATTGTATATCTTGATGACATTTTGATATTCAGTAAGACTAGAGAAGAACATTTTTTGCATGTTAGACAAGTTTTGCAGAGATTGAAAGAGGAAAATTTGCTGATAAATCTGAAAAAGTGTTCATTCATGAAAGAGGAGATTATGTATTTGGGATTTTTTATTTCAGCTGATGGTTTGAAGATGGATCCTGACAAGGTTGAAGCTATTCTGAATTGGCCTACACCTATGAATGCTAGTGAGCTAAGATCATTTCATGGTTTGGCAAGTTTTTACCAAAATTTCATAGGGAATTTCAGTTCAATTTGTAATGCTATGACTGAGACTATGAGAGGAGACAAGAGAATTAAAGTGGACACATGCAGCTGACAAAAGTTGTGAGACTCTAAAGCAGAAGGTTGTTGAATTACCTATTTTGGCATTACCAGATTTCCGTAAAGTATTCCAAGTGGAATGTGATGCAAGTGGAAGTGCAATTGGAGCTATGTTGAGTCAAGAAGGTAAACCTATTGCTTTATTTAGTGAAAATTTGAATGATGCTAGAAGGAAATATTTTGTGTATGATCAAGAATTCTATGCTATTGTTCAAGCACTGAAGAAATGGAGACATTATTTGATACCGAGTGAATTTGTGTTGTATATTGATCATAAGGATTTACAATATTTGGGTAGTCAGAATAAGTTGAATTAGAGACATATGAAATGGGTTGAGTATTTGCAAAGTTATACATTTGTGATAAAGCATAAGAGTGGAGTCACTAATTGAGTTGTTGATGCATTGAGTAGAAGAAGATCTTTGATGACCAAGATGAAAATTGAAGTTCTTGGTTTTGATGAGATGAGAGATTCTTATGAGTTTGACCCTGATTTGTCAGAGCCATGGAGAAAGTGCAGAGCACCTATTCAATATCAACAAGATACTAAATGGGATGAATATTTTATTTAGGAAGGTATGTTGTTTAAAGGAATTCAATTGTGTATACGGAGAGGAGTCATGAGATCTAATTTGATAAAGGAGAAACATAGTAGTGGTTTGGCTAGACATTTTGGTATTGATAAAACATGGAATTTTCTTAAGGAGAAGTACTATTGGCCATAGTTGTATAAAGATGTTGAGAAATTTGTGAAAAGTTGTGGAGTTTGTCAAGTTGCAAAAGGAGTAAGTCAGAATACTAGATTGTATATACCGATTGTTGTTCTTGAGAAACCTTGGATTGACATCAGTATGGACTTTGTTCTTGGCTTACCGAAGACAGTAAGAGATAATGATTCAATATTTGTTGTTGTAGATAGATTTTCAAAGATGGCACATTTTATTCCATGTAGAAAGATATCAAATTTAGTACATGTAGTAGATCTTTTCTTTAAGGAAATTATCAGATTGCATGGATTACCGAGGAGTAAATTCTCTGACCGAGACAGTAAATTTGTTGGTTACTTTTGGAAAACACTTTGGAAGAAATTTGGCACTGAGTTGAAATATAGTTCTACATTTCACCCACAAACCAATGGACAGACTGAAGTTGTGAACAGAAGTTTGGGAAATCTTTTGAGATGCTTAGTTGGAGACACACCGAGTAATTGGGATTCTATGTTGGCACAAGTAGAGTTTGCATACAATAATTCAGTTAATAGGAGTACTAGAAAGACACCATTTGAGATTGTGAATGGAACACAACCGAGAGGAATATCTAATTTGAGAGACATTGCTGATGAGAATAAGAGAAGTGTTGAAGGAGTAAAAGTTGCTGAGTACATGAAGACATTACATGAAGATGTGAAGTTGAAGCTGGAAGATAGTAATTAGAAATACAAAGACAGAGCTGATAGATCAAGAAGACATAAAACTTTTGATGTTGGTGATGAAGTGGTGGTTCATTTGAAGAAAGTCTGATTTCCTGTTGGAACATATGGGAAGCTGAAGATGAAGAAGTTTGGACCTTGCAAGATTTTGAAGAAATTTGATAGTGGAAATGCATATGAAATTGAGTTACCTGATGACACGGACATATCACTAATTTTCAACATTGTTGATTTGTATGAGTATCACGAACCTGATGAAGAAGTGATAGTACCGATAGAATATCCTAAGAAGCAGAATGAAGAAAATGAATAGATTTTGAAGGAAAGAGTTGGCAAGAGTATAAGAGGAAAATAGTATATGGAATATCTGGTAAAGTGAAAGAATAGACCGATGGAAGAAAGTTCATGGATTTCACAGTCTGAGTTGGATGCAGCTCAGACTAGATCTACCAAATGATTTGGAGAATCATTTCAAAATAACCCCATGTGTCTGATGCAGGAGCATCTTGGGTCCTTGGCAATCCTGTGTCACCAAAAACAATTTGGAGTTTGTATGTGTTGCCCAGTTCTTGCTTTGACCAAATTGGTCATTAGTTGGTCAGTTTCCTTTGGTTACCAATTGTAGTTGGTTATCTCTTGTGTGGTCAGTTATTTTCACTAGCACTCGGTGTTGCTTGTCTATTGCTAATCGGTTATCTTGCTCACCGATGGGTTTACTTTTAATTTTTGTTGTGGCTAACTTGTGAATTTATATTGGATCGCAGATTTAATGTTGGAATCCATCATTCGGAAGTGTGTGGTCCCAAATCTAACTGTTCCTTTTGTTGATTATGGATTTGAAGGCCGACTCAGTTTGGTAGACTCTTGTATAAATGTAGTTGTTTGGTTGTAGTTTAACAAGCAGTTTTAGGGAGTTTTGGGGAGAGGAGTTTTTGATAGAAGATAGAAGGAGAAATTTTGATAGATCCTTGCATGTTTGAGGACTTCTGAATTGGAATCCATCATTAGGAAGCGTGTGTCCCAAATCTGACTGTTCCTTTTGTTGATTATGGATTTGAAGGCCGACTCAGTTTGGTAGACTCTTGTATAAATGTAGTTGTTTGGTTGTAGTTTAACAAGCAGTTTTAGGGAGTTTTGGGGAGAGGAGTTTTTGATAGAAGATAGAAGGAGAAATTTTGATAGATCCTTGCATGTTTGAGGACTTCTGAATTCATTTTAATATAAGGCCATAACCGGGAAGGCCTTACAGCCTGGCATGTATCATTCTATTGGATGAAAATATATGAAAGCTTATGCATTCTCTCTCACTGTTGTGTTTGTTTTCTTCCACATGTGTTGAGCAAGCTTGGATCATTAGGGTGTGCCATTTATTGGCCCCTCTTTCTCCCCAGCCTTGCGTCAACTTTTAAAAAAATTTCAACTTCCTTCACATTCATTTACTGATTACTTAACATTTGCAAGCATCACATGAAAATAAGTAAAACGTGTAATCAACATATAACACAATAATTTTGGTATCACAGAAATCCTTGTTAGAGGATAAAAACTTTGGTGGGGATGACATCCACAAGACTTCACTATTGCAGAATAAAGTTTCTCAGTTAGAGCTAGAATGCTTAGCTATTTCTAATAGCTTACCTTGTTAAAGGTATTAACCTGGTTAAGAGTTCTAAGACTACTAAGTCTACTCTATTAGGAGATTTCATAACTTTAATATAATAATTGTACATTGTTAAAGGATTTATACATAAGATTCATTAAGATCTTTTTGGTTAAGATACTTATATAATTTTGATTAACTTTTAATCAAAAATAAAAAATGCCTATCAAACATGCATCAACAGATGCTATTCATACTCTATATTCTCATCAAATCATTACCTCAAATGGTATATCCATTATGCTAATCAATTCAATACTCATTAACTCAATTCTAAAAAATTTCATTGATACTTTGTTACTCAGTAGCTTCACTATTCATTCATCTTCTTGTCTGGTCTTCAATTTCCAATTTATTTTCACATACATAAGCCACCTTCCTCTTATTTATTTGATCTTCAAACTCTTAACTTCTTAAATACAAATTTAGGTGGTGTTAGAAGTTCTAGAATCTTCATCTTTAAGAGGTGCTAGCATTGGGCACACTTCTAATGCATATTTCATCCTTAATTCTCATTGGCTTAACTCACCTTTTAGTTGTGTGTAATCATTAGATTTAAATTTCTAATGTTCTTTTATATGATCTCCTTGAGATTGGTAAACCATTTTCTAATTGGTATACAGGCTCAATGTACTTAGAATTCATCTAGTGTTGGCTTGTTCTGTTTGGTAATACATTTTCTTTAACTTGGTAGTTGAGTTCTCTTCTCAATTAGGTGCTTGGTAGAACATGGTTCTTGGCACTCATTCTTGCCTTGCTCGATGCCTATAATTTCTTTCTCTTTACCAAAATTCCTTGTTAACTTATTCCTTTTATCGAATGCTTTCTCTTCCTTACCGACTCATATTTTCTTCCTTATTGAATGACTTAAACAAACATAATAACTTCCTTATAACTAATGAAAACAAAATTAACTCTTAGAAGTATCAATCTCCTCCTTTTTCTATTAATTTGGTATTTTTTTAAAAACCCTTCAAAATCTTTGAAGTCATAAAACAAAATTATATCCTAGTCTATTTCTCTTCTTCAATAAAACTTATTACTCCCCTTGAAGTAATAATTTTGGTACACCTCCATACTATATACATAACCTGTTGTATATTCTCCTTTTCTACTATGTATATATTCCTCCTTTTATACTTAACAAAAATTTATATCTATATTCCCCATTTTTTAACAAAAATGCTAAAATAATGAATTAGTTTGTATCCGGTTTGGGGATCTTATAAAAAATACCTTTATATTTCTCTTGTGCATCCTTAAATGATGCCTTTCAGGTGTCTTGTAGTGTCTAAAACACTATTATCTACTCACTTATATCAACAGTTAGATAAACCATGTTGCCCATGGTATTGACATTTGGTGGTCTCACTAGATCTTTTTCTTTCTAAATTTACCTCTGCAGTGATTCAATGTTTGGTAGAAAAAATGTTTGAAGTTCTAACAGTTCCATCCTTATCTGGTTCTCCTCCTTTCTCAATTCAAATTTCACTCCCATCAAGTTCTTGAGCTTCTCATAATATTTTTTTATTTTTTTTGGCTCGGTGGAAATCTTTAATAATAGAACGGTGAGCTCTTTTTCCACATTTAATCTTTATCCTTTATCTCCTTCATAAAATTTGACAATAAACAAATCTTTTGGAATATAGAAAGAATATATTGAAGCTTTATTTCTAATGCATTGATTAACTTAGATAGAGTTACCTTGTCCAATGCTACCAATTGAATAAATTATTTAATCACCTTAGTCTTCGTATCTTTCTTTTGAACCTTCATTTTGTATTCGGTTGTGTTAGTTCTAGGATGATTAAATTGACTAACAAGTTCTTTTAACTGACCATATATTTATACCTTCTCATTTATTGTAGCCTCAAGAAAAATCTCATTTAAAATGCTCTTAATCTGTTCCAACACATCACTTTTCTTCTTTTTATCTATAAGATTGTCTTGTGTAGCTTTTCTCTTCAACAAGTCATGAAACTCACAGAGTTCCTTGGGGGTTATGGTACTATATTCAACCTTTGGTATAACTATAACCTCATTTATATCTACCACTTTTTCTACCTTTCTCTTCTTGGACTTTCCCTTTGAACTAGATGCCATATTTGCATTTGATTGAGTTGAAGTTACTTCTATTTTATCTTCCTTCTCCTTCTTCTTCTCCTCTTGTTTCTTCTCTTTTTATTTTTCCTCTTTCATTTCTTGTACCTTTTCTTCCTATACTACCTTTTCTTTTTCATTTTCTTGTTGTGTTTCCTTTTTATCATCTTCTACCTTTTCCTTATCTTGTTTCAGTTATTTGTCCTATAGTCTTGGTGGGGGTCATTGACTCTGTCTTCTGGCCTTGAGTAGTGTATTTCTTTGTAGTCTTGTCTTCAGTCTCTTTTGGTTCATTTTCCTTTGTTGGCTCAGTAGGAGTCTCATCAACAAGAGGCTATCCACTTGTAATTTCTAAGATAATCGCTTCTATCTTAGGAAAATCCATTAATTGTAGAATTACCATCTCTTTTGTTAGTAACCTTCTAGTAGTCAAATCATCTATATCCATGGCCTCTGACTCTATGGCCTTGATAACCATTACATTTTCATCTTCTTTGACTATGTCATCAGGGTCTTACTCGGTAATATCTTTTATTATGACTTCTTCCTTGTTTGTAATCAGTCCAACTAGCTTGGATTTATCTTCTTCATTTTTTATACCTTTGATTGTCAATTGGTCAATGGAAAAGATCTTCCTCCAAATATCATCGGTATCCATTTTTACTTCTTTCAACTAACCAACCATTATGCCTAGTTCTCTTCCTTTCACCATAAATCTTGCTGAGTATTCCTTAAGTGTATCTTTTATTCATTTCTTTGTAAAGTCTAGTATTGTGATTGTCAGTGATCTGTTTCTCATCTCCTTTTCAGTAGAAAGTGCATATTTCCATATGGAATCTATTTTTTTATATAGTTATCCTTCTAGATAATGTTCCACTTTGAGTGGTGTCATCCTCAACTTAGGTAGTGCGACAATGACTGTTTCTTCTATTTTTTTCCTTTTCTTCATCAATCCTAGTGTCATATTTTAATTTTTGCATTAACTTTAGTCCACCATATTTTTCAAGTGTCTTGAGAAGATCATCAAGAATCTTCAATTTCTTGCTCAATGCAACTTTGAATTGTGACAAGTCATCCGACTCAGTGTCACTTTCCTTTGCCAACTTAAATTTTCTTCTTGGCCTTCAAGTGGCCTTATTTTCCCTGACATGTGTCTTTCTCTTCGCAAGCTCTACTTCAATTTTCTTCTTTCCTCTTGGTGTAGAGGTAGACCGAGTAGATGGTCTTACACCCACAGGACTAGGGGTTTCCTTCTTTATTTTCATTTTCTTCTCCTTTGTTGATGAAGGCTCAACAACTCCTTCAACTTCATCAACATCTATAATACCTAATTTCTTTGTTAATTCACTAATCATTTTATCTATTTTCCTTATTTCCTTTGGTATAAATATACTAGTTCTAATTTTCTCCTTCACCTCTTCATAGGTACCATACTAAGTTGTATTTTTATCCATTGGCTTCTCCAAAATTCCTTTTATCTGTACAATGGTTTCATCTATGTTCATTACATAACCTATCACAGGTAGCCAATCAGGTATAGGCTCTACTTCCCTTATTATACATATATCAATGTCCATTTCAAAACATAAATCACCTTTAAATTCTTCTAATAATTTTTTTGGAATCCTATACCTCTTATGCAATCTAGCTTGAAATTTACTAAAATAATCATCCATTATGACATTGAAATTGTCACCCATGCTTTGAATAAAATTACTAATTTGATAAACTATGGGTTTTTTTGCACTCCATGTGACTTCACTGACTATTGAAAATCAATTTTGGAAGTAGAAAAAGATACATACCATTAGTGGACCAAAATTTAGTATTTTTGACTTTGCCTTCTGAATGGTATTCATTTTTTCATCAAGTTATTTCGATAGAATTTCACATAGTTCAATCTTCATATCCTTATTCACCATTTTGCATGCAATGTCCATAGCTCCATAGGGTAAATTGTCCACCTAAGATGATTGGAATATCCTATATGATATGATATTAGAAGAAAATTTTAGTTTAGGGCCTTCAATTGTATATAGCTTCAAGCCTCTTCCATCCCATTTAGATTTTTTCAGCTCACAGAGTTTGTTCTTGTCTATTTGTTTGTAGGCCCCCCTTGGTGTATCACCGACCAAAAATCTAGTAACAATATGTAACACATCCTTAGTTATGTTTACTAGCCCATCAAGCCATATGAACCTGTCATGAACTCTTCTTAACACAATTCTAATCCACTCATTCTTGAATACCATTGGTACATGCATTGCATGAACCAAAGCTTTAGTCTATAGGTGTATATAATAATTTTTTAAATTATCATTAACACGGAACTTCTTGTATGATGCATCAATCTTGTCTTGACATATATCCTCAATTTTGTAGTGTATGAAGGCAAGAACATATTCAAACAAAATTACTCTTGGCGGGATTAGGGATAGGGCTCTTGTTTGATCAATTTGGACCATTTTTTGAGATCATTTTGGAGATCCACATGTTCCTCCATTCCCATATGATCCTATTGAAGACTTCATCATTCTACTTGATGATTTAGATAATATTCCCTTTGATGATGGTACCTTAAATTAGATTAGAATATTAGCATAAATTGAGAGTTTTGATTATCTAGAGACTCCATCTATAGCCCCTACTTCTCCATTTGAGATCACTTCTATTATTTTTCTTGATTATTCTTGTATTCCTATAGTCTTGGATTTTTGTGATTTAGTGCAATGAGGTATTATTTATCTTCTAGACATAGTTTAATAAAATTAATTCTTGATAGACATTACAGGTTTTTTTGTGGATTCCTACATTATAAATTTTGGAAACATTATTGATGAAATTTATCTTTTCTTTGATGAATATGATCCTTCTTTAGTTATTTCAAGGGAACACTATGACCCTCTTCTTCATACTCTACATGATCATTCTTCATAGTTTGACATGATTGTGGATCCTTTGATACAAAATTTGGATGAGGTCTCTTTATCTTTAGAGGAGACATTTGAGTCTTTAGAGATTGACATTTATGATTCTCTTCTTTCACTTGATATGTCAAGTTTCTTGGTTTCTAGGTTGTCAATTTTTATGTATTAGAGACTCATATTTAGTTTTTAGAGACACCATACATTTTGAGGTTTCTTTCTATAGATTGGGGAGGCTTCATTTAGACAACTTTGGTTTTGTTTCTTCCTAATGGGAGGAATATTGTTAAGTTTTCATGGAGAGTTTTCTACATTGAGCCTAAAGCCTATACCTTCTACATTGAGGGGGGGGATACTTTGTCTCTCTTCCTACTTCCTATTTATAGTAAACATTATTGCCTTTGAAGCTTCTTCAAAATCAATTACCATTAGTTCCTTGTTCGTTAATTTCTACTAATGCTCCTAATTGGTTCATGGCATCTTCTATTAGGAATGGGAACACTGAGAGGGGGGGGTGAATCAGTGTTCACTATATTTTAACTTTTCACTTTAATCTAAATAATAAATTATAAATGCTTAAGTACTGAATTAAACATTCACATAAACATGAAACATGAAATCAACACATGACACCAATATGGTTACGGGGAAACCCAAATAGGTGAAAACCCTGGTGGGACTTGATACCCACTAATAATCTACACTAGTGTTTTGTGATCCTTGTTAGAAGATCCTTTACCCTGTTAGGAGTAGCTTTACAATGCTTTTAGTACAGTAGACCTTATTAAGGGTCGGACCCTATTAGGATTCTTTTACAATGATCCCTATTAGGGGAGTGGACTCACTGTCCTAGAGCTCACTGCTCAAATGATGAAGGCTACAACCTTCTGAATCAGATACACACTATATCTACAGGTGAACTGTTACTATGACACTACTTGTCAGATCAGTTCCTTTGGTGTGTTGATGTTTTGACCTCTTGCAAAGCTCTAATACATCATATGCTCTCTTCACATACCTCTACTTTTCTTGTCACAACTCTCTTACAACTTCCATCCCAAATACAATGGGTGCACCTTATATTTATGTGCTCATACTAATTATACAATTAGGTCAGCCCTACAACTAATTACAAATAACACTTCCAAATGAATTGGCTTAAGCATGCTTAAAATTATATATATACATATGTCACCAACCTAAATACAATGGGTGCATAGCCTCTACAACATTAATTTACAATCGCAAACCAAAATAGTCACTGCTGGCTCTATGCTTTGTTCTCTACCAGCACACACTAGTCATGCAACTTCAACTGATTGTAACTTTCACATCTTTGCATATCTACTTATGCACTCTTAGACTAAGCATAAGTATAGTCTAACAACCTTAACTTCTAGGGTGCATACCTTAATTCATCTGTACACATGTGCGATGATGTTCTGAGTCTCTGGTGCTCTGTATGTTGTCCAATCTTCAACACTTAACTGATTTTTGATCTTTACACTTGGTGCGCTAACTCCAAACTGCTATATGACTTTGTTTCCATAATGACAACACTATATCTAGTCATATACTTTAGTATAGACAACTTTCCAACATCTTCATCATCTAAGAACATAGAGACATTTTAGAAGATTTCAAAGGCATCGTATTCATATACTTCAATTGTATTTCACTTCCTAATTCCCATCTAGAATGGGAAGCATTCCTACATTTTTAATTCGTTAATTTTCTTCCCAAAGGGGAGAAATGTTGTTTGTAGGTATTGGTCAATGTTTTTCCTTTAATCACTCACCATTTTTGTAGGACATTGTTAATTATGGGGGTATATCATGTATCCTTATTTCCTTCCTATGGGAGGATACTTTATTATATATATATATATGATGTATGTAGTCTTGGGGGGACCTTGAGTACTCCATCTCTCCATGCATCTTGTGTATTTTCATCTCTCTTTTAGGAGGGAGGAGGAGTTTTGTCCCATGAGGTTTTCTCCCTTTCTCCACTTTGTGAGAGATTGCACTTGCATATTATACATAGGTACCTAACATGGCCTAGTAGACAGTACCCATCTTACATGGTGAGTTTAAGTGCATTCCCCTAAGTTTCACGTAAGGGGGTTGTTGGTGTAATTAAATATTCTCTATTATACTTTACTCAAGATTGCTTAAGATAATGAATACATAGTAGTTTTCATATGAGACGCTTAGGATTTTGTACCTTTATTAGCACATGGTGTAGGAGAAATTCCACTTTAGGTGGTGATAATTGTTATCACATTTCCACTTTATGCGTGAGATCCACCTTTAGTTTACTTATCACATTATCATCCCTATATTGTGTCACATACTTTATTGTACAATAGAAGATATCCACCATTGGTGTACATGTGATTTCACCTAGTGTGGGTGATAAGTTATCTCTTTCTTACATCCTAGTTATCATGCCTTGCTTATATAAATAGGCATATCTAAATTGTACATAAGCATTATTGATTATTTATTAAATTTAGTCAATTAATTGATCATATCAATTTGTCTCTCTTTCTTGTGCTATTCATTGGGCTTCTAGATCTTGGCATATTGGATTATATAAATTCTTACATGATATAAAAGCCTGATACAAATTATTATAAGCTTCTTATCAAAATTTGGAAGCCTTCCACCAAAATCCCATGTATCATTTTGAAGAGGATCCTCAAGTATTTCTCTTCTTACAAGTGCTCAATCCAAGGTTTTGCAATTTATGTTGTAATCAAAACAATTTTGTATAGTAAAGTGAGCCTTTATAAAATGATGACTTACTAAGGATGTTTTAATAACCCTCTAAGTATCTCTCTTATATTTTTCATGTCTATTCTTTCCAATAGAATTGAGATCATTAAAAATATTTCTCACAATAATAGTATTTATTTTCCATTTTCTTGTTCACATGAATCTTGAATTTTTCTAGAATAGGTCTCATCTTTTGCATCTTTAGAAATTGTACAAAATGTTGACATTTCTTGGTCAATGTCTTATTGTTAAAAAAGTAATTAAAATTTTTCAAATCCCACAACTGAACTATTGTTATTGATCTCTTGCCTTCAAAATTTCTCATAATATTCTCATCAATTTTAAGTAATCATTTCGGTGTTCTTGAAGGTCTCAAATTTGGAATTATTCCTTCTTCCACATAAGGGACTTCATTTCTCATGTAATTTGGAGTTGTATAACATTCATTTGGTTCATCAACATTATTTTCTATGCCAATCTCAAATTGAATATCTTGTGCAACATTTTCATTTCCACTCTCTACACTTTCATTCCCAAATCAAATATCTTGCACAAAATTTTCATTCCCAATCTCTACATTTTTATTCACAATCTCTACATTTTCATTATCAATCTCTACATTTTCATTCTCAATCTCTACATTTTCATTCTCATTGTCAAAATCATGCTCAATATTTTCAAATTCAATCTTCTCTTCACTTAAAATAACATTTACAGCTAGACATGGGGCCTCACCTTCACTAGTGTTTAACATACCTCATCTCCTCTTCCTATGACTTTTATTATCTCTTTCTCTATATGCTTCAATTTTATCTTTTGTAAGCTTTCTTTTTTATTTATTCTTTTGATGATTGCTAATCCCCATTATAACTCCAAAAAGATAATGGGAAATGATTTCCAATGAACAATTTGTGGAAAAATATGCTCCAAAAATCCTTTCTTTGTCTATTGCTATCTAAAAACTTATCATTGTCACTTGGAAAATAATGTAGGGACCGTTGGGATGAGCAAAATGGCTCATTGTCCAATTTTGTATAGAGCATTTTGGACATATAATATCTTTGATATGAATTCCAAAATTCATAATGGCCCCAGCATTTTACCATTAACCCCATTATGTAGGTGTTAGATATTAGGTCTATATCTAATATTTGATATATAAAACGTTCAAATCTTATTTTATTATATATGTAATTCATTATATATGGAATAGGGAGAGATGTGGAGAGAGAGAGAGAGAGAGAGAGAGAGATGTATTAGATATCCACATATTTACATGCCAACTTATAATGTAGTGGCTTTGATATCTGATACTTCTGATAGATCTGCAACCTAGGGATTTATCTCAAGATTGCTATGGGTTTTGGCTTGGGAATGCCAAACCTTGAAACTCAACCCTTAATACATGTAGTTTATGAGATCTCATTACATTTCCAAACTTCAACCATGTAGCTGACAGCGTTTTTAACCCAAAATTGATAAGACAAAAAGTGTTGGTTAAGGAGATTCCTATCTTTCTACCAGTATAAATTTTATCAATTTTTTAGTTTAATAAATAATTATTATTCATTTTCTAATTGGATTATGTATGAAATTCCTGATTGATAGGCTAATTTAAAAATGTTTATAACATTCAAACATTATAACAATTTTGAAATCTAAAACATGCATCACATTCTATGATCAGCATACTATAAGAAAAAAAAATTATTATTATTATTTTTTGACCAAGTTATGGTGGTTAGACACACGAGTTTTTATATTCTAAAAAAATTATAATAAAAAATCATAATTAATTACTTATTTGGAAACAAATTATAAAAAAATATGAGTCACATTCAGACATGAATCTTCTACTTATATCTAATCTTATAAAAAATATTATCATTTGATTACGGTTAGGGTGGTTAGACATACACCTACTTCTTATCTTTTTCTTGAAATTTACATACTATTGCATTGAAATTTCAATTTTGCCCCAAATAGATTTTTTTTTCAAAACACAACTAGTAGCTTAGAAACTACATTCAATTTCCTATAGATTATTCTTAGATATTTTTTATATAAGGTTGATAACCTATTAAAAATTTTAGGTCAAGTTGCCAAAACTCTATTTTTTAAAAATTTCATTGCCACTTAAGGGCCTACTTTGGCCCCGCATGGTCTTGCACATACCCGATCATTGTAGGTTTATTTTAGAAATGATACTCCCTTTGGGTTCTTAGAAAAACCACTTTATTGAAGTTGTGGTGGCCAATAATAGATTGAATTGGATCACTCTCAAAGGTTTAGGAAGGTTTATCTTAAGGGAGAATCTTTAAATATTATTTAATTCTTGAAGAAAATATTAAGTCCTGGCTGGTCTATTGAGACCCTCATAAGGGATTCCATTGCTCTTGTCAATTCTTTTCATAATTATTGCGTTTCTCACATTACCTGTAGGTAAGGTAATAGAATTGTCAATATCTTTTCCAACTTAGGGGTTTCTAATTTGTTCTTACAAAATTAGAGTTCCCCTGATCCCTTACTCTTTAATGTTTATTCTATCATTAAAAATGATTTTCAATATGGACATGGTGGCAATACCTTTTAATAATATTGTTAATCAATGACCAATCACATGATTATAGGTAATTTTTTGTGCCTTCACCTTCATCATCTTCACTAGTGTTTGTTGTGTATTTATTTTCAATTGTTTTTTTACTTTCTAATTCTTATGATTTTGAAGATGAGACGTGAAAGAAGTAGAGTTGAGCCTTTTTCTAGTGATAGGATAAGGATAAATGGGTTGGTATAGAAAGTTTTGGTGGAAGGCAGTGTCATCCTCTATCTTGAGGAACTTCATGGTTATGATCTTGAAGCCACAAAGGCTTTCATGAAGGGATGGAAGGATCATACCTTGTTAGTGTATTACAAGAAATTCAGTATTACTACAAATTTTATTTGGAAAATTATCTGTATGAATAGTCTTGGGAGGAAGGTTTTTAGAGACATGAAAGCATCAAATGAGTTTTTTAACCACTTTTAAAAGGAGAACACAAGATAGATAAATTAGTCAAGATCCTTCAAGTGTCTTTCATAAGCTCTCAATTAAACCAATATGGGTAGAAATTGTAAATATAATTATGTGTTATGTTACCCTAGATAGAAGGCTCACTAATATCTATGGTTTTCTCTTTATTCCTATGAGACATTCTTCCATAAGTAGCTTGTGTCTTTCTCTTATTATCTTCTTTCTTCTCTAGAGTTTGGTTTGAAAGAGCATAAGAAAAATGTTAAACTTCCATTTTTGTATGAAGCTCTCATTTTGTTGATTGAGGAATATATGAAAATCCTTACTATTTTTATTGAGGCTAAGAAGAATCCCAAGAACTGTAATAAATATGCCCCTATTTCTACCCGCAACTTTGATATGAGTATGAATTTTGAAGATAAAGATGATGAAGAGTAGGTGGAAGAGGAAGAGAACAAGACTTTGGTATAAATGTACACTAACCTCGCATCAAAAGATTAAAAAAAACCAAGAAAAATAAATCTATGAGGAAGACATAAAGGCCTCAAATTTCTTGGATGGGTAGCTCCTACATTGGTAATGTGGACACAAGGATGATTTGAAATTGAATACTATGAAGGGAAGAGACTGAGATTGGGTAAGGTATCCAAATTAAGATAAAACTAAAGGGAAATAGAAATGTGATTGTTTTGGTAATAAACCTAATACAAAAGTTGATGTTGGTCAAAAAGATCAAGGTTTTTCTCCTAATGGTCTCTCTAAGGATTCTACTCACCTCTACACAAATAGAGAGAATATATATGATGCTCTTGGGCTTGTCATGGAAGGGGTTGTTGGCTACTTCATGCTCTCAAAATGGTTCATTTTGGAAATCAATAAAATTAATGTACATTATGTTCCCTAAAAGATAAGATTCATTTAATGGTGCGATGAGGAGGCCTCTAAGAACATAGTGGATGATATGAAACATCTCTCTATCCTAAAAAATATTGTTAAAAATGATAGTATGATGAAAACTAACTATGAGGTTCACATTAAGGGGCTAGAAGAGAAAATACAAGTGTATCAAAATCTAGAAAGAGTTTTCAAAGTTAGTCAAAATACTATCCACAACAATAATTGTTAACTTAAGGGAGATTATTCACCCCAACTGATGGTGATGATGATGAAGACTGAGATCAAAGGTATACAAGATTGCAAAAGGATTAGATCAATTTTTATTTTTTCATTGATCTCAAGAAATTGATTTATGGTTTTATTGAGTTTCCATATCATTTGAAGTATGATATAAATTGAGTGAGTTAAGGAAAGATAAGAAGTGAAAAGTTGTGAAGTTAAAGAGCTTAATTAGGTAGCTAATACAGATTAGACAATGATCAATTAAAAATTATATAGTTATTTTCTACTTTACATTTGATGATATCAAGTTGGTAAAAGAAATTGGACAAGTGAGCAAGGAGTAAAGTTGACAAATAAAATAAACAAATTTAGTTATCGAGCTGTAAGAGTCATTTGGTAAAAGGAAAATGATTTTCAGTAAAGAGAAAAGAAGCCAAGACAATAAGAATAAGGGTTTAGTTACTGAGTGAACAAAATAGAATTTGGTTTGAAGGAAAAGGAAGGGCACCAAGCAAGGAACATAAATTAAATACAAGGATCAGAATGGCATTTAATAAAGATCCACAATGATCTAGAAGATTCCAAGGATGAAGAAGAGTTAGTTAAAGAGATCTATGATCAGGAAAATTCAAGGTGATGATCTATGGTAAGATCTAAGCAGAAAAAAGTGAAGATACAAGTTCCAATAAAAGTTCATGTTCTGAGGTGATGATAAAACTTTTTACCAAGTGTCAAATTCATTGAATCATCTCAAGTGATTGATCTAATGGTTGAGAATAAATAGAGGAAAGCCTAATCAAAGAGATTAAGAGGAAAAATAATGTCTATATTATGAATGAAATTGAATGAAAAACTAACTGGCAAGTTGAAGCATGGATGTGTAACCGAGTGATGCAGTGAAGAAGAAAAAGGTTGAAATATGAGTCTGGAAGATGAGATTGATGAATTGTTGAGGCCAATAAGTAATGAAGGAATGAATTGAAGACAAACGAGTGCATAAGGAATCTGACTAAATAAGAGGTAGTTGTAGATTTATAGAAAAAAAATTATATTGTTTCTTATTAATATTTGTAGCAGGAAAATCTCTTAACCGAGTGGACTTAATAGTCTTATTATAAATTCTGGAGAGAGGTGACATTCTAGAACAGTGTTTAAAGACCTTTAAGCAGGCCACTCCTAATAGGGTGTGTTAGATAACTAAGAGGGGGGTAAATCAGTTAAGTCCATTTATCCTATAGTCCTACATACTCCCAGATGTATAAAACAAATCTTTTATATAATCAAAATAAATCAGTAAATACTTTTTATGTGCCTCTCTATTCATTAACTGAATACCAGTAAAATTAATTAGTGTATATACCGATCAAACCAGTAATAGTAATTGTTATCTCTATTTGAGCATTAATTATTGTCTCATTAGAATCAAAAAGGATCAGTCGGTAATATAGCTATTCAAGTCGATAAAGGTTGGAATAAGAAGTTATACAAGTCAGTCGGTTGAACTTATAAAGCCTTCATACCAAGTAGTCACAAGGCAAAACATCAATCTATCATAATACAAGTTTAACCACGCATGTTTACTGAGCATCAAAAATTATCGAGTACCAAGCTAGTGAACACCGAGCATTCTACACACCAAGCATCAGTTAATTCACCAAATAAGGAATGGGATGTTTACCAAGTTATTCAGGAAATGACATAGTAATCAACAATGTCACATGCAAATGATTTAAATAGATCTACAAATGTTTTACCAAGATCAAGACACATTTATTATGGATGTAATAATTTAATGTTTTGATGATTCCTATGTAATAGTTAGATCTAGGTTATTTTTGTACATCGTAGATCTTAGGTTTTCTAAGATGTTGCAAACCTAATTAGGTCAAAGCAGTTTGCTATATAATTTTGTATCATCTTAAAATGGAAGAACTTCCATGATAAGAGCATTTATCCCTCTGAGTAAGTTATTTGGGGTCATGTCAAGCACCTTGATTAGGTCTTTGCATGGATCTGGCTTTTTCCCCCTGTTCTGCTTCTCTCTCCCTATTTCCAGCCTCTTTCTGATAGACTTTCTCTGAGAAATTGGAAACTTTGACTTTTTGCATCAAGGATGACCTAGACCCTAACCTAGGTCAAGGTTGACCTAAACTCTGACCTAGGGTAGAGTCAACCTCATCCCTGACCCCGTGTCCAAATTTTAGTTTCAGGATGTCAAGCTTCAAAAAAATTTATTTTCCCACTTTTGAGTGGGCTGTTTCGGGTTTTAGAATAGTAAACTCTTAAATTTAATTTAATCTAGGTCCATTTATATGGGTTAAGGTTAATTGGGATTTAATTCTCCAATGTCGGCCTTCTCTAGGAGTTTGTACCCTAGATCACTATAAAAGGAGGCCTTCCTCTCTTATTTTCTCATATCTCATCTCATAATCTCCTAAGATCTCAAGTGCAAGCAACCAAGAAGGAGAAGGAAAGAAAGCAAGAATTCATTCATCTTCAAGCATTCAAGCATTCATCAAGAAGATCCATTTTTAGCCATTGAAAGATTCAATCTCTATGGAGCCCTCTTGTTGAAGATTTCTCCATCCACATTCATCCAAGCCTCTTCCTATGCAAAGATATATTCAATATTGGTGTTGAAGACCTAATGCCATTGATTTGAGACATTCTATACATTTCTACATTCATTTGGAGCATCCCTACTTGTGGATTCAAGGATTCGAATCCTCCACAAGGACTTCAACATAAGTAAGGTGAATAGTTCCATTTACTTTGTTTATGCATATTGGAATTTCAATTACATTTCAAGGTTGATTCCAAACTGGGGTTTGACCAAGGCAAACCCCCCATCCAAACAACAAAAAACTATTTTTCTTGTAGGTACAGGTACAGGACAGCGAATTGAAGTTCAAATCTGGATACCCTTTTTGATGAACTTCTAAGATCCACGAGCAGAATTTCTGTCAGAGTTGTTTCAAGTCAGGGAGACCTTTAGTGGGGGGTAAGATTGTGCCTCGGGGAAAGATTGTGCCCCGCTATCTGGGTCAAAGTCAACCTGACCTCAGAAGGACAAATTTTTTTTGGGTTTTCTCTGTCTTGACATTTCCAGTTCGGAGCAGGTTGCAGAGTTTCCTGAAACTATACACAGACATCAAAAATAAGCATTTTCTAGATTTTCCCTATTTTGAGGTTAGTATTTTCCTTCTATTCATTTAAGATTTCAAATACATACTTTCTATAGTAGATTATAGGATTTCCTCCTTTCTTCATGTTTTGCATTGTTTAATTCATTTTTGCATTGATCACTTCTTTGTGATTAATCCATTTAGATCTTTCCTTTTAGTAATTTGGATTAAGGATAGGTCCTCTATTCCCCCTTTCATATCATATCATCTTATATACCATTCATTTTGATGATCCTTTGTATTCACTTCCATCCATACCCATATTTACATCTATTCATTTTGGTGAACCCAACATACTTACCCTCTTTTCTTTTGTGGAATTAGATGCCCTATTGTGTTTTGTGGCATTAGAATTCCCTTTATATTATCTTGTTAGTGTTAGATTTTTCTTTTATGTTAAATCTTTCATGCTAATTAGATTACTTGCATCTATATTTCAAAAATACAAAAAAAATAAAAATTGCAAAATCTCTTTCAAAATACAAAAATATTCATGCTTTCTTAGTTTAGTTCATTTGCATTGCATTGGTTTATGAGCTTTACTACTAGTAGTCCTACTTATAATATTCTAGTTAGATGAAGTCATAGAATTATGGGTGCCTCTTATCCTGAGTCTTCCTCTCCTCTTCTTAGGATCCCAGATGATAATTTGATTCTTCATGATTCCAATCCTATTATGGAGAAAAACTCTTCTCACTCATCTCATGATGAGGATGATGCTTTAAGAGTTCCTCATAAACAAGTACAAAAAATTTCAACTGAACTTGATAAAATGGTTAATTGGCTTATTCAAGAAAATCATAATCAAGATTCTATTCAATCTATAGAGGCTCTTAAGAAAGTTCTTCATGATAGTGATCAAGGTGTTAACCTCTTGCGTGGTATTACTCATCTCGTGCATTCAAGTGTTAAACCTTTAGCTCAAGAAGCTCAAGATTTAGGGTTGATTCCTCCTGTCACTAGTGTAGAACCTTCTTCTATTCCTTTACCTAGTATTCCTACCTATACTCCTTCTTTGGTGACTATGACGGTTCCCTCTATTCCTATGAGTGTTCCTCCTATGTTCCTTCCTACATCAAAACCTTCTTATCATAATGTTCCTTTTACTTATTCCAATCCTCTTCCAATTATAGTTCCAAGTGTTCCTCTAGTTGTGTCTTCCATTCCTGCAACTTCATATACTTTACCTAGTTTTCCTAATGTTTCTATTCCTCCTATTTCTTCTAATGATTCAACAATCATCAGTTTGGCTCAAATTGTTTCATCCTTACAACAACTTGCATCCTTGACTCAAAACAAGTTTAGCATTCCTACATGTGACATGGGAAGTCCTTTTTCCCTAGACATTATTCGTACTCATGTTCCTCAGCAAGTTGATATGCCTCATCTTGAGAATTATAATAGAAAAGGAGACCACGTTCATCATGTTAAAACATTTCAAATCATTTGTAGTGATTATGCTTATGACCATAGGATTTTAGCCAAGCTGTTTGCTGGAACTTTTCATGACAAGGCCTTACAATGGTATTTTTCCTTGCCTCCTTATTCTATTGACTCATTTCCACAACTTGCCAATATTTTTATTCAACAATTTCAAAACAACATTGGCCCGCAAGTGTCTTTGACTGATTTGATGCATTGTAAACAAAGTGCTAAGGAAAAATTGACTGAATTTATTGGTAGATTTAAGCGTTTACATGCTCAGATTTCCTATCTTGTTCTTGATATTGATATTCAACGTATGTTTATTTCAAATTTGACCTCTTTTCAACAACTTAGTGCAGCACTTCATCATTACCAATTACAAGTGAGTCAATTTGAGAGCACCACTCCAATGGCTCATGTTCCAGTTGATAAAAGTGATGCTGCTCCTAATCCAAACAAATTTCAAAAATTCAACAACTATGTTAGGATAAACAAACAAGTGAATGCAGTTGCTGATAAAGTTGTTGTTGCATCTCACAATGCCACTTCTGCATCCACTTCTTTTCAATTAAATCATACGTTTACTCCTCTTTCTGAATCTTTACATTCTATTATGAATAGGTTGTTAACTGCTAATATGATTGCTTTACCTCTTATTTGACCTCTTTTACCTACTACGATTGCATCTAAATCTTTTGATCCTAAGGTTTTTTGTCAATATCATCATTGGAATGGTCATGATACTGAGAAATGTTATTCTTTAAAAAATAAGCTTCAAGACTTAATTGATTCTAATGCCTCATCTATTGATAATCTTGATGGTAGTGGGAACAAATATGTCTCTCCTTTGAATCAAAACCTTCAAATCTATATGAATCCTTTACCCATGCATGATACTAATACCATTGCTCAGTCATCTTCTATGGATATTGTGTATGATTCAAAGATGGATGATCTTAATCACATTGGTAATCAACTGGAGCATGTTGTTCAATCTATATCTCCACCTTAGCCTCAACCTCAGATTCAACCTCAAGTTCCAACTCAACCTCAACCAAAACCTAAATTGAAGACTCAACCTAAACCTCGACAACAACCTAAGAATAAAAGACCTTGGGAACTTTTGATTACCTTTGATGATTCTGAAACCGTTAAAGCTCCTGATGGTCCCCTTTATATTTATGCTAGGATTTCTCAAATACCTACTCATGGTTGTCTTGTTGATTCTACATCCTTAGTCAATGTTATTACTGAAGGAAATATTTTTATGAAAAATTTGCAACATGATTCTTATGATACATCTGATGTGTGGATTCAAACTTGAAATGGTTTTCTTTATCCATCATTTGGTTCTATTAACTTGTCGGTTGAACTTTGTGGTAAAATTGTGAACACTACCTTTGTTGTTGTTCCTACTTCTGATCAGTTTCAAGTTAAGCTTGGTTTGCCATGGTTAAATGCCATGCATGTTGTTGCTTCACCTATCCATAAATGTCTTAAATTTTTTCATAATGAAGAAGTGAAGATGATAAATCATAGTTTATATCAACCTTCTAGGCCCAGGGATTGTGCTACTCTTGATTTCTTTTGGCTTTCATTACCTAATTCATGTCCTTCTCAACCTAATAATATTTTCCGCTCATATCAAGCCTATAAGCATCATAAGATTCTTGAATTAAGTGTTCCTCTGATGGATCTTAATTGTGGTCTTTTGCCTACACCATCCATACCTCCTTTATCCATGGCTTCTACATCTATTAATCAAGTTCTTATTGTTGATCGTCTAACTACTGATAATCCTATTAATCTTTCTAAATAACCTATGAAGGATCTTGTAATTGTTCCTCCTAGTTCTCAACATATTTCAAGAAAAGAAAAATGTAATCGATCTGCTAATGAATGTCGTAAAAAGCATTGTGCTCAAGATAAAGCTCATAATTTTGTTCTTCAAAATTTTGTACCTTCTTTAGATCAGCCTATTCATGATGTTCTAGAAGAATTTGTTTCTAATAATGATGTTAAAATGCAAGATTATGATGATCCTATTCATATCTTAGATCCTATTTTGATTAATCTAGATGAAGAAGATACTCTTGATGATGTTAATGATGAATATGAAACTATTGACATTGACATTGATTTACCTAATATGCTTTCATCACAATTGACAATTAGACCTAGTATCGAACATTGTGATTCTCAAGAGGATCCTTGTTTGGAACTGGCTATCATTCCTACTTTGTTGGATATAGTCCCTCTTGCAAGTTACCCACCTTCCATAAATGATATAGAATGAGATGGGGAGAGTAGGTGGCATGCTTGATCAGCTTGTCCTTTATGGTAGCTTTTTTTAGTGTTTTCTTATTGTAATGTGCTTCTCCTATGATGTGTTTACTAAATGTTATTAGATTCTTTTATACGACCCTTGTTACTTTGTTGGTACAAGGTGATAAAGGAATCAAACCTATTGCACAATTCCTCTACATGTATCTCTATTCTTCCATATGTTGTTTCATGTTATGTTGTGCCTATGCTATTGTTCGTAAATGTTTCCTTGTGTAATTTTCTTGGATCTGCGACTTGGTAGCACTGATTCTTTTTGGTCTCTAGGTCATGGTCTGAAAAGATTCTTCTTCATGTCTCTTATGTGATCTTTCCTCTTTTTTTATTGTAGTTCTACTTTCTTTGGGGAATTATGTCAATTCATTTGCAATAATATCATATATATATTATCTTATGATCATACTGACCCCACGGCAGGTAGATCCCTTCTGTGTTCTCTATATGTTTATATGGTATTTCCCTTGATTTGTCTCCATCTGGGGGCATCTCAAGTGGAAACATAATCAGTGGAGTTTTTTATGTTTTCGTTAAAGTCATTGCTCCTGTTAAAGTGTTAGCAATGACTTTAACATGGGGGCATATGCTCTGCTCACCTATTGCACACACACACTTTTTGATACACATATATTATTTTTCAAGATATCTTTCTCCCTTTTTGGATTAGTGACTAATCCTTAAAGCATGGATTTATATTTTAGGATCTCTTGATCCCTCCACTTTCAAATTTTTGATCCCTTAAGGTTGAAGGTGTCCTTAATACTGAATCTCTTTTTAATTTTTTTTACTCTTATGGAATAGAATATTCATAAGGGTGAATTCTTGATGGGTTGACTAGTGAGTAGCCACATTCACTAGGTGGTTAAATTCCATCTTTCCAATTGTGTTGTTTCCTTGTGTAGTTCACAATGGGACATAAGTTCTCATTGGGAGAGGTAATCACACCCTCTCTCTCTCTCTCTAGAGATGTCTCTCTTAATGTGATCTTGGATTTGATGAAGACTTGAGTCCCTGGGGGCTTGAGGATCTCTTTGTCCCTTTCATTTTAATAAGATTATCTTTTCATTATGATCTCCTTTACCAAGAGTTTGCATCGATTCCATACTCTTGCTAAAGTGGGGGCTTAATGTATCATCTTAAAATGGGATCAATTCCATAATAAGAGCATTTAGCCCTCTGAGTAAGTGGTTTGGGGTCATTTCGAGTGCCTTGATTAGGTCTTTGCATGGATCTGGCTTTTTCCCCATGTTCTGCTTCTCTCTCCCTATTTCCAGCCTCTTTCTGATAGACTTTCTCTAAGAAATTGAAGACTTTGACTTTCTAGGTCAAGGATGACCTAAAGGTTTAAGGATGACCTAGACCATGACCTAGGTCAATGTCAACCTTGACTCTAACCTAGGGTAGATTCAACCTCGTCCCTGACCCCAAGTCCAAATTTTTGTTTCTAAAAGTTTCAGGATGTCGAGCTTCGGAAAGTTTTATTTTCCCGCTTCCAGGTCAGCTGTTTTGGGTTTTGGAATGGTAAACTATTAAATTTCATTTAATCTAGGTCCATTTCTAGGGGTTAAGGTTAATTGGGATTTAATTCTCCAATTTCAGCCTTCTCTAGGAGTTTGTGCCCTAGTTCACTATAAAAGGAGGTCTTCCTCTCTCATTTTCTCATATCTCATCTCATAATATCTCAAGCTCTCAAGTGAAAGCAAGCAAGAAGGAGAAGGAAATAAAGAAAGCATTCATTCATCTTCAAGCATTCAATCATTCAAGCATTCATCAAGGAGATCCATTGTTAGCCATTGAAGGATTCAATCTCTATGGAGCCCTCTTGTTGAAGATTTCTCCATCCACATTCATCCAAGCCTCTTCCTATGCAAAGATATATTCAATATTGGTGTTGAAGATCTAATGCCATTGATTTGAGACATCCTATACATTTCTACATTCATTTGGAGCATGCCTACTTGTGGATTCAAGGATTTGAATCCTCCATAAGGACTTCAACATAAGCAAGGTGAATAGTTTCATTTACTTTGTTTATGCATGTTGAAATTTCAATTACATTTCAAGGTTGATTCCAAACTGGGGTTTGACCAAGGTAAACCCCCCATCCAAAAAAAAAAAAATATTTTTCTTGCAGATATAGGTACAGGACAGCAAATTGAAGTTCAAATCTGGATACCCTTTTCGGTGAACTTTTGAGATCCGTGAACAAAATTTCTGTCAGAGCTATTTCACATTAGGGATGACCTTCATTGGGGGATAAGATTGTGCCCCACTATCTAGGTCAAAGTCAACCTGACCTTAGAAGGACAAAAGTTTTCTGGGTTTTCTCTATCTCGACATTTCTAGTCCGGAGCAAGTTGCAGAATTTCCTGAAACTATACACAGACATCAAAAATTAGTATTTTCTAGATTTTCCCTCTTTTGAGGTTAGTATTTTCCTTCTATTCATTTAAGATTTCAAATACATACTTTCTATACTAGATTATAGGATTTCCTCCTTTCTTCATGTTCTCCATTGTTTGATTCATTTGTGCATTGATCACTTCTTTGTGATTAATCCATTTGGATCTTTCCTTTTGGGAATTTGGATTAAGGATAGGTCCTATATTCCCCCTGTCATATCATATCATCTTATATACCATTCATTTTGATGATCTTTTCTATTCACTTCCATCCATACCCATATTTACATCTATTCAAATTGTAATAGATGTCATTTTGACATATGCGTGATAAGAAGATCATGAAGTAGTAGCCAAATACAAGATATCAATAATCAGACAAGGTTTTTCATGAATGAAAAATTATCAAAAATAGTATCAGTTTATCATAAACTTACAAGGCTACCGAGCAGGACAGAGAGTAATATTCTACACATCAAGGTGAAATCTACTTAGTATTTCATAGATCTCATTTAGACAAGAACAAGTTATCATTTACAGATTTTTTTTTTATCAACTTAACCATTATAGCAGAATTGTAAATCTCTTAATAGATTAGACTTAATCATCTGTTGTAAATCTCCTAACTGAGTGCACACTATTTGGTGTTGTTAAAATCCTTTCACAAGGTATATCTAATTGATCGTATGTTACTCCTCATAGGGTAAGATCATCAAAAGTGATCACAATTGTAGCCTTGACTGACATACTTTATTTATTGCAGTAGTGAAGAATTTTTGGGTGTCATCCCCATCGCATTTTTTACCTTCTAACAAGGTTTTTTGCGTAACCAAAATACTTGAGTCATGAGTTAACATTTTCATGAATGTTTTATTTTTTTGTTTACATGTATTTTATATTGACAAGTTATTTGAATGTATGTTATAAACAATGGACTCAATCGGTTTGTTAAGCACTACTATTACAAATTGTCAATTAGAGAAAGTTTTTGTGGGTACTGATTCACCCCTCCCCTCTCAGTACTATATCTTTCCTATCCCAACAATTGGTATCA
Organism: Chamaecyparis obtusa; assembly: GCA_027943335.1. Lineage (NCBI taxonomy): Eukaryota > Viridiplantae > Streptophyta > Pinopsida > Cupressales > Cupressaceae > Chamaecyparis > Chamaecyparis obtusa. The sequence goes on along the minus strand of BSBK01003848.1, from coordinate 632,532 downwards.
AAGCTAGATCTTTTATTTGGAAGATTAATCACTAAAGAGGAAAGATCTTAGGATTGAGAGATATAGGTTGGACAAGACAATTGAAAATCAAAATATTCAAATGCAAATCTTTGTTGAACAATACAAGAAAGAAAGGGATGAACTGAAGAAATTGTTGGTTCAGAGAAAGGATATGGCTATTTGGTACAGTGAAAATGACTATCATGAAGAAGATATTGATGATCTTTTTGAATCAACTAGATCTGGTTCAGGCAGTATATCTAACATATCTAAAGAAGGAATATATGATTTATCTAAGAAAAATCTTCATCTTACTAAACAACTTAAAGCCCTGCATATCATTCAAGAAGCACAAATGGTGAGAATGATTGATGTTAGGAACAATACTAGGCAAGATAAACAAGAGATAAACTTGGTTGTTGAAGATAGAAGAAAAATGACTGAGAAACTACAAGAAAAAGAATCTGAGATACTCAGACTTACCGAGAATCATTTTTAAATCTCTAATCAAATGGTTGTTATAAGTCAGGAAGTCAACCGAGTGAATAGTAATCTTATAAGGAAACTAGAGGACATCAGTGAACTTAGAGAAGAAAATGAAAGACTAAAAAATGAATTCAAGATGCAACAACACAATGAAATGATTAAGAAAGCTGAAGACAGTTCCAAGAAAATTGATGAATTTCTAATCAGTCAAAGAGGACTTGGAAGTACTACTAGATTAGGCTACACTGAGCAAGGAGAATCATCAAAACAAGTTGAACATATGAATTCCTACACAAATAAAATACCTAAGAAACTATCATGCTATGACTATGGTAAAACGGGCCACACATCAAATGTTTGCGGGAGTAAAGCTAAAGGTAATCCTAAAACCACTCCTAAGTTTAATGGCTATTTCTATAGTTGTAACAAGTATGGACATCAGGCACATGAGTGCAGATCTAAGTTGAATAGGACTCCTAACAAACCCTACATGGAGAAACACTGTCGCACTTGCAACATGCATAGACATACATCACAAGAATGAAAAACAAAGATTAAGCAAGTCTGGACATCGAAAGGACAAAATAAGACCTATCAACCAAGAAGACAAGGTAATGCTTATACTTGGGATTACAACACATGGGTTAATTCTACATGATGTGGAAGATATGGCCATATAGCAGCTAACTGCATGAGGAAGAACTTGAGAGGAAGGTCTCGCAACTCGACAAACTTTGGTATGGCATGTTGACATTGTCACAAGGTTGGTCACTTAAGTAAAGATTGCAAAGACCAAGCATCAGAAGCACAAACTTATGAGAATGGAAATACAAATGAAGATATCATGAGGATAAGAAACATTATGTGGAGAAAAGCATTAGGTGATAATGTTGAGTCAAGTAATGTAGTTGGTGACACCTCATCCATTGGATTGGGTGACATCGCCACCTCCACCTAAGTTGAAAAGGTATGTATGGAACTACTAATTCTAATTAGTTATATCTATCATACAGTTCCTTATATCAAGTGTTCACATACCAAATATGCATGAATTAAGATGCACTATGGTTTCATATATTTTGAGCTTTAAGTGTTTTACAGTCGGTATATCCTAGATCGAGTGAGAAGTTACTAGTCGGTAACTATGGGCAAGGTTAACTGAGTGCCAGTATTAACCGAGTAAGTTTTCATGTGTTAACTGATCTATGGACATTTTGAAGTATACATCGAGCATGACTGTTGTTACCAGGCCATGTTAGATTAAGTATTTATTGCAAAAATTTGAGCGGGAATTTGAAATTGCTATTAATACACAATAGACTTAGCTTATTTTTCACATTGCAGTCACGAAGAGCTAAGAGACTTTAGAGAGAATTTGAGGAAAGGATTTTTAGAGTGATTGAACAAAGATTTGAATAATTTTGAGAAGTTTCATCATTGTTGCGAGTAAGTGCTATCATCACCGAGATATTGCATTATATTTCTCGAAGCCCTAAATTGAAGAAAATGGCATCCGCATCAAAAGTCAACAAATCCAAGGCCATAATTGAGGAGGATGTTAGGTTAATTTTATCTGCAACATATAACAAGACAAAGTAAAAACTTCAACCCAAAGTTGCTTCGCAAACCAACAAAACCAAAGCTTTCTCAAGTATTTCACCTAGGGTTTTGTTGGTTGAGGATATATGCACCTACATACACTAAAAAATTGGAGAGGTAGGTGACTTAGAGCTCCAATCTACTTTTCAAGAGATAAGTATTGATGGGAAAACAAGGATGATCATGCACATCTAGAAGTTAAGGTTTTGATCAATACCCTACATTTCTCGAGGGTATATTTAAGAATGAGTGGATAAGAATTGTTCTGAGCTATTTTCATGATAGAAAACTATGGTTAGATGATCTTGTGAAAATCACTAAGGATATCATTCACGCAGTAATAGGTTACCCTACAACTGATAAAGTGAAAGCACTGAGGAGTGCACCCATAACCGAGTTGGACAAAACTACTGGAGTAGAATGTGATGGAAGAGGATTGAAAATAAATACTATTTTTGATCCCAAAACTAGGTTTGGTGCATATGCCATAGGCTACAAAATCTTTCAATCTAGCAGACCTAATAGTGTATCATGTGGAGCAGTAGATATTGCTTATAAAATAGTGAAAAAGGGATTTCAATTGGATCTTGTTGAGTTGTTGTTGAAACAAGTTGAAGAGAATATGATAACAATTCAGTCAGCAAAGACAAATACATGTAAGTTTGGATCATTATTACTTTGTATATTCTTTTATGTGCAAAACTTTTTTCCTTCAATTGGTAATGTAAATTGGATAAGCAAAAAACCATTGACACTGCAAATCAATGATTTGATACTAAGTTTGGGTGAGAACTTTGTGAGCATAATGGGTGTTTACTTTTAACAATTCAAATATAGGATGAATGTAAGGAGTAGGATACCTAGACAATTGGTTGAAAAGTATGAAGATGACATATGTTTCCTAGTACATACTGACTATACCCTGATTAAGGCAATAGAACCAAGAACTAAATGGTTAGTACCATTGGGATATGAGATTGATATTGACCAAGCATCAAGGTCAATCAAGGATTTACTGGAAAATCCTAAGGATCCTAAGCTACTAGGTTCAGAACCTATGAAGAAGCAAAAGAGAGAATAAAAATGGATCTAGTTATTTGGAAAGTTACAAAGAAATCAAGGAAAATGATGGATAAACTGGTGAAATGGTTTGGAGAAGGTGTAGATGATGTTGAGGCATCTAAGGACATTCCAGTTGAGGTAGAAACTGAGGTTCGGTTACTCTTAGCTAACACTGCATATAATGAAGATGCAATTGAGTCAAATAAAGATGTTGAATCTACATTGATTAAGCCCACTCCAAAGAAGAAGCAGGTAGAAGTGAAAACTAGATCCTGAACAAGATCTACCACTATTTCTTCATCACCACCAAAGAAAGGATTAGTTAAGATTTCAAGGCCTACACTGACAAAGACCTATCAAAATAAGAGAGGTACTCAAGCTACCTCTGAAGCACCAAAGAAGAGAAGGAAACTAATAAGAGGTAAAGATGATTTTGATGATGAAGAAGAGGATGATATAAGTCAATTTAAAGTTTTTGTAAATAGATATCAATCTATTGATTAACTTGCAAAGACAATAATTTAGACTGGAGGTCTTAGTAACCCTAAGATGGGTAGGTATATTCACATGTCCACCGAGGACCGGGCAAAGATAGAAGAAGAAGTAATTCAAATGATGATCAATTACAAAAAAGTACCAATAGAATTCTCAAAGTATGTACCTAAGAGCTTATATGATAAAGTTTCTTCTAGGTGGACTTATGCTTTAAGTACTAAAAATAAAATGAGGGAACATTCCCTGATATTAGAAATGCCAACACTCTCAATCCCCAAAATAGAAGAGCATATGAAACAATATTCAAAAAGGTTTCTAGTGAAAAGTATAGCACTACAAATTCTAGCCAGGAAGCTTACAGAGGTTGATGAGAATAGTCAATTACTATGCACTTCTATCCTCCAAGCCCAAGATGAAGTTGATAAGCTGGCATTGGATGTGATTCCTGAGAGGAAAAGTAAAAGGAAAGGAAAAGGCATCCACTTAGATGATGTTGATCTGGCCACAAAGGAAGCAATAAAACTATCAAATACCAAGGTGCTAGACACATACATTGCCATTGATTTTTATCCAACAGGTTATCAAGAAGTGTACCAGGATCCACCTGAGAAAACTATAATAATTGTTCGAGATTTGCCAGCAGGCCAATACTAACTATATGTTTGTCATTGATGAAAACATATGGAAAGTAGCATGCATGGAAGTCTTATGTAGTAAGCTTTTAGTATATGTAGCATGGACATGATATCAGAATGATATCATGGGCGCAGAGGTTAACTATTAGTACAGACAATTATATAGAAGTCGGTGTCAGCAATGTTCCTGACAGAGTGACAGACAGTGTTCTATGTATGGTTGTTCATATAGTTATCATGGAGCCTTGCATTCTTGGATATATTTTGAAGACATGTTAGTGATGTTTTAGTTATGGACGCATAGTCTGGTGATGAGTAGAAGTGAAGTTATGCAGTCGCTATTCACCTACAATAGTTTCCTATGTTTATTCAAAAGAGCCGACAGAGATTTTATTGGTTCTTGAGTTGTGCCTATCTTTAGGGTATGTGCCCTTGGAGTCAAGCTTAGAGAAGTGTTATTGATGTTTGGTTAAGAGTGCATGAGTTAATTCAGCTTATAGAGAAAGTTCCAGTTGTTTTGGTAGAGCCGATAGTATGTAGTGTGCGTCTACATTTATCTTATTAAACAGGTCCCAGAATGTGTTGCGTGCATAGTAGAGCTGACAGAATGTTTATTGAAGTGTGTTATGATTTCTCTAATATGATTTCAAGGTGGTTCTAATAGGTCGACTTGATTATATCATTTGGAGGAAATATATTTATAGGCAGTCATTTGTGATTGTTGAAGTGTGGTTCATAGTTGATTAAGTAGAGAAGAGCAGAGTGTATGAAGTGTTGAGCCATTAGAGGAAGTTCTATGTGACCAAGTAAAGTATTGGTGCTATTCATTGGAACTGATCTAGATAGCAGGTCAAAGCACAGTTCACCAAGATCTAGATATAGTGTGTATCTATTATTCAGAAGGTTGTAGCCTTCGCCCATTTGAGCAGTGAGCTCTCAGACAGTGCGTCCTCTCCCCTAATAGGGACAATTGTAAAAGACTCCTAATAGGGTCTGACCCTTGACCAGGTCTACTATACTTATATATTGTAAAGCTACTCCTAACAAGGTAAAGGATCTTCTAACAAGGATCATTATACACTAGTATAGAATATTAGTGGGTATCAAGTCCCACCGAGGTTTTTACTTATTTGGGTTTCCCCGTAACCAAAATATTGGTGTTGTGTTTATGTGTTCTTTCATTGTGTTTATTCTTTATGTTTAAGTATACTTAATTAGATAAAGAATTGAATCTTGTAGATAACTGATTCACCCCCCCCCCCCCCCTCTCAGTTATCTCTTAGGACTATTCCTAACATTTGGTATCAGAGCCAAGTGCCTCGAAGAGAAATTTTAATATCTTGAGGTTGATCAGATGGCATACTTCAAAAAAGAAAGTCCTAAGTTCGATGGAGAGAATTATCTTGATTGGAAGAACAAGATGGTGACTCATTTGTAGTGCATTGCTTTTGAAGTTTTTAATGTAACTATCAAAGCAGCCAAGATTCCTACTTTAGAAGACCTTGCAAAAGATGATGCTACTAATGTACAAAAGAAATTATTTCATCATAATGCTATAGGTAAAGAAGCCCTTATCAAAGCCCTATCTGATGGTAAATTTTCAAAGGTAAAAAAGGTAGATACAGCCCATAAAATATGGAAACACCTAGAAGACATATTTGAAGGAGACAAACAAGCAAAGGATGTGCGTAGAAAGACATGGAAGAAAAGGTACAATGCATTAGAGATGTTGCCTGAAGAAAACATCAGAGCTTACAATCAAAGGATCAATGAAGCAGTTGTTGGAATTAGGAACAATGGTAGAGAGATTTTAGAGGAGGACATTATGGATAAGTTAATGACTACTCTTACTCCAGAATATGAAAGCAAGATCAACATCCTTGATGAGACCATGCAGCTTACATCTAATTTCAAGAGAGAGACTTTGATCAGCAAAATCTCTGCCTTTGAGATTTCAAGATTGAAGACAGAACCAAAGAGTGAGACAACTTTCAAAGCAACAGTTCATGGTAAGAAATATGTGAACACTTTTGGTAATTTTGATGATAATGAAGAGAAAATATTAGATGATTTTATTGCTATGATTTCCAAAAAAGAAAAGAAAGGAAAAGGAAAATATGTAGGTCAATTACCATTTAAGTGTTTTTCATGTAATAAGATCAGTCATTTTGCATCTAAGTGTCCCACAAGAGCTAGAAAGTTCAAAAAGGATTACAAGCCTAAGTATTCTAAGGAATGCTACTATGCTGGAGATGGAGTTTTAGATGAAGAATCTAGTGAAGAAGAAATTAGATTCATTGATATTATTGATAAAATGAATAACAAGATAGTTCATGAAGATAAGAAAGAGAATCAAGAGCTTGCATTGATTTCACAAGCTAACATAAGGATAGACTGGATCATAGATAGTAGTTGTTCACATCACATGATAGGTGATAAAGGTAGGTTTGTTCATTTGGACAAATACAATGGAGGTATGGTCAGATTTGGAGACAACACTCCTAAACCTATAGTTGGTAGAGGAGCAATCAGTTTGGATGGAAAGAACAATACTGATGATGTTCTTTATGTTGATGGTTTGAAACATAACCTTCTCAGTGTTGGACAGTTACTTGGAAAAGGATATCAGTTGGAGTTCAAAGATGACAAATGCATCATTAACAAGAAGGATAATGTTATGATTGCATCAGGCTCAAAGACAAGAGGTCATGTTTTTCAACTCAATTCAGCAGTAAGTTGTTTTGTTGCTGTAGACTAGGCTATCTGAATCTATTTTGAAAGGCTAAGACAAGCAAACATTAGGTTTTAATCTAACATTATATCAATTCAAAATAAAAACATCTAAGCTAAGCCACCTCAGATTGAGCTTAAACAAGTGCATCGAAGCACTGTTTGATTTGCTCTTGCTTAGGGGATGTGGGTGTGCTCTCTAAGCACTTGGAGCATATTCTAATGCATACTAAGATGGATTGAGATCCATGAAAACCCCATAAATGGCACAAAATAGGTATAGCACACCTGATTTGCCCCTAAGGCCTCAAGGATCCAAATGATGCTGAAATGAAGATTAAGCTACATGATGTTTATACTAAGATTGATTTTAGACCAAATGAGATGTGGTATGATGTTATATGCTATGCAAAATAATGAAAGAAACTATGTTAATCCATTATTGCTAAGCTATGATGTACTAGAAATCTTGAAGAAAATAATGAAATCTAACAATTAGGATTGATTATGCTAAAGCTAGAAGTAAAAGAGCATGATAACAATGCATGAGAATGAAAGACTAAGCTAATAAAATGCTCTTGGATGAGAGGGTATTTATAAGATTTCCTAAGGGGGAATGAGTGGCCAGGATCAAAATCCTTAAGAGAGGCCAAGATTCATTCAAAGGGGAGCACATGGATTGTGCTAGTTCAGGGCCACCTCCTTGTGACAAGTGTCATAAGGGCATTGGGTTGAAAGATGGGAGGAATGTGCACAATTTGAGAAATGTGCTTAAGGTCAAAGGGTGTAAGAAAGGGGTGAGGGGCTTCTTAAATGCATCATAAATGCATGTAAGAGGGATAAGGAGGCTTTAAATGCATTTAATGCATGTAAGAAAAGTTTCTAGAAGTTTGTTGACTTTGGGTTAAGCTTAGGAGTTGGCTAACCTTGGTTAGGGAATGTGACAAGGTTAGGGGGGGATTAGGATTAGGATTAGGATTAGGATTAGGGGGACAAGGATAAGACTTTCTAGAAGAGTCTAGAACTTCCTTAGGATAAACATAGATTTTAGGAAATAGATAAAGATTTATTTATTTCCATGGTTTAGGTTTTGAGAATATTTATTAAAATGAATTTAATAAACATGAGGATTAAATATTTAATCTTAATTAAATATTTTGAGTTAGGATTAGGGTTAGGAAATGATGAGATTAGCCTTTAATTGAAATTAAATAATGATTAGAAGATTCTATAAGAGGTTAGTGGTTTTAAGGGAATTGGCCAAGTTTTGGGCAAAAAATAAATTATTTATTTATTTTGGAATTTTTGGTCAATTTATTAATTAAATAATTAATAAATAAGGAGATAATGTTTAAATAAGATTTAAACGTTTTTGGGAGGGATTTCTTAATTAAATATTTTTAATTAAGGTAAAGGGATTTAATGACATAAAAATAAATTAATCAATTAAATAAATAATTAATTAATAAATGATGATGTCATCAGGGATTTTTCAAAAAATAAAAATACTTTATTTTCTAAAGAATTTTTAGGTGTCTACATTTTGCCCCTCTTTGATGCGATGTCGCAAGTGGCATGGCGTCAAAGACAAGAAAATAAGATGCCCAAGGCTAGAATTTAGAAGAATAAGGGATTGTGCCCCTTTGAGAAAATAACGCAATGAGTAAACGTTGTGGAATTTTCTCAAAAAGAAACAGAGAAGGAAGGAGCTAGGAAGAAGGGGAGATAAATAACCAAGCTTCCAAGAGCAAAGATGGGTGAATGCAAGATGAGATGGAATGCAAAATGCAGGATGCAGCTACATGAGAGATGGAATGCAACATGCAGGATGCTAGAATGTAGACTAGGTTATCTGAATCTGTTTTGAAAGGCTAAGACAAGCAAACATTAGGTTTTAATCTAACATTATATCAATTCAAAATAAAAACATCTAAGCTAAGCCACCTTAGATTGAGCTTAAACAAGTGCACCCAAGCACTGTTTGATTTGCTCTTGCTTAGGGGATGTGGGTGTGCTCTCTAAGCACTTGGAGCATATTCTAATCCATACTAAGATGGATTGAGATCCATGAAAACCCCATAAATGGCACAAAATAGGTATAGAACACCTGATTTGCCCCTAAGGCCTCAAAGATCCAAATGATGCTGAAATGAAGATTAAGCTATATGATGTTTATGCTAAGATTAATTTTAGACCAAATGAGATGTGGTATGATGCTATATGCTATGCAAAATAATGAAATAAACTATGTTAATCCATTATTGCTAAGCTATGATGTACTAGAAAGCTTGAAGAAAATAATGAAATCTAACAATTAGGATTGATTATGCTAAAGCTAAAAGTAAAAGAGCATGATAACAATGCATGAGAATGAAAGACTAAGCTAATGAATTGCTATTGGAAGAGGGAGTATTTATAAGATTTCCTAAGGGCTTGGGTTAGGAAGAAAGGTTAGAGTTTGGGGTAAGGTTAGGGTCTTGAGTCAAGGGGATAAGGATGAAGACTTTCTAGAAGAGTTTAGGCTTTGGATGAGGATAAAGACTTTCTAGAAAAGTCTAGGCTTTCTAGGGATAAATATGGAATTTAGGAAATAAATAAAGTTTTATTTATCTCAAAGGCTTTAATGAGTTTGAGATTCATTAGGGGTAGGGTTTTACTAGGAGTCAAAGGGATAAGGATGAAGACTTTCTAGAAGAGTCTAGGCTTTGGATGAGGATAAAGACTTTCTAGAAAAGTCTAGGCTTTCTAAGGATAAATATGGAATTTAGGAAATAAATAAAGTTTTATTTATCTCAAAGGCTTTAATGAGTTTGAGGCTCATTAGGGGTAGGGTTTGACTAGGAGTCAAAAGAGACTTAGATTAGCTTAGGGAAAGTAGGTAATTTCCCCTAAATGGGTTTAGGGAAGGATTAGGAAAGTTCTAGAAGAGTCTAGAGTTTTCCTAGGGTAAATTTAGGGATTGAGGATTAATATTTAATCTTAATTAAATATTTTGAGTTGGGATAAGGATTAGGAAATGATGGGATTAGCCTTTAATCGAAATTAAAGAAGGATGAGAAGATTCTGGAAGAGATTAGTGGTCTTAAGAAAATTGGCCAAGTTTTGGGCAAAAAATAAATAAATTATTTATTTTGGGATTTTTGGTCAATTTATTAATTAAATAATTAATAAATAAGGGAATAATGTTTAAATAAGATTTAAATATTTTTGGGAGGGATTTCTTAATTAAATATTTTTAATTAAGATAAAGGGATTTAATGATATAAAAATAAATTAATTAATTAATTAATAAATGATGATGTCATTAGGGATTTTTTAGAAAATAAAAATCATTTATTTTCTAAAGAATTTTTAGGTGTCTACATTTTGCCCCTCTTTGATGCGATGCTGCAAGTGGCATGGCGTCAAAGACAAGAAAATAAGATGCCCAAGGCTAGAATTTAGAGGAATGATGGGTTGTGCCCCCTCGAGAAAATAACGCAAGGAGTAAACGTTGTGGAATTTTCTTGAAAGGAAATAGAGAAGGAAGGACCTAGGAAGAAGGGGAGAATAAATAACCAAACTTCCAAGAGCAAAGAGGGGTGAATGCAAGATGAGATGGAATGCAAAATGCAGGTTGCAGCTATATGAGAGATGCAAGATGCAAGATTAATCTATATGATGCAGGATGCAAGGGATTGGGGGAAGCTCCAAGTGTAAATGTGGAGAGCACAACCAAGTTTAATATAGTAATGTGAGAGACATGCCAAGGATACTGGGATCATAAGGCCTTGTCACCAGCGTTGCATAGGACTGACACTAAAAAGACACGCAGGGTTGCTCTAGCATCACGCATGAATCCCAGAGGAGGCATGGTGGAAATGATGCTGAAGAAACCACAAACACACGACTGACTCACAGGTAGAAGCAAAAGATCGAAAGACCTTGCCCCAGATTATCCTCATTCACAGCGCACCATGATATAAAGGATCGTGGCAACTTTGAGTAAAGAACAACGAGAAGCCATAAAAGATTAACAAGACCCAAAGGACAAAATCCAAGGCCAAAATGATAACTCCAAAAGACAACCTTTGCCAAGGAGAGAGATTTGATTCGATTGATGGTGGGAAGATTGGTCTAAACATGTGGAAGGATACATCGACACGGACTTGGTGTGCTTGGTGGAAGATTAGGTCAGACAGGAAGGATACAACTAAGGGGACCCATGATTAGGCTTAGGTCAGACAAAATAGAAGCATACATCTGTGCGGACCCTATGCTGATAGGGAGAATGTTCTGTTGCTGATTGGCAAATGATGCAGTTCAAAGATGGTCATGATGATCAAGGATAGTCAACAATTGATGTTGTTGAAGTGCGAGGCTAGGTAGGACAAGATTTGTGATCAAATACTACTGATGTAGGACTGACAAGGATATATACAACAAGATGCAAGGATATTTACAATGGATATGTACAAAAGCTCAGGATTAGGATGCACAAAGAACCTGGGGGTGAAGCTGAAACTCCAAAGATATGCAAGATGATGCCCCAGTTGGGCTGGAAAGCCAAGATAGACTGATAGATGATGTGTCCTGAAATGACACAGATTTGGGAAGGACATATCCCAATGATGATGATTAGATTGAGATCAAGGCTTGATACAAGACTAAGGATGTGATTGGATCAGTTGGCTTGATCTTGGATGTTGGATTTTGGATAGCTAGAGGATGTGGAGAGGATTGGAAGATTGCTAGAAGACTGTTAGGAATGTTTGGATAGGGATGAATGGCATTAGATTGCAATGAGGTTAGCCTATAGCTAGATACAAATGACAAGGGAAGATACTAGGTGATGGAAAGATGGAGGAAATGCTTAGGATGAGGATCATGGAACTGCTAGGAGATTCAGATGGAGGAAGATTTGGATTTGGATGGAGGAACTGCTGAGGGATCTGGCTAGAGGAATGCTTGGGGATCTGGATAGAGGAATATTTGGATTCAGATGGAGGAATTGCGGAGAGATTTTGGATGGATGAAGATTGGATGGGGAGATGGAAGAGCTTGGGGAGATTGGATGGCAGATTTTCTTGAGGATTGGAAGATGGAATGCTGGAGGAACCGCTGAGGGATCTGGATAGAGAAATTCTTGGGGAGATTGGATGGTGGATTTTCTTGAGGATTTGGGCTGGAAGATCAAGATGGACTGGTGATGGATGAAAGATAGTCTCCAAGGAATATGTCACCAAGGAATAAGATGCCCCCTGCTTAGGATAGTTTCATGTATTTCAAAGACATTAGGATGGGGTACGATTGGATGGAAGAACTGCTAACAAGAGGATGAGGAAGGTAGATGGAAGATAGGATGAATGGATCGGATAGAGGATATGTAGCTGAAAGGTGCGATGGATGCCAAGGAGGTAGCCAAAAAGCATGTATACCTGGTAGTCTTTGTTTTATCATCAAGATCCAAAGGAGGATGAAGGAGGTGAGAGACAAATGGGATGGAGGAGATGTTGGATAAGAGGTGATAGAAGGGAATGGCCCCCAACTATAGAAAGGAATTGGGGGTATGGCCTACACATGATGCCTGTTTGCTAGGTTTTCACCATGGTACTTGTCCAAGGTGTTTGAATTGCCAAGTTTTCACCATTGGACTAATGTTTTTCTCTTTTCTTTTTTTGATACTTTTCTCTTGATTTTTTCTAATTTTTATGGATTTTTTTATTTTCTGCAGACTTTGTGCTGATCTTTCACTGATATGCTGATTGATTTCTGACTTGTTGTTGATTCTTTGATTTGGTACTACCTTCTGATTTGATGCTGACTTTCTGATTTTGCTGACCTACTGATTTCTCTGATTTGTCACTGACTTTCTTCACTGATCTTCTAATTTTCTTGGATGTTGGTATAGCTTCGCTAGGATGGATGGATTTATGCAAAATCATAGATTGGATGGGGTAGATGGGAGATATGGTGGTAGAAATTTTTTGGATGGAAAGATGGAAAGTGATCATGATAGGGAGATGCTATTAGGACCAACATTGGCACATGTTGTGGGGAAGGTGGATGAAGTGGATAGGACATGGAAGATAGAGGTGGATGTGATGGAGGATTTATGATAGGAGATTTCAGATCTTTGGGACCCAAAATAGATTTAGGAGATGGAGGAGAAGACTGATTAGCTAGGGGATTAGCAACTTTGGATGCCATTGTGGATGTTTCTTTTAGATGCATTACATCTTTTTACTTTGGGATCCACATCATTTTTGCTTGAGTTTTGGTGGGCCTTTGTGGCCATTGGTATGCATCAGATTTTTCTTTTTCTTTGCTGGGCCTTTGCGGCCATTGGGATGCTTCAGATTTTGATTTTTCTTTGATGGGCCTTTGTGGCCATAGGGATGCTTTGGATTGCTTGATTGGATTTTTCTTTTCTTGAGCATGTCGTTTAGACTAGACATGGCAATCTTTGGATTTTTGTGGATATTTCCCTTTATGCATATTTGATATGGCATCCAAATTGTGGGGAGCATCGGAGTGAATATGAGGAGATGTGTGGGATGGAGGAAATGTGGATGGAGAGATGGAAGGAGATTGGTAGATAGGATATGTGGGCATGTGCCTTTATTGATCCCAACTAGGGGTGTTTGGATTTTGGATGAAAGACTGAGTAGGATAAGATGGGGGATGATATTTTGGGATGTAAGGTCCCAAAATGGATTTGGTATGTAGAGGATATGTGCTAGAAGATTTCAGGACATAGGGACCCAAAATGGATTTGGAGGATGAAGGAGGAATGTGATAGGTTGTCTTTGGTTGTGACGATGGAGGAGGAGGAATGGCATTGTATCCTTTGGAAGATGTGATGGTGGGTTTGGAAGGATGCTTGAATTTAGCTTTAGTTGTACCAACATTTCTAGAGGAAGTGCCTTCGCCTGGTGTGTGACCAATTCCACATGATTTTGGATGTTTCTTGTCTTGAATGGGCTCCAGATTTCCTTGTTCATGAGAGCCTAGGCCTTTGCCTTGATAATTCCATTTCTTGAGCATTTTATCCAAACAAGGATATTTTTGACTTGGGGAATATGATAAATATCCATTTTATGGTTCCCTGATGGAAGATATGAAACTAATTTCTTCTACTTCAAGTGGACTGTCTTTGACAAATGTAAGTGATCCAAGAGGATAGAGTGATGGTAGTGGGATAGTTTGGATTGGAAGATCCTCAAGAGGAGAGGATATGATGGTGGGATTTTGACTAGGATTGGGAGATAGTAATAGATCTTGAGATGGAGGAATAGAGATTGTATGATCTTGGATTGGAAGACTTTGGATTGTAGGATTTTGGATTGGAGGTGATGGAAGCAATAGAACATGTGATGGGGGAAGTGAAGGGATTGGATCTTGATTTTCTTCTGTGAGTATTTCAACATGCTTTTGGACAAGATCTTTACATGGTAGGATTTGTGTGGATAGAGTGTTGGGGGATGCATGGATGGACTCTTCAGATGGGGTGGATGGAAGGATGGGAGATTCCATAGCTGTGATGTTTGGAAGAAGGAAGAATTCATGAGGTTCATCAGATATGTTTTGGATGATGCTAGGAGGAGGTGATGTTGGTGGGGATTGGATGGAGACTTTAGATGGAAGGGACTCAATGATGCTAGGAGATGGAAGAGGATCAATGTACGGAAGATAGATGATAGATGGGAGTGATGGATTGGCCTCATTAATGATGGCTTCACATGAAGATTTGAGATGGCTTGGCTCTTCAACTCTAGGAGTGGGATTTGTTGTTGGCTTCCTTGTGAAACTCCTTGGAGACTTTCATGGTGAAGAAGGATTGGAATGTGGAGGAGATGGGGAGCTTGGATGGTCCTCACATGAAGGTGGGGTGGAAGATTTTGAACTTGCTTGAGGGGATGATGGTGCTGAAGAGGTAGAGGTGATGGATCGAGGTATGGGATATGAAGCGGTTTGAAGGATGCACTCTGCTTATGGGAGGGGTTTTGCAAAAACATGGGTTTGAATGGAGGATGGTGGTTTGAGATAGGATGGTGGATTGGGGAAAAGGATTGGAAGACTTGGTGTTTGACTTTGAAAGGTTTTTTGAGGATAAGTGGATGGAGGTTTTAGATAAGGGAAGTAGCGTGAGGTGTTTCAAGGGGATGGTGGTGATTGGGATATGACCATAGTAGGAGATGGAGGTATGAAGGATGCATATGGAGGATGTGTAGGTTTAAGATAGGGATAAGTTGTGGATGGATAAGATAATGGATTTTCCTTGTCGAGGACATGAAAGGGAGTGCTAGTGGATAAGCGTGAAGGCATGATAGGATATTTTGGAGGAATGATTGGATGCTGGGGAATGTTTGGAGCAAACTTGCTAAGATTTTCAAAATATGCATCATGATCTACAAGGCTTTCATCATCTTTGGGATAGGGTGGATTGATGGGAGAGACATAATAACCAAACTCATCATAATAGTTTTGAGACATGCTAACTTGAGGATGAGTTGGATAAGGATGAAGATGGATTGGAAGACTAAGACTCAGATTGGAATGATTGACAGGATCAGACTAGGATTGGATTTGGCTTAAGATTGGAAGAAGACTGACTCTAGAGGAAGACAGATAGGGAAATGGGGGATGACCGAGATGACTTTGCTAACCTAGGATAGGAGGAAAGGATGACAAGACTAGATTGAATATGACTAGAAGACCATGATTTGAGATTTTGAAAGCTTTGGACATTTTTTGGATTTTGGGAGGATTTGGACTGACATGGTTGTTCTGAGTATCTTGAACCAAGTTGTAGATCAGTTTGATTTTTTTCCAATGGCAAAGGATAGATTTCAACAAAGATTTTTGGAAAAGCAATCTCCACAAGGGACAAAGCAACCTTGTGATACAAACAAGATAACTAACTCTGATAAAGCTTTGAAAAGTGTATGTTTTAACAATGTTTTCACAGAGTTTTGACTATCAAGCACTTCAGGCAGATCTACCTAAGGAAGGTGAGTATCAAAATCACTTGCCCATAGCTTGGTACCCCCCAGAAGGGAATACAAATGGTTAGTAATCTTGAGGTGATCCGGTAAACCCCTTGGATCAGTCCTTGCACAAGGATTTTGATACTTTCAGATGCAGATAGGGTAGCCTCTATTTTATTAGGTTTTTAATAGTTCCGTGGAGTCTCCATACCCAGTTATGCTGACCACCTGTGACTCACTTAAGAGCCTAGCCAACAATGCTGGGGGAGGAATATTTACCATCCCCAGACATTTACATTTGGCACAAAATGCCCGTGGATTAGGAGATATAAGTGAGTACTTTTTGCCTTCACTTTATTTATATACCGGTTGGGGGGGATACCAGTTTGAGGTCATTCTCCAAAGAGGAAGCACTTTTCTCCCTGGACAGGCCTCGCTAAAAGTAAAACAAGTGAACTTGTTCAAGTTCAAATGTTCTACGGTGCTTACTTTAACAAGGATTTACAGAAAAAGTAAAGCTCCTAGATGCACATCAATCAAGTTGTTCTGTTTCCTAAATTGATTAAGTGATGTTTGAATTTGAATAACTGAAGACACAAGTGTTAAGGCTTTGATTTTTTCTTTTTCCAAAAGATTTTTGAGTGTTTGCAGTTGCTTTGACTTTGGGCATTCAAGATTGAATTATCATGTTGATTTAGAACTTTGAAGATGTGCTTTGTTTTAACCTTAGATCATTCAAGATTGAGTTTGTTTGAACTGAAATTCAAAGAGGAAGGAATAGGGATGCTTTTCTTTCCAATTTAGATCATTCAAGATTATTTTTGACTCAAAGTAAAAATGACTCTTTGGACTTTGGTTTTCATTCAAGATTTTGTGTTCTAGTTTGCATGTTTTAAGCCCAAAAATGATATTCCTAGATTGTTTTGATGCATGAAAAACCTAAGAAACATTCAAGATTTTGCAACAAGACATTTGTTTGGAACAAATAACAAAGCTTTTAGGATAGTTTTGGCAACCATTTAGGACTCTTAATTTGCATGAGATTTTAAAAGAACTTTAAAATATTTGCAAATGAAGTTCATTTTATCCCTGATTGATGCTTTGAGTTTGATTTAGAATTTTGTGTGCACTTAGTGTTGATTTTGAACCTTTTGAAATGGAAATTTGAAGTTCTTTTTAAGTTTCCAAAAATGGAGTGTTCCTAACTTTGCATGAATGCATCTAAAACCTTGATGCTGCAAGGATGCAAATGATTAGATTGATTTATTTTCATTTGTTAGAATATTTTTGCAAATTTTTAGTCTTTAATGCATTTAAGAATGATTTGGGGGTTCATTTTAAGCACTAAAA
Organism: Chamaecyparis obtusa; assembly: GCA_027943335.1. Classification (NCBI taxonomy): domain Eukaryota; kingdom Viridiplantae; phylum Streptophyta; class Pinopsida; order Cupressales; family Cupressaceae; genus Chamaecyparis; species Chamaecyparis obtusa. The sequence goes on along the minus strand of BSBK01003848.1, from coordinate 615,206 downwards.
CAAGATGTCTATGACTTTGTTTTGTTCATTTTTACCCCAAACTGAAATTATTTTGTTGTCACCCCTGATCCAAGCTTTCTTTCCTAGATATTATTATAGACCCTTGAAATAGCTTTCTAATGCTTTTTGAATCACCAAAAATGGAGTTCGTATGCAAAAGTTACAAGGTTTTTCGTGGAAGTGCCTCGTTATGGATTTTAAAGAGGAGAATATGCCAAAATCTCTTAAGAAGTAGAAGGAGGAGTAGATAGAATGGAAGAATGATAAGACTAAGAAGAGGAAGAATATTTCCACAAGCTCCCTCCACCTTCAAGCTTCAAAATTTAGCAAAAACTCCAAAATCGATGAGATGTTGTCAAAAGACCCGTGAAGTGGGTCCCACCGGGTGTCCCAGAATGTAGACTAGGCTATCTGAATCTGTTTTGAAAGGCTAAGACAAGCAAACATTAGGTTTTAATATAACATTATATCAATTCAAAACAAAATCATCTAAGCTAAGCCACCTCAGATTGAGCTTAAACAAGTGCACCCAAGCACTATTTGATTTGCTCTTGCTTAGGGGATGTGGGTGTGCTCTCTAAGCACTTGGAGCATATTCTAATGCATACTAAGATGGATTGAGATCCATGAAAACCCCATAAATGGCACAAAACAGGTATAGAACACCTGATTTTCCCCTAAGGCCTCAAGGATCCAAATGATGCTGAAATGAAGATTAAGCTACATGATGTTTATGCTAAGATTGATTTTAGACCAAATGAGATGTGGTATGATGCTTTATGCTATGCAAAACAATGAAAGAAACTATGTTAATCCATTATTGCTAAGCTATGATGTACTAGAAAGCTTGAAGAAAACAATGAAATCTAACAATTAGGATTGATTATGCTAAAGCTAGAAGTAAAAGAGCATGATAACAATGCATGAGAATGAAAGACTAAGCTAATAAATTGCTCTTGGATGAGAGGGTATTTATAGGATTTCCTAAGGGGGAATGAGTGGCCAGGATCAAAATCCTTAAGAGAGGCCAAGATTCATTCAAAGGGGAGCACATAGATTGTGCTAGTTCAGGGCCACCTCCTTGTGACAAGTGTCATAAGGGCATTGGGTTGAAAGATGGGAGGAATGTGCACAATTTGGAAAATGTGCTTAAGGTCAAAGGGTGTAAGAAAGGGGTGAGAGGCTTCTTAAATGCATCATAAATGCATGTAAGAGGGATAAGGAGGCTTTAAATGCATTTAATGCATGTAAAAGAAGTTTGTTGACTTTGGGTTAAGCTTAGGAGTTGGCTAACCTTGGTTAGGGAATGTGACAACGTTAGGGGGGGATTAGGATTAGGATTAGGATTAGGGGGACAAGGATAAGACTTTCTAGAAGAGTCTAGAACTTCCTTAGGATAAACATAGATTTTAGGAAATAGATAAAGATTTATTTATTTCCATGGTTTAGGTTTTGAGAATATTTATTAAAATGAATTTAATAAACATGAGGATTAAATATTTAATCTTAATTAAATATTTTGAGTTGGGATTAGGGTTAGGAAATGATGAGATTAGCCTTTAATTGAAATTAAATAAGGATTAGAAGATTCTATAAGAGGTTAGTTGTTTTAAGGGAATTGGCCAAGTTTTGGGCAAAAAATAAATAAATTATTTATTTTGGGATTTTTGGTCAATTTATTAATTAAATAATTAATAAATAAGGAGATAATGTTTAAATAAGATTTAAACATTTTTGGGAGGGATTTCTTAATTAAATATTTTTAATTAAGATAAAAGGATTTAATGATATAAAAATAAATTAATTAATTAATTAATGATGATGTCATCAGGGATTTTTCAGAAAATAAAAATAATTTATTTTCTAAAGAATTTTTAGGTGTCTACAGTTGCTAAAGTTGATGACAGTTGGCTATGGCATAAAAGACTATGTCATATCAATTTTGATAACATAGTAAAGATAAGCAATGTTAAGGCAGTAAGAGACCTACCTAGCATAGCAAAGCTAGTTGATACTATATGCACGGAATGTGTGATGGGGAAGCATGTGAGAAATTCTTTTAGAAGCAAGCAGGATTCAATAGAGAACAAGTTGGATCTGATTCATACAGACCTATGTGGTCCAACTCAAACAAGATCATACTATGGTGAAAGGTATTTTATTTTTTTTATTGATGATTATACTAGAATGATGTGGTTTGCATTCTTAAAAGACAAGTCAGAAGCTTTTGAGAAGTTCAAAATATTCAAAGCTAAGGTTGAGAATGAATCTGGACTAAACATAAAATGTTTTAGATCAAATAGAGGAGGAGAATTCATCTCCAACAAATTCTATGAGTACTATGAAGAACATGGCATAAAGAGATAGTTAAGTGCACCTAAAACCCCTCAGCAGAATGGAATTGCAGAGAGAAGGAATAGGATCATTCTTGATACAATGTGCATCATTATGATAGAAGGAAAAGTTGCACACACCTATTGGAGAGATGCGATCAATACAATAGTCTATACCATCAATAGAATTCAATTGAGGCCAGGCATTGACAAAACACCATATGAGCTATGGTTTGGTAATGTTCCCATAGTAAAATACTTCAGAATCTTTGGAAGCAAGTGCTACATCAAGAGGGATGAAGCAGTAGGCAAGTTTGATGCAAGAAGTGATGAAGGTATGTTTCTTGGTTACTCTACTAAAGGTAAAGCTTATAGATGTTTCAATTTAAGATTGAAAAAGATCATTGAAAGTGCTCATGTAAAGATTGATGATAAGTTTATGATTCAAGAAAGATATCATGATTACTCACCCATGATTGAAGAAGAACCTAGACCCTCCACTAGTGAGACAGTTATTGAGGAAATGTTTGACAGTATTGATGTGTTATTCAATGACCTTGAGACAAGTGAAGAAAATACTCCTAAGGCTAATGAGTCAACATCACCTAAAGTTCCAAAGTTTACATCAAGAAATCATTCCAAGGAAGACATCATTGGAGATCAAAGCAGCAAAGTCATAACAAGATCACAAGCAAAGAGCTCAGCTAGCAGTGAAGCGGTATGTTTACTATCTCATATTGAACCTCTAAGTGTTGAAGATGCTTGTAATGATTTAGATTGGCATGAAGCTATGAAAGAAGAACTTGATCAGATTATTAAGAATGACACTTGGGAACTAGTCCCAAGACCTAGTGATAAGAATGTGATTGGAACAAAGTGGATATTCAAAAATAAGATGAATGAAGATGGTACAGTAGTAAGAAACAAAGCAAGATTAGTATGTAAGGGATATGCGCAAAGAGAAGGCATTGATTATTCAAACACATTTGCACCTGTGAGTAGATTAGAAGCTATTAAGTTAATTTTAGCCTATGCTACAGTCAAAAACTTTAAAGTTTATCATATGGATGTCAAGTCAGCATTCCTAAATGGAGACTTGAAAGAAGAAGTATACATTGAGCAGCCAAAAGGATTCACCTTATCATACAAACCTGATATGGTATGCAGATTGAAGAAGGCCCTCTATGGACTTAAACAAGCCCCTAGAGCATGGTATGAGAGCCTAGATGGATACTTAACAAAGATTCAATTCAAGAAAGGAGCAACAGATTGTAATCTATTGATTAGAGAGACATCTGAAGATTTACTACTTGTAGCTATATTTGTTGATGACATTATCTTTGTAGGTAATGACAAGCTCAGTGATGAATTTGTGAAAGAAATGCAGAATGAGTTTGAGATGAGTATGATTGGTCCTATCAAGTACTTTTTGGGACTAAATGTGCAGCAGATGAAAAAAGGAATTTTTATTAATCAGTCTAAGTATGTGAAAGAGATACTAAAGAAATTCAAGATGGATGATTGCAAGCCAGTAGGAACTCCTATGATCACTGGATGCAAGCTTACAAAAGAAGATGACTCACCAGCAGTAGATATAACATTGTATAAGTCTATGATTGGTAAACTCATATATCTTACTCATACTAGACCTGATATTTCCAATGCAATTAGAATAGTTGGAAGATTTGCAGTAGAACCTAAACAAAATCACCTCATGGTAGTAAAAATAATATTCAGATACTTGTAGGAGACTATAGATTATGGTTTATGTTATCCTAATTCAAAAAATTTTGAGCTTCATGTGTACACTGATGCATATTGGGCAGGATGTGTTGATGAAAGAAAGAGTACATAAAGTGAAGTAGTGTTTCTTCATGATAGACTTGTCACTTGGACAAGCAAGAAACAAAATTATATTTCTTAGTCAACAGCAGAAGTGGAGTATGTTGTTGTAGCCTTGAATTGTTCTACAATTGTTTGGATCAAGCAGATGATAAAAGATTTTGGAATTTAGATTGATTATCCTATTGTTATTCATTGTGATAACACTAGCACTATCAATATGTCAAGGAAACCTATGATGTATGCAAAGACAAAGCACATAGAGATCAAGTATCACTTCCTAAGAGAGAAAGTGGCAAAGAAAGAAGTCAAGTTGGACTATGTGAGTACTAAAGATTAGTTGGTAGATATATTCACAAAGCCCTTACCTAAGGATACTTTTGAGTATCTCAGGGAGAAGTTGGGAGTCATTCCCTTCACTGATTCTTCTTAGAAGAAAGAAGGAAAGGCATCAATCCTCTAGGACTGGTGGAAGGTAGACTACTCTACCTTAGGAGTAGTATCGGTGCTTAAAATGAATGGTGACCTTTTCCATTGATGTCAAAGGGGGAGTAATAGATAGAGTCATGAAAAATAGAAGTAAAAAGAGGATTAATATACTAAGAGGGAGCAGCATTTAGTTATGACAGCAATACAGTTGAGGAAATGGAGAATATTAGAAAATATTGCTGCAGTTGGAGGATTCATCTTTGGGGAAGTTTTTGATGATGAAATGGAGAATGTTATAAAAGAAATGTTCATTTGGGTTGTGTTGGTTAACAGTTTGTCCTCCCATTAGATTTGTAATCTCTGACTCATTTAGCACCCAAGGTGAGAGAACAAAGGATGTCACCAACAATTGGGTCAATGTATGTTTTCTATCACTGCCCTTTGAATTGACAGGTACAGCTCCCTAATTGTGTTTAATCTTAAATGAATTTGTTTCTTTATGATCATCAGATTATCTTCTTATGATTTTTAACCAAATTGTTTGTAGGCACAAATAATTCAGGCAAGGATAAAGTGGATAACCTATAATCCCCAATGGAATGTTGATCACAGATTATCATAAAGACTATCTTCTAACTAAACCTATCTATTCTAAGAATGCATAACCTATTGAGGAGAATAGAAGTAGAATTATACATAGACAATAAATGGAATTACTTATGCTATAATTACTAACATGAAATGGAATCCAAGCAGGAATCACAGTTCCATAAACAATTGTACTTTCTATTCAGGTGCATGCATCTAAACTACTGAATGAATAGGGGAAGAATCATACATGAAAAGTAAATAGAATCACTTATACTGCAATCACTAAATGAAATGGAATCCAATAAGGAACTACAACTTCATATATAACTGTTCTTTCTATTCAAATGCAAATGAACAACTACTGGCACAACAAACATGAAATAAAGCTTAGCAAATAGAATTACTCTGCTCCAATACAAGTTTGTTGACCCTCACACTGAGTTTCTTTATAGAATATATAGATTTTACAATACATCAGGCTCATAGGAGCCAATGACCTTCCCTCTCCTTTGAATACAAAGAGACAAAGCATTAAGAAATAAACTCTTTCAATCTGAGAACTCGAAAGGTCACTATGGAATCTGAAACTCTTCATCTCCAACCGGCATTTGTTGAGTTGAATCCATTGGGCTTCTGGAGTCAAATCATTTTTCTGAACTTGAATTTGAAATAGAACATAAGGAAGAAAGATGGCAACCATCAATCTTTAAATAATTATTGTCTTCATCCTCGAATACCAAGTTCACTGGATTACTGAGACAGGGCTCTATCTGATATCAAAATAAACTGAACATCTTATACTTTACAGCCATGGCCTACTACAACAATTGATTTTTTAAAAATAGCAGAAAAAGTCACTTCTTCCTAGAACAAGATTACTGATCGGTTCCCCTGTTCAAAAGAAGTTCAACCTTTACACTGCATTGAGCCTTCTATCTTCTTGTGATATATATTTCCGGTTACAAATTGAGCCAGTAACATGTCGTGCTTTATCTCTGCACACACATACTGACTTTGACATTTTTCTGTATCATTACTCCTCCACTCTTAGATATATTTATCTGTCATAACTTCTGTTTATGATTCAACACACATTATCCTTAGAACATTGTTTACAAGAATTCCCTGATACAACAATTGTTTTTTAAAAAGCCATGAAACCATTTGTTCCATCATAGATAAGTCCATTGACTCGGGTCCCACCTGGTCTTCCATTGTCGCATGAAATAATATTTAATACTATCCTTGTCAGTTTCAGACTTTTAACTTTTCATTATTGCATCTGCGCTGTTGGCATACATGGGTCCCAGTAGAGCACATTCGCCTGCCTGATTTTCCATTGTCGCATGATCACATGAGTGATATTTTATTCATGCGATCATATGACCACTCTATCATTGGAGCACGTGGGTTCCAGCAAAGTACCATCCATTTTCCTGAGCTTCCATTATTGCATCCATGTTTTTGCTTATGTGGACTTTATGTGGACTGCAACTAAAGTCAATTTAATCTTCCTTGTCCTTTGTGCCTCTTTCCCACCTAACCGACTACGCTTCATGCCTTGTCGCATGATCGCATGGGTATTATTTTATTCATGCGATCATGTGACCACACACCTACCGCAAGGCTTTTCACATCATTTGATCCCTTAACCTATGTGGGCCCCTCTTTTTTACTTTTCACATGATCACATAGTATTTGTTTAATTCTTGCGATCATGTGACCGCTTCATCATTGGTACACGTGGACTCCACTATTGGCATACGTGGGTTGCACTGTTGGCGTATGTGAGTCCCAGTAGACTTCATTGTCACATGATCGCATGGCATTATTTTATTCCATGTGATCATGCGACTGCTCTCTCATTGGTACAAAACTGGTATGGCGTAGTTGGAAATGAAAAACCTGCCTCGAGAAACCTCTTTTGTTTCTTAATCAAATCTCCTGCCGTTTTCTTCAATAGCTTCATTGTACTTCAAAGAATCAATAGAAGCACCTAAATGATGAAGATCATAGGCTTCAGCGACTGTAAAAAATATGTGTCAGAGGTGTCTTAACTCAGTTCTGTTGTATCCTTTAGCAGCCTTTTCTTCTTTGAAATCACATTATAACTTTTCAAATTGCATCTCTAGACACTTTAGACACTGTTATTGATTGCAACCGAACCAAGAATGACCAAAATCTTTCCAAAAATGAAATAATTTGAGGCTCTATACTTTGACTGTTACTTGGGCAATGGCACATTCTGCAACTCTCTGTTGCATATTGACCAACACATCACTGAGATTCATTTGACCTTTATGCCATCATGAGGATTGATCTAAAGATCAGAATATACATTCAAACTCGAACAAGAATAAAAGCCCAAGCTCAAAATTATGATCTTTTTAAGAAAGCATAGTCATTGTATTTGATATACGTTTCATCATTACATGATATGACTTATAACTCTGGCTCAATGATATTTCTATGCCGATCAGTAGCTACATACTTCAATCTTCAATATAGTTTAATCAACCATGACTTCATGTAAGGAAGGTTTAGCCTCCATTAGCAAAGATATTCCATATAACAAACCGTAGCACATGGAAAGTCAGAACTTTATTCAATTGATGCTATTACACCTTTCAAACCTTCCACATGTAATAGAGAAAGAGTAAATCTCTGTATTGTTATTAAATTCAATGTATTCTAAAGACTTTCAAGAGTACCTCTATTTCCTTATTGAAGACTTTGAGATATCAAACCTTCAATGGTCATTTATGTAAGAAATCAACCTTCTATACATTGATATATGAGAATAAACTTCTTTGAATGTTCTACATCAGCTCTGGCACTATACTATCCAAATAAAGATCCTTGTTTCTAATTCTTTGCAACATCTAAATATTTCACCTGAGAAAGAACATCCATTGGAGCACAAATCTCTGCCAGGTTGGGATCTACAACCTATCCAAAGTAATGAAACTCTGATAACAACCCACCCGGCTAAACAAGATGGCAAATGAAGGGGGACCCGGCAAAGACTTCCTATCCTAGGGAAGACTTAGACCTAGACACCAGACTTGAAAAGACTGACTTGACATGACCATATGACACCAATATTGCCAAAAAAATGGGTGACTCAAAGTCAGGCAACAGGTTGGTGGTGTTTTTTCATTCCACATGTTTCCATCAATGCCAAAGGGGGAGATTGTTGGAGATTTTCCAGCAGGCCAGTACTGACTGTATGTTTTTCATTGATGAAAACATATGGAAAGTAGCATGCGTGGAAGTATTATGTAGTAAGCTTTCAGTATATGTAGCATGGACATGATATCAGCATGATATCATGGTCGCAGAGGTTAACTATTAGTACAGATAGTTATATAGTAGCTGGTGTCAGCAATGTTCCTGACAGAGTGACAGACAATGTCTAATAAGATAAATGTAGATGCACGCTACATACTGTTGGCTCTACCAAAACAACTGGAGCTTTCTCTGTATGGTTCTCTGTATAGTTATCATGGAGCCTTGCACACTTGGATATATGTTGAAGACATGTTAGTGATGTTTTATTTATGGATGCATAGTCTGGTGATGATTAGAAGTGAATTTATACAGTCATTATTCACCTGCAGCAGTTTCCTATGTTTATTCAGAAGAGTTGATAGAGATTTTATTAGTTCTTGAGTTGCACCTATCTTTAGGGTATGAACCCTTGGAGTTAAGCTTGGAGAAGTGTTATTGATGTTTGGTTAAGAGTGCATGAGTTAATTCACCTTACAGAGAAAGCTCCAGTTGTTTTGGTAGAGCCAACAGTATGTAGCGTGCGTCTACATTTATCTTATTAGACAGGTCCCAGAATGTGTTGCGTGCATAGTAGAGCTGATAGAATATTTATTGGAGTGTGTTATGATTTCTCTAATATGATTTCAAGGTGGTTCTAATAGGCCGACTTGATTATATCATTTGGAGGAAAGATATTTATAGGTAATCATTAGTGATTGTTGAAGTGTGGTTCATAGTTGATTAAGCAGAGAAGAGAAGAGTGTGAAAAGTGTTGAGCCATCAAAGGAAGGTCTATGTGACCAAGTAAAGTACTTGTGCTATTCATTGGAACTGATCCAAATAGTAGGTCAAAGCGCAGTTCACCAAGATCGAGATATAGTGTGTATCTATTATTTAGAAGGTTTTAGCCTTCACCCATTTGAGCAGTGAGCTCTCAGATGGTGTGTCCTCTCCCCTAACAGGGACAATTGTAAAAGACTCCTAATAGGGTCTGAACCTTGACCAAGTCTATTGTACTTAATATATAGTAAAGCTCCTCCTAACAGGGTAAAGGATCTTCTAACAAAGATCATTATACACTAGTACAGAATATTAGTGGGTATCAAGTCCCACTGGGATTTTTACTTATTTGGGTTTCCCCGTAACCAAAATATTGGTGTTTTGTTCATGTGTTCTTTCATTGTGTTTATGCTTTATGTTTAAGTATACTTAATTGGATAAAGAATTGAATCTTGTAGATAACTGATTCACCCCCCCACCCTCTCAGTTATCTCTTGGGACTATTCCTAACAATTATGTACAAATGATCTTCTTATAGAAGACATCACTAATTGTGATCCTTGTGATGTGCAAGTTGATGAGGACATCACCATTTTTGCAACACAAATAGAAGAACTAGCTCCCACCAAGCCAACAACAAGCATTATGCCAGGTGACCTTCCTATTTTAGTACAAGAAGTTGAGATCATTTCTCAAAAGGAATCTGAAGGCTCAACCCCTGAGCAGTAGAAGGACACAATAAGGGATCAAGGGACAAGTAAACAATAGAGAAAAATAAGCCTAAGGAGAAAGAGGATGAAACACAAGAACCGAAAGACCCTGAGCTAGAAGACACAACCAAGACAACCACAACTGACACTAAAACAGAGGCCTCTACTTAATCAACCGAGACTCAGGTCACTAGGTAGAAGAAAAAGGAAGACAATGTGTCAACCGAGCTAGAACAGACAAATACAGAGGTAAAAGCTCCAGTTCCTTTTGTCAAGACATCTCCACAAGAGAACAAGGAGAAGAAAAAGAAGCATGGAAAGGGGCCAGTCACTTTGGATGAAATAATATAGATTCCCATATGTGACCCAAGGACTTTGGACCTTGAGGAGTTAAGAAAATATGGAGAATTGTGCATGAGGAAGGTTGCACAAGAAAAGATAAGGAAAGAGAGCAAGAGCAAGAAAATATTAGAAGATGTAAGTGACATCCTTTAGCAAGTTGTTCCCGACATTACAGTAAATGAAGATACTCCTATATTGTATCAACTCTCATCTCTTACAAGCCACATAAATGCCCCTAACATAGATCCAGAGAAGAGGATTGAAGAGAGGGCATAAGAAAAAATACAACTAAAACTTGCAGAGAAAATTAGTCAAGAAGTGGCTATCAATAAAGTGAAACTTTCTAAGGTAATAACTGAGTTACAATCTATTACTCAAAAAATTGTCCACATTTTGTTTAAGTTATGCACTATGGACACCTTCACTATCGAGATCAGTGAGAAGATAAAGAAAATTGATGAGGAAATTTTGGCCAGTGCAAATGCATCTCTAACCAAGCCCAATGTTTTTCATAAGCATATACTGAAACTACAAGAATTAAGGCAGTTGAGATCACACTTAAGGAAGTGGGAAGAAATCATAAGTGACCAAGTCACTAAGTTGCAAGCTGAGATTCTTCCACACTTGAAGATCATGGAGTGACATATTGAAAAGTCTAAGGTATTAGTAGCCACCCCAGAAATTTTAGTTTTGGAGAACATTTTTTACATGCATGCATAAGTCGGTCTTGAGCACATTGCTCTTCACAACTTGAAAGAGGAATGGGAAAACCTCTTAGGTTAATTACAGAAAACCCACCAGCACATATTTGACAAGCTATAAGTACATTTTTTATTTGGCATTAATTTCAAAAGGGGGGGAATCATGTATATGCCTATGTACTTCACTATATACTGGGAGCATGCACAAAGGGGGATTTTGTAAATGACTTAGTCAATATGTATATATTTTGTATTCATATGGAGTTAGAACATTTTTTAAGATTATTCGGTACATATACATAAGGTTTTGATACTAATGCCAAAGGGGGAGATTTTTATCTCTATTTGAGCATTAATTATTTTCATTAGTATCAAACAAGATCAGTTGGTAATCTAGCTATTCAAGTCGGTAAAGGTTGGAATAAGGAGTTACACATGTCAATTGGTTGAACTTATAAAGCCTTCATACCAAGCAGTCACAAGGTAGAAAATCAAGCTATCAGAATATAGGTTTAACTGAGCATTTTTACCAAGCATCAGAAAGTACCAAGTACCAAACTAGTGAACATTGAGCATTCTACATATCGAGCATCGGTTAATTCACTGAATAGGGAATGCAATGTTTATTGAGTTATTCAGGAAATGGAAATAGTAATCAACAATGGCACATATCTCTATGAAAATAGTTTACATGGATCTATAAATGTTTTACCAAGATCGAGACATATTTATTATGGATGTAACCATTTAATGTTGTGATGATTCCTATTTAATAGTTAGATCTAGGTTATTTTTGTACAACGTAGATCTTAGGTTTTCTAAGATGTTGCAAACCTAATTAGGTAAAAGAAGTTTTCTATATAATTTTAATAGATGTTATTTTGACATATGCATGATAAGGAGATCATGAAGCAGTAGCCACATACAAGACATCAGTAATTAGACAAGGGTTTTCATGAATGAAAAGTTATTAGAAATAGTATCAGTTTATCATAAACTTACAAGGCTACCAAGCAGGACAGAGAGTAATATTCTACACATCAAGGTGAAATCTACTTAGTATTTCATAGATCTGATTCACACAAGAACAAGTTGTCATTTATAGATATTTTATGTTATCAACTTAACCATTGTAGCAAAATTGTAAATCTCTTAACAACGTAGACTTAATCATCTATTGTAAATCTCCTAATTGAGTGCACACTATTTGGTGTTGTTAAAACACTTTCACAAGGTAGATATAATCGATCTTATGTTAATCCTAATGGGGTAAGATCATCAAAAGTGATCACAATTGTAGCCCTAACTGACATACTTTATTTACTGTAGTAGTGAAGAATTTGTGGGTTTCATCCCCACTGCATTTTTTACCTTCTAACAAGGGTTTATGCATAACCAAAATACTTGATTCATGAGTTAACATTTTCATGAATGTTTTATTATTTTGTTTACATGTATTTTATATTTACAAGTTATTTGAATGTATGTTGTAAACAATGGACTCAGTCAATTCTAAGTTAAGCACTACTATTGCAAATTGTCAATTAGAGAAAGTTTTTATTGATGAAGACACAGTTGTGAGTAAAATTCTTAGAACCTTGTTGTGTGTCTATGCTATTAGAATCTCTTCTATTCATGAAATGAGATCTGCAATAGGTAATGTTCTTACACTTGATAGCCTAATCGGTAAATTGACTACTTTTGAGTTGAATAACTATGATAATAGTATTGTATTGAGTGTTGAGTCTTCTTTTATGTCATCTTTGAAGATCGGTAATTCTAGTAGTAAACATAACATAAGGAATGAAAGTGACAGTGACAATGAAGATGGACTTGATGAGCTTGAATCACTTATGGCTAGGAGACTTCATAAATTTAAAGGAAGGTATAAAGGAAAGTTACATTTAGCATGTTTTAAATCTTAAGAAATTGGTCATATTGCAGCTAGATGTCCTAATAGGAAAGATGATGATAAAGATAATGACTGATATGGTGAAAGAAAGTCTGATAGAAGAGATAATCAAGAACATAGAGGAAACTAACAATATGATAGAAGAAACAACTGAGACTACAAAGATAAAGTCAAGAAGGCTTGTTACCTAGTTGGAGATGATGATGTTGATACTGACACCAACACTGATGAAGACATTGAGGTGGTATTCGTAGCTATGAAAGAAGATTCAGAAGGAGAAGAAAGGTATGTTGAAACAACACTTATATCAAAAGTTAGTAAGAATGATACATGGATTATTGATAGTGGTTGTACACATCATATGACTGGTGATGAGGACAAATTTGAATATCTTGAGCACTATAATGGAGGATCTGTTAAAATGGAAAATGATACACCTTGTCTAGTGAAAGGAAAGGGATCTATCTTGTTGAACAATAAGATTAGATGTGAGAATGCATATTGGGTGAAAGGCCTTAACTATAATCTATTGAGTGTAGCACAATTGAATAATTCAGGTCACTGAGTTGCATTTGAAAGTAGAAAGGTGAAGATCTATGATGAAATTGGAAAGTTAGTCGGTACTGGTGAGTAATCCAAAGGTAATCTATTTTATCTTGATAATGCTAAAACTTCTTGTTTGTTGGCTAGAAATGAAGATCTGTGGTTTTGGCATAAGAGACTATGTCATGTGAATTTTGGTAACATGGTTAAGATCAGTAAGAAAAGAAGAGTTAGAGGTTTATCGAGTCTAACTAAACTTGACCATGTTATATGTAATCAATGTCAGAAAGGAAAAATGACTAAATCTAGTTTTAAGAGCAAAGACTATTCTTCTAAAGGTATTTTGGAGTTGGTACATACCGACTTATATGGTCCTATGATAACTCGGAGTTATTATGGTGACAAATATTTTATTTTATTTTTTGATGACTACTCTAAGATGATTACAGTTATGTCTTTGAAAAAGAAATCTGAAGCTTTCAAAATGTTTAAGTGGTATAAAGCTAAAATGGAAAAGGAAACTAGAAAAGATTTAAAATGCTTAAGCTTTGATACCAATTGTTAGATAACTGAGAGGGGGGTGAATTAGTGAAACCATTTATCCTATAGTCCCAAACTCTCAGATGTACTTTTTCAAACTTATTGTACAATATAATCAACTTGGTAAGATATTAACAACAATCTTACTATTCATTTACTAACTGCTAGTAATTTCCAAAACTATGTTTACCGATTAATCAAATATAAAATATGTAAAGTATGATGGTAATCCAATCACAACAAATAATACATAACACAAAGATTTAACATGGAAACCCTGCTAAGGGAAAAACCTCCCGGGATTGGTAACCCAAAATATTTCACTCTTCTGAAGTGAGCTCGATTAGGATCCAACCCTATTAAAGGTTACAAAACACATTGTAAGGTGTGACCTTGTTAGAGGATTTATTACTAACAGTTCTCCTTCGACCAACATTCACTATGGGGTCAACAAGAAAATAAATTAACATTCCTTGAATGTCATATTGAAATACAAAAGACTATTAATTCCACTTGGTTAAGAGATCTAATTGTAACAATAGTTAAACTAATACAGTAGTGATATGATTCAAATACAACTCAATTTGCAAGTATTCAGATCTATGTTAAGCTCAATATAACATATATGGATAAGGTATACATTGGGTAACTTATTGATGAGTCTATGGCATTATGTTGTTGACTTGAGCATGTTACATTATTCTATTATGAAGATGAGATCGGAATTGAACAAGTTAATGTGGTCGGTAATTGAAGATTTCTATATATACCAAGTCAGTCTTGTGTCTACCGAGTGATAGTAATAACAGAGCTATTTATCACTGACACATTCTCTATTAACTGAGTAAGGATGAAAACATTAAATATTTATAACAGCCGACTGAAGTTGATGAGCTGGAAGATGCTTATTATTTTGAGGTAAGAAATAGAGTTTTTTATAAGACCAACGATTGAAAAAATTTAGAGATAATCGAAGGGAAGAGATTGAAATGTGTTATCTTTACTATATTGATGTAGTAAAATTAATTAGTGTATATACCGATCAAACTAGTAATAGTAATGTGTAAATTAAAATAACAAATCATCACATCCATACACATATAAAACTTGATTTTTAATGTGGAAACCATGTTAGGAATAAAACCACCTAGGAATGGTGCCCAAAATAATTTCACTCTTCTAAAGTGAGCTCGGTTAAGAGCCAAACCTATTAAAGGTTACAAAACACACTGTAAGGTGTGAGCTTGTTAGAGGATTTATCACTAATAGTTATTTGTGACCATACATTCAATTGGGTCATCAAGAAAACAATCAATTTTCATTGAATTTCATAATAAAGACTATTGAGTCCCACTTGGTTGAGAGATTTTGTATGTAGAAATGGTTAGAATTCAATAGTAAATGATCTGATTCAAATAAAACTTCCTTCAAGAAGATATTCAGATCTATGCTAAGCTCATATATCTCTAGCCATCATAATCATTTCAATTTCTTTATATACTCCAACTCTGTTCTATTTGATAATCTCCTTTCTCTAACACTCGGTGTAGTCTATAGAATCTCTCTATTCTCACTTCAACCTATCTGACCAGCTTTGCATGAATACAATCTCCTCACACGCATTATTCATTATGAATCTCTTGTCTCCTTTTATAGACATGATAAACCATTTTTTTCTCATCCATAGATTTTTCCACTTAATCTTCATCATTGATTTTTTCATTTTAACCTTCCTCAAAACTTGTGTCTCAAACACATTTCAATCTACATCATCTGATCTTCCTTGAATTTTGCCAGTCGTAGATCTTCATAACAAACTTTATCTTTAACCTTGAAATCATCTATATTTGTCCAACTCATCATCTTTAGTCAGAAATATTATGTTCCATCTTATTTCTTTCACTCGATCAATACTGTGATGTGTTGGTGACTTCTTACTTGATTAATATTGTACTTGGTATACACTGCACTTTCTCGGTGTACATTGTTTTGAAACTTGGTGTATACTAAGTTCTTCATTTATCAACCACATAAACTTGTTCATTCTTGATCTTTAATTCTTAATAGAATTATGTAATACAATCAAATCACTAACATTCATAGACTCATCAATAAGTTACCCAATGAATACCATAATCATATCTTGCTCATACATCTCATCTTCATGTTAATATCTCATTCCTTCATCATTATACCTGCTTCAGATGTTTGCAACTATCATTATAAGTACAGTCAAAACTAGTTGACATCAATGACAATATAATAACTAATTTAATGTTTCACATATACCTTTTTAGTTCAAGTAACTCATTTGTAGTATAACAATCTCTCCCTTTCAAGTATTCAATCGATTGTAGTCTAATAGAGAAAAGATCCTAATAGATCTTAGGTAAATCTCATGTCAAGGTCACATTTAACAATGTGCATTATAATCTTTAATAGGATTGTCTCTTAACCAAACATACTTCATAAGAGTATTTTGATTGATGGGTGATGATTCCCACAATATTTTTTCCCAAATTGGGTTTTCATGTTAAATATTGGTGTTAAATGTGTTGAATGTTTATTGTGCATGTTATTTGTTGATTAGTCAATATTGCTAATTGAAAAAGTGTTGTTGGTTAATACTAAAGTTTGTCTTACCGACTTGACTCGGAGTTAAATATTTAAGGTTTAAAGAATCACTAATTATTGATTCACCCCCCTCTCAATAATCCAAAATTTGGTATCATAGCTTTGTACTCTGAAGGGATAAGTTTGAAAGACTTGAGTAAAAGATCTGAAGATGTATAAGTGGGAGGTGCCGAAGTTGAATAGGGACAACTTCACTATATGGAAAAGTAGGATGAGGCTGCACATATCTAGAATTGGAGAGTATGAAATATACTATCTTGATAATGAGTATTCACCACTGCCATTTGGGCCTATGATAGTTGACCAAGAGAAAGGCAAGATCACATACAAGTTATGATTGAGATATCTATTTTTCTCACTAGCCTAGATTTCAATGATCTTAAAGGGAGTGATACTGCAAAAAAAATGTAGGACAAGTTTGCATTGGTATATAGTGGATATCTATGAGTTCAGAAGGCAAAAGATGAAAGTCTAAAAGGAAAATTTGATTCTATGAGAATGAAAGAAGGTGAAGATGTTACACAATACAATACAAGGTTGAAGGAAGTTGTGAGTGTTATCAGAGGTGTTGGAGGACATATTGAAGAATAAGATGTAACAAGTAAACTATTGAGGACATTGTTGCCTATATATGTCATCCAAGTGTTTGTGATACAAGAACTGAGATCCATTCCTCAGATGTTTGTTTCACTAGATTCTACAATCAGTAAGTTGATTTCTTTTGAGCTGAAGGATTTTGAGAATAGTTTACCTACCACTTATAAGATTGAGTTTTCATTCAAGTCATCTTTGAACATTGGAAACTCTAGAGAGTCTAGATCTAGTGTTGGTTATGTAAGCACTATAAGTGAAAGATTTCAAAGTTGCAATAGTGATCTAGAGAGTCTATTTGAAGAAGAAAGACAACAAGAAGAATTTAAAGCTTTACTAGGTAGGAGACTACCGAGAGGAAAAAGAAAATACTAAGGTAAACTACCTTTAAAATGTTTCAATTGTAATAATATTGGTCATATTGCATCTATATGTCCTAACAACAATAGTGATGAGAAGAAAGACAATTGAGATAATAACAAAAGAGAGAACAAATTCAGGAGATACTAAGATTTCAAGAACAAAGGGACGAAGTCATGCTACATTGTTGAAGAAGGAATAACCAATGATGAGTCAGATAATGATGAAGGTAAAGAGGTTGTTTATGTTTCTATCAAGGATGATTCCGATGAAGAAAGGTATGAAGAAGAAAAAACCCCAATTTCTCATGTTAGTAAGAATGATACATGGATAATATATAGTGGATGTTCACATCATATAATTGGTGACGCACATAAGCTCATTACTATGGAAAATCATGATGGAGGTTATGTTACATTTGGTAACAGTGCTCCATATCCTATGAAAGGTAAAGGTTCTATAATTCTGTTGGATAATACGAAATGTGATGATGTATATTAGGTTAAAGGACTAAAGTATAATCTATTGAGTTTGGCACAACTGAATGACACTTGGAATTTTAGAATGGAAAGGTAAAAGCATTTGATTAGAATGGAGGTCTGATTGACACTAGTGAATAATAAAAAGGTAACTTAATCTACCTTGACACTACTAATAAGAGTTTCTTATTTTCCAAAGTTGAGGATGTATGATTATGGCATAAGAGATTTTGTCATGTGAATTTTAACAACTTAATTAAGGTGAGAAAAAAGAATAGATAAAGAGGTCTACCGAGACTGGATAAACTTGAAAATATCATGTGAAAAGGATGTCAAGTTGGTAAGATGACAAAGTCAAGTTTACAAGAAAATATTACACTACACAATGAATTTTGGAGTTAGTGCACACCAACCTATGTGGACCCATGAGAACACAAAGCTATTATGGTGATAGATATTTCATTTTATTTTTTGGTGATTATTCAAGAATGATGTCTATCATGTTTTTGAAATAAAAATTTGATTCTTTTCAAATGTTTAAGTGGTACAAAGGAAGAGTTTAAAAGGAGACTAGAAGATAATTGAAGTGTCTGATATCTGATAGAGGAGGTGAGTTTACATCTAATGACTATACACTTTTCTACAATGAACATGTAATAACAAGATAAATGTCTACACTAAGGACACCACAATAAAATGGTATAGCAGAGAGAAGAAACATATCCATTATTGATTGTGTAAGAAGACCAATGATTGATAAGGGTGTGTCTCAAACATTTTGGATAGAAATAGTCAGCACTATATCTTATACACTAAATCGAGTTCAACTAAAGAAAGTTACAAACAAGACTTCATTTGAAATTTGGTATGGTCACAAACTGAATGTAAGTTATTTCAAATTATTTGGAAGTAGATTTTACATTCTATAGAATGCTATAAATGGAAAGTTTGATCATAAATGTGATGAAGGAATATTCTTAGGATATTCTACAAAGAGCAAGGCTTACAAATATTTAAACAAGTCTACTAACAAAACTGTAGAAAGTGCAAATGTAAGGATTGATGAATTTGCAGATAAAAATGATGAAGACAACAAAAAGGAACTCAAGGACTATCATAGATTTGTATATATTCAAACTAAATTTCCTAACACCTTACCTATAGTACAAACCAAAGAGGAAGTTGAACAGAGAGAACCATCACCCAATGTTAAAAATGAAGAACTTCCATAGTCTACAAGCTTGTTCTAGCAAAGTATGTGAGAAGACACTACTCATCGAGAAAGATTATTGGAGACAAGAATGATGGAGTCATCACAAGAAGTAAGTCAAGAGATAACACATGTTTGATTTCTAAATTTGAGTCAAGAAAAGTCAATGATGCATTGGATAATGAAGATTGGGTTAAGGCTATGAAAGAAGAGATAGATCAAATTAAAAAGAACACCATATGGACTTTGGTACCGAGACCTAAAGATAAAAATGTTATTGGTACTAAATGGGCTTTTAGAAACAAACTAAATGAAAATGGAGATGTAATTAGGAACAAAGCTAGATTGGTTTGTAAAGGGTATGCACAAGAAGAAGTTATTGACTATGGTGAGACTTTTGCACTTGTTGCTAGATTAGGAGTTAGAATTATACTAGAGCATATGCAACTTATAAAAGATTTAAAATTTATCAAATGGATGTTAAGTCTACATTTCTTAATGGTATTATTGAAGAAGAAGTTTATGTTGAACAACCTGAAGGATTTTTTGAGAATAGTAATAAGGACATGGTATGTAAACTGCACAAAGCACTATATGGTTGGAAACAAGAACCCCAAGCATGGTATGAAAGGTTACATTCATATTTAATCAAGTTCAAATTTCAAAGAAAAAGTCACAACAATAATTTGTATCTGAAATATGATAGTAATGATAGGATTTTGATTGTTAAAATTTTTGTTGATGACATTATTTTTGGAGGAAATAACACATTATGCAAATATTTTGCTAAGGAGATGAGAAAGGAATTTGACATGTCCATGATAGGAGAAATAAAATTCTTTATTGGAGTATAAATTTAACACGTCGAAGATGGGATCAACATCACACAATCAAAGTACATCAAGGAGCTCGTAAAGACATTTGGTATGGAAGAGTCAAGATCGATTGGAACATTGATGGCTACTGGTTGCAAATTGTCAAAATCAGATGAGCCAAAGGAAGTAAATGAGACACTCTATCGATCAATGATTGGTAAGCTATAGTATGTTGTACATAGAAGATCTGATATTGTTCATGTAGTAGGTATTGTTACAAGATTTTTTGTCAATCCAAAGGAATCACACATGTCTATAGTAAAAAGAATATTTAGATGTCTAAAAGGTACTCAAGCCTTCGATATACTATACAAGAAAGGAGGAGATTTTGATCTAAAGGTTTACACTGATGTTGATTGGGCTAGAAATATTGATGATAGGAAAAGTGAAAATGGAGGAGATTTCTTTTTAGGAGAAAGGATAGTGACATGGATGAGTAAGAAATAAAGTTGTATATCACAATCTACAAGTGAGGCAAAGTATGTAGCAGCAACTATAAATTGTGCAAACATTGTATGGATCAAACAGCTAGGTGAACCCACAATAGTGGGTTACACTTTTTTGGAGGAACGAATTCGGCCCAAAAAGTGAATCCGGCTGAAAAATCCCTTCTTACTTTCGATAGAAACTAACCCGAACTTTCAATCGTAAGTAAGAAACTTACAATCGAAAGTTTGAAAAGTCCTCACTTTTGATCGAAAGTGACTCTTGATCGAAAGTTCTTTTCTCACTTTCAATCGTAAGTAAGAAAGAACTTTCGATCGAAAGTCCCATATTAAGGACTTTCGATCAAAAGTGTAATGTTAGGTTTTTTGGCTGGGTTTTTAACCTGCCAAAAGTGACTTTCACTATCACATTCAGTGACAATGAAACTTAGGTGGCTTGGCTTCCAATTTATCAAACGTCACTTTCAGGTTTTTAATTTTCATTTTTTATTATTTGAAGTTTTTGATATATAGATTTAGTATATATGCATGTATACACGTGTATCTATATATGTGTGTGTGTGTGCATATATACATCTATATATGCATGTATATATGTGTATATATGCATATATGTATATATGCATATATGTATATATGCATATATACATGTATATATGCATATGTGTATATATGCATATGTATGTATACATGTGTATATATACATATCTACATGCATGTATATGTGTATGTATGCATGTATACATGCATATATACATGTATATATGTATATATATATATATATATATATATATATATATATATATATATATATATATATATATATATATATATATATATATATATATATATATATATATATATGTATGTATGTATGTATGTATGTATGTATATGTATATATGTATATATGCATATGTGTATATATGCATATATATGTATATATGTATGTATACATGCATATATATACATATATACATGCATGTATATGTGTATATATATATATATATGCATATATGCATATATACATGTATATATAGATTTTTTATTATTTGAAGTTTGTGATATAGATTTAGTATATATACATGTATATATGCATGTATACATGTGTATACATGCATATATACATGAATATATGCATATATATATATATATATATATATATATATATATATGCACATGTATATGTGTATATATGCATGTATATATATAGATTTTTTATTATTTAAAATTTTTGATATATAGATTTAGTATATATACATGTACATATATGCATGTATATATGTACATATATACATGTATATATGTATATATGCATGTATATATGCATATATATATGTATATATGCATATATATATGTATATATATGTATGTATACATGCATATATACATGTATACATGTGTATATATGTATGTATATATGCATATATATATATATGCATGTATATATGCATATATATATATATATATGCATGTATACATGTGTATATATGCATGTATTTATGCATATATATGCATGTATACATGTGTATATATGTATGTATATATTCATATATATGCATGTATACATGTGTATATATGCATATATACATGCATATGTATATATGCATGTATATATGTATATATACATGTATATATATATGCATGTATATATGCATATATCCATGTAAACATGCATATATATATATATATATATATGCATGTATATATGCATATATATACATATGTGTGTGTGTGTGTATCATCTTAAAATGGAAGCACTTCCATGTTAAGAGCATTTAGCCCTCTGAGTAAGTGGTTTGGGGTCATGTCAAACACCTTGAATTGATCTTTTCTTTGATTTGGCTTTCTCCCCGCTTTCCACTTCTTTTATGCACTTGATTCCTTCATTCTAAGTAAAATTAGGGTTAGGATCCTGAGGATTATCCTTAATTTCCCTCTTTTATGGCTCTATTTTCTAGGTATGACTTACAAATAGGTCCTCCTAGACTTCATCATGTTCATCATAGGATTTTGTGCCTCTCCCTAGCACTCTACCTTGTTCTGACATCATTTCTATGTCTTTGGGCACCCCCGGGACTTCTTGTTTCTCACTCTAACTAAGACCCTAAAATCTATGACCTTAAGGTCAAAGTCAACCTAAAGGAGTCAAAGTAAACCTTGACTCTGACCTAGGTTGGGGTTGAGCTCATCCTTGACCCTGGGTTCAAGTTTCAAGGTCCCGTGATCTCCGATTGTCGAGTTTCAGAAATAATTATTTTCTTGCTTCCGGGTCGGCTGTTTTGGTCTCCAAAATGGTAAACTCTTAAATTATATTTAATTTAGGTCCATTCCTAAAGTTTTGAGGCCTAATTGGAATTTAATTCCCCAAGGTGGCCCCTTTAGAGGATTGTGCCCTAGATCACTATAAAAGAAAGCCTTCCTCTCTCATTTTCTCAATCAAGTTTCCAAGCAATCTCATGATCAAGGCATCAAGTTTTCAATCTCCTCTCTCAAGCTCTCAAGGTGATCAAGCAAGCATCCATTCAAGCATTCAAGTCCTCTTCTACATCCAAGTTCTCCATTGAAGATCAAGGATTCAATCATTCAAGCCATTGAAGGGATTTGGTTCAAGCATTCAAGATTCATCATTCAAACCATAGATCTAGCCATCATGATGGTGTGATCTTCCTTCAAGATCCTTTTTTTCATCTTCAAGATTCATTCATTCTTCCCTCAAGGTGGATTCCAAGCATACAATCATTGAGTTTTAATTTACATTTGTTGATGTTATGTTCAAGCTTTCATATTAACATACTTGATTACATTTCAAATACAATTTGCATATCTATTGAATATCATAGCTTCATTGTTAGATCTACTTCTACTGCTTGCTAGCATTCTCCATTTCAATTTCAATATTAAGGTTGATTCCAAACTGAGGTTTGACTAAGGCAAACCCCTACCCCAATAAACAAAACCATTTTTCTTGTAGGTACAGGTGTGGAACTATTGATCTGAGCTTAGATTTGGATACCCTTTTCGCCGAACTTTTGAGATCTGTGAACAAAATCAAAGTCAACCTTCAGAATAAAAATGTAGCCTTTGACCTTTGATGAGGGTCAAAGACCACCTACTATCAGAAAGACAAAAGATTTTTGAGTTTTCTTTGTCTTGACATTTTCAGTCTAAAATAGGTTGCAAAATTCTCCAAAACTGTACACAGGCACCAGAAAATAGGTATTTCCAAATTAATTTCATCATGAGGTATGTATCTTACTTTATCTGATTTCAAGTATTTTCTAGATTTACATCCCTTACAATTCAAATGTATGTGTAAAATGTTAGCTTTGGGGTCTCTTTTATGTGCAAACCATTGTTTTAGGACCCCATCCATATTTTATCCTATATATATATATATATATATATATATATATGACATATTATATATCTATATATATATAGATATATAATATTATGTCATATATATATACATGACATATATATCTCTCTCTCTATATATATATGACATGTATACATGTCATACATACATGTACAAGTGTACATGTCATATTATATATGTACATGTGTGTATATATATGCATGTGTATGTATATATGCACGTAAACATGTACATGTATATATATGCACTTGTACATGTGTGTGTACATATGTATAGTACACATTTATTTACATTTAAATGTAATTTATGTAATTGATTTTACTTTGAAATAATGTAGCGAAATGTGCATACTTTAATTTTATTTTTAATTAAATTAGAAAAATGTACATATATGTAGACTTCATTTGACAGTAAATAAAATCTTTCAGGTATACATATTCTAGATCTATTAGACATATTATTGCATATCACACATGGCAGATGCACTGATTCCCCCTGCGGAACTATTTGCACTCACTAATAGAGAAATTGAATGGTTGCAAGAATCCATAAATAATTCATCTAGCTCTAGTGTCTATAAGAGCACATGTCAATCCATCCTTACTAGCTTGATTAGCATTAGGGATGACATTCATAGTATCACTCCTTATGCCCCAGATGTTATAGAGGCCATACTTGAGAGGAAGAGACAAGAGGTTGGCTCTGGTCTTTCTCTTTATAAGGAGGTACAGGCTCTAGTGCCTAAAACAACCTTGAAAAGGGAAGCTTTCCCATCTTATGCAGATTTAAATTATGTGAAGGGGTATCAAGATACCAGGTGTCAGGAACCTACTATATCAGCATTGATATACCCATGATTTATAGCTACCCATGGTCATTATCTGAATAACGATTAGACTCTATTGTACTTTGCACAGCATATTTTTGCTGAGGTTCATTTAGGGAGGGTTGTTAATTACACTGATTTTCCAGCACATCTAGGACAAGGGCATGGTAGAATTTTTGATAGAGATGCTTTTTTTCGAGCTGATCGGCAAAGGCCAGTACACAGGGCCATTATTGGTCAGAGGCACCTGCTATAGCTCCTTCATTGGGTCTTGTTGCAGATGATGTTATTCATAGCACCCAGCTTCGAGTTGCGATTGATAGTGTGGGGGACATTGCAATAGCTGCCACATCCATATCTAGTGATTGGGTTGGTCAATACCTAATGTCTCAATGACACTCTAGATCATCAAGTGGAGCACCCTCTAGTAGGACCACACATGACATGTATAGTGCAGTAGGCATCCCTTCACTTTCTAGCCTGGAGGGACTTATAGGAGAGATGACACATGTCACATTGACTAGTTTGGCTAAGGATTTATTAGATGCATATGCATTTATAGTAGTAGAGAATGATATTCCCATATCAGAGGTTAGATCTCATGTGGGTATTGTCAGATGCACTCAGCCACATCCTTCTCACCTAAACCATGGCCATAGTGGCAGTGCTCGTGAGGATCCACCTACTGACCACTCTATTGCTGGATAGGGAGAGGCACAACGTATAGACCCTTCAATCAGTGCAGGGCATCAGTTCTCTGATGTTGGCCTTGACGATGTTGAGTTCAGCATGACCATTGTGGATTATCTAGATTTATTGACACATAATGATATGACTTCCATGCCATCTCATTTGGTTAGTCCATTGTATTCATCATTAGAGAGGCATGTGCGGTCTACTCATGTTGCAGATGCAGAGTTGAGCTTGGATCAGACGCAACAAAATCTTGATACCTTGATTGATAGGATTGAGGCCAAAAAATCTGATATATATATATATATATGTCATGTATATATATGACATATTATATATCTATATATATATAGATATATAATATTATGTCATATATATATACATGACATATATATCTCTCTCTATATATAAATGACATGTATACATGTCATACATACATGTACATGTGTACATGTCATATTATATATGTACATGTGTATATATATGCATGTGTATGTATATATGCATGTACACATGTACATGTATATATATTCACCTATACATGTGTGTGTACATATGTACAGTACATGTTTATTTACATTTAAATGTAATTTATGTAATTGATTTTACTTTGAAATAATGTAGCGAAATGTGCATACTTTAATTTTATTTTTAATTAAATTAGGAAAACATACATATATGTAGACTTCATTTGACAGTAAATAAAATCTTTCATGTATACATATTCTAGATCTATCAGACATATTATTGCACATCACACATGACAGATGCACCGATTCCCCCTGTAGAACTATTTGCATGCACTAATAGAGAAATTGAACAATTGCAAGAATCCATAAATAATCCATCTAGCTCTAATGTCTATAAGAGCACACATCAATCCATCCTTACTAGCTTGATTAGCATTAGGGATGGCATTCATGGTACCACTCCCTATGCTCCAGATGTTATAGAGACCATACTTGAGAGAAAGAGACAAGAGGTTGGCTCTGGTCTTTCTCTTAAGGAGGTATAGGCTCTAGTGCCTAAAGAGACCTTGAAAAGGGAAGCTTTCCCATCTTATGAAAATTTAAATTATGTGAAGGGGTATCAAGATACCAGGTGTCAGGAACCTGCTATATCAGCATTGATATACCCACGATTTCTAAATGCCCACGGTCGTTATCTGAATAATGATCAGATTCTATTGTACTTTGCACAACATATTTTTGTTGAGGTTTGTTTAGGGAGGGTTGTTAATTACACTGATTTTCCAACACATCTAGGACAGGGGCATGGCAGACTTGTTGATAGAGATGCTTTTCATCGAGTTGATCGGTAGAGGCCAGTACATAGGGCCATTGTTGGTTAGAGGGCACCAGCTATAGCTCCTTCATTGGTTCTTGTTGCAAATGATTTTATTCATAGCACCCAACTTCAAGTTGCGATTGATAGTGTGGGGGACATTGCAGCAGCTGCCACATTCATATCTAGTGATAAGGTTGACTAGTACTTGATGTCTCGATGACACTCCAAATCATCAAGTGGAGCACCCTCTATCAGGACCACACATGACATGTATAGTGCAGTAGACATCCCTTCACTTTCTAGCCTAGAGGGACTTACAAGAGAGACGACATGTGTCACATTGACTAGTTTGGTTGAGGATCTATTAGATGCATATGCATTTATAGCAGCAGAGCATGATATTTCCATATCAGAGGTTAGATCTTGTGTGGGTACTGTCAGATACGCTTAGCCACATCCTTCTCACCTAGACCATGGCCATAGTGGTAGTCCTCATGAGGATCCACCTACTGACCACTCTATTGCTTCATAGGGAGAGGCACGAAGTACAGACCCTTCAGTTAGTGCAGGGCATTAGTTCTCTAGTTTTGGCCTTGACGATGTTGAGTTCAACATGACCACTACAGGTTATCTATATTTGTTGACACATGATGATACAACTTCTATGCCATCTCATTTGGTTAGTCCATTGCATTCATCATTAGAGAGGCGTGTGCAATCTACTCATGTTGCAAATGCAGAGTTGAGCTTGGACCAGATGCAACAAAATCTTGATACCTTGGTTGATAGGATTGAGGCCAGGGAATCCGAGTACTATCAGTTTCCACCACCTACACAGGTATAAATTAGATTATATACATGTATTTAATGATACAATTTAACTTAAATTTATTTTCAATATTTCAATCAATTGATATATAGATATAGATATAGATATAGATATAGATATAGATATAGATATAGAAATAGATATATATATATATATATATATATATATACATATATATATATATATATATACATATATATATATATATATATACATATATATATATATATATATATATATATATATATATATACATATATATATATATATATATATATATATATATATGTACATGTGTATATATATGATATATAGTTTTTGTCTACCAGGATATGCCTCTTGTTACTCTTTTGAGTACTGATCCTGTACATCATCGGGACTCACTCAATGATGACATCAATAGTGGACATGTGAGTTTTTAATTTATTATCTGTGTGTACACACTTTATAACATATTTTCTTGTACAATATTTTAAATCAAACTTAAGATCTGTGTACAATGTTTATATATTAATTTATATATCTCTTTCTTTGTAGGGATCTGCACATCCTTCACAACATGATAGTCACTCTGGGTCTGGCCGCTTAGTGAGGAGTCATCATTGTTAGTAAACAGATTTATCTTCTCGAAAACAACTTACAAATGACCCTCAAACACCCAAAATAAGAAGTCAAACTAAACTAATAGTTGGACAAGTTATCATAGATTGATAATGTTGAAAAATGAATTGAAACAATTGTTGTATTGTCATTGATACCAAACCTTGATTGGTCAGACTGTTGCTACTTAGGAAAGTACTATATCTATTTGAGTGTTGCTAAGGGGCTAAGCAAGGTTGGTAACAATAGCACCTAGGGAAAGGTTGAGTTATCTTGATACTACAAAGTGTACTTGACTATATTGCACTATGATGAGATAATGTATTGTTTATCTTAGTAAGACTGAAGACTAAACTGGTAGGCTTAACCGAGCAAAGAATGGAAAAATCTTGTTAAAGCCGAGTGATGTTAGTGTCGACCGAGTTAGTATATGCCGAGAAAAATTATAGTGTCGACCGAGCATCAGTAAATTGTCGAGGAAGACAATGCAAGCTGAGGAAATGGTTTTAGTAATGATCGAACGTTCTACATGAAGACTGAGTGAACAATCACAGTATTGACCAAGCATTAGCAATTTTATATTTGAAGAGAATTTAATTTTGGAGCCGACATTGTTGAATTCTTGGATTATGTAAAATGCGTTGACTTTATTTATTGATTGTTTGGAAGCATTAAATGCATTGTAAAATGTTTTATTGTAAATCTTTAAGAGATTTGAGATGATTCTAGAAAAGGAGCCGAAGAACATAAAGCAGGTAGATTCAATGAATCTGACCTAACCCTAAGATCTATGATTGAGATTGAGTGGCAAAAGATGAGTTAACCTAATTGAGGAAAATATAAGGGAACCTAAACATTGTGATATGAATGCACATGGTGAATAGAGAATGCTCGAAGAGATAAGTTTTATTGACTGAATAAGTAGAAAAGGCTGAAGGAGAATGATGGTGATTGCTTGAAGAAAAGTTCTGAGAAGATTAGAGATGGAAATGGCAAAGTTTCAAAGTCAGTAAACTAGCATTAGTGTACAGAATCAGATCTGATATTTGCAAAGTGAGTTGTATATTTTTCAGATAATACTGCTACTACTTTCTAACCATTGTAATAGTCAAAATCCTTTTAACAGAGGTTGACCTAACAATCATATGTTAAATCCTTTGAACAAGGTTGCATTCTAATGGAGTGTATGTAAGTCATAAGACTAGGCTCACTTTTAATAGGGTGATTGAAAACCTTTAACCAGGTCACATTTGACAGTGTGTATTGTAACCTTTGATAGGGTTGGCTTTTTACCGAGCTCACTTCAGAAGAGTGAAAATAATAGTAGCATGTTACAAAGTGGTTTTTCCCAAATTGGGTTTCCTGTAATACCTCTCCTGCGGTGATACTTGGACTTTTCTGATTTGGACATTTTATTATGGTCAGGACTATACATTTGCATTTATATTTTGTGGATGATGATATGATGGATATGCTCATTTATGGTTATTATTTATATGCTTATGAGATTAGAAAACCATCTATTTTATATATGTTTCATGGATCTAACCCAAGGATTTGAATCGAACCATTATCATGATGTTTTATGTTTCATGGACATGTGTCTGATGTGTTTTCATGACTCAGGATGAAGTCGTAGTTACTCACTTAGTTGAGGTCCACATGATGTATCGTTCCTGGTCATCTGCTTGCATATATCTTATTTGTATATCCATATGTATATGTATCTCTTCTTGGTGATGCAGGATTGTAGGTACCGGGTATCGTCTCCACCTGGCTTCACAGGTCTGAGCGATCCCTCAAAATCCTCGATCGTTGTTGTTGTACAGAGATATCACCAGGTTCCACAGGAAGAAACTTCACCTTTGATCCTTTTATCCTTAGGTGGGAAGTACCAAGTCAGTCCCTTGTGTGAATGTATTAGGTGATCTCTCAGTTTATTGGTTTTGTGGATCTTGTAGTTAGCTTCTTGTCTTTTGTATTCATTGAGAATGAATTTTTGAGTGTAGTAGTTCTAGTTGTCTTTATAGTACGTTCAATTTTATTAGTAGATTATGGAAGTGAATTATTGTTCATTTGAGGATATGATTTAGTAATCTTTATTATTAGCTACTTATGTATTAGCATATCTAGTTAGGATCGAGTTGGCATGTGATTCTAATATCTATAATAATGAATAATTTTATGGTATTATTTTATAATACTCATAATGACAACAGGTCTATAGTAATAAAAGTTTTAATAATAATGGTATGTTTCATATTATATATCGCTATTATATTTTGTAAAGAATATGGATTAGAAAACAATACGTTTTATAATAGTAACATTATGTTTGCAGTAATATTTGTAATAAAAATAATATATGTACACATAGGCATATGGGTGCACACATATGCATATGCACACATATATTTATATAATTGGTGAGTAAGTAATTATGGTGTTACATTAATAAATAATTAGATAAAGTTAATGGTACGGTAAATGTGTTATAAATAATAATTACTATTACCTTCCCTAAAGTAAAGGAAACATAAATTTGATTACGGTAATAGATAGGTATGGTTATATCTTTTCCAGAAAAGGCTTTAATAATATTATTTAAGCTTAACAATTAATGGATGGATGGTTGGGATGGTTGCACCAGTTGGATTACCCATGCAACCACCTCCTCCATTCTATATATAGGAAAGATTTCCTGTGTGAAGGGAGTTGGGGGTTTTTTGGAGAGGAAATTTTATTTGAGGAGAGGCTTAAATTTTAATAGGATATTTCTATAGTTTAGAGAAGAGAGACTATTGATTTCTCTGAGAGGAGGTGAAAGGATTTGGAGCTTACCTATAGGAGGAATTTGAAGAAGAGCCTAGAGTTGATTGCCAGAGGAGTATTTTCTAGGAGGATATTTGCTAGAAATTTTGTTGAGAGTCTCCAACCAAAGGATAGACGATTCTCCGCAGGGCCCCAAGTAGGGTCTAACCTAGGAAGAATCTCCATTCTTCCCATGACTATGATTGTGTATATGAATGATCTATTACTCAATGAGATTATGATTGTTTACCTTTTTGTTTAGAATCGGGAACTATATATATATATATGTTTTATTTTCTGTGTATTTGAAATGTGTTTGTGGAAAGTTATTTTACGAATGTTTGTATGTTCACTGTGGTGAAACCTCCCTGGGAGGGTAGAAGTGGTTTTAGTCTTGTAGGATAGTGTATTTTACTGTCATTGGATGTAGTATGAATGCTTCCAGATTTTAGAACTTTTGTTGCAACCTTACTGTTTCATGTCTATTTATGTGACACCTTTCTTTTCCCAGATCTAGAATATATTTGTTAGATAGATAGGGAGGATTGATGGGTTGTTTCTAAAGGGAAATTGGGAGATCTCAAATGGGTCGTGCTCATATTAGGCAACCTTAGTCCCCATAATGCCCAGTTTTACCCGCAAGACAAAGTTGACAGTCATTTTCTGCAGTTCCTGTCAGTTCAGTGTGTTAACCGAGCTAGGTCGGTAATGTGTCAACTGAGCTAGGTCGATAGTGTGTTAACTGAGCTAGGTCAGTAGTGTGTTAACCAAGCTAGGTCGGTAGTGTGCTAATTGAGCCAGGTCGGTAGTGTGTCAACCGAGCAATACTGTGTCAACCGACCAGTCCAGTATAAACCGATAGAGCTAGTATAAACCGAGGAAAAAAGGATTCAGACTTTATACAATTATAACATTTAAGTATAATACTTTAATTTCTTATACTTTAAGTTATACTTGTATAAAGGGTTTAGGTACCTTCTGAGATGTTTGGGATAGGTTTCAGATTCATAGGAGTTAAGATGCAAATTATAATTTTGAGATTTCTTAAAATTCAGACTTAGTCAAATTTCAGGCATAGGAGACGTTTTCCTAGATTTTGGAATAAGCTATGGAATGTTGTTTCAATGCATGTGGGAAGTTTTATATTGTGTTTTGGCATATGAAACTTTGTGTAAACTATAAATATGTTCATTTCTTGTTGTGTTGGAATTATATGAAGTGTTTTTACTACATGTATGATGTAATTATGATATGTGGGTTAAGGGTAGAAAACCTAACGACACCTAGTGAGTGGCTCTCAGTGCGGGGCCGGGGCCCTAAGTGGCTAGAACCAGGATAACCAGCTGAAGAGTTATTTAACAAGTGAAAACCTAAATTAAACTTATGGGAATGGGTTAAAACATTAAAAAGATTAAATGTGCCTCGCCCATGCCATTAGTGCTAGTAAAGGCTATGGATGGGAGTGGGAGAAGGTACCTATGCGTAGGTACGATCGAATGTCGCTTGTCTATACGAAAGGCATTCGATCCCGCATGTGCCTACTTGGGGGCCGGGGCCCGAAGTGGCTAGTACCAGGACAACCCAAGGAGTGAGGGCTATGTGATGACACTCACTTAGGTTGTTGCTTAGAGTTTCTACCAAGCCTTAGAGTCTTTTGGGGAAAGATTTATACTTTGATCATTTTTTATTTGCTATTTGGGAAAGGTTACCCAACCCTAGGTTTGGCCTAGCTATTCGTTCTTTGTGGACCTTTGTGTTTATCTCCTAGCACGGGGGAGTGGGCCTTTTAGGTATCCACGTGGTTGGGTGGTAAATATTTTATCGAGGTATCTCTTGCAGATGCAGTGTTTGAAGATTCATGTTTGCTTATGTACCAGTTTGAAGGATGAAGGCTTTGTAATTATATCTCTTGATGTAAAATTATTGTTACCTCCCATGAGGATTTGAATGTAATCATTGATGTAATTCAAAATGATGTATTTGGAATGGGTAGATTTAGGAAAAAGGGAAAGGGAGATGTGAACTTTATGTTTAAGATGTATGTTGGAAAAGAAAAGGATTTTGTAACATTCCAAATTATGTAACATGCTTTCATTACTTGTTGTTTAAGTGAAGCTATTGAAAAATCAAATGTAGTATATTTGTAATGTATCAAATGAGTTGGATAAATTTTAAAAGTTATATTGTTCATAAAGGATACTTAGGAATATAGATGATTTTTAAATGGAAAGTTGAAATGAAAATATTTTGTATTTCTTAAAGATATGATGCAGTTTGCTTTGAGAAATAAATCTTGTTGTTAGTTTACTTAATGGATTTGAATGAATCATGCATTTAAATGAAAAGGGAACCTTGGGAGGAATCTAAGTTTAAGTTTCGTTCACATAATTCTTTTAAAAAGTTCAAAATTTTTCATAAATTATTACTTAGGTTTTCTTTAACAAAGAGAATCTTTGTTCTCTTCCCTAGTTCCCTTGCGGGGCATGACATTTCCACTATAAATCCTGGTGTTTATGCTTGTGTAAATGTTTAGATCTGAACATTGCTATGTTTTACAAGTTAAGTTACAATTGGGTAGTGGACTGCATTGTTAGATGTTTCTATTATTGAATCAGTGATGACCAAGTTTGTTTTGGTTTTGGATCTGATTTAAGGATAAGTTTATGAGATTATTTTATACATCAGGACCTGAGACTTCTGATGAAGACCTAGAAGATCTAGAAGCTCTAGAAGCTCTTATGGCTAGAAGACTGAGAAGGGGAAAAGGAAAGTATAAAGGTAAACTCCCTATTATATGTTTTGCATGTAATAAAGTTGGTCATATAGCTGCTAGATGTCCTGACAGGAAGGATAAAGATGATGAAAGGAAAAACAAACACAAAGATAGAAAAGATGATAGAAGCTACCGATGGAACAAAGACTACAAGGAAAAAGGTAAGAAATCTTGTTACATTGCTGAAAAAGAGATTGACACTGATAGTGATGATTTTGAAATTGAGGTAGTTTATGTGGCAATGAAAGATGAATCTGATGAGGATGAGAAAACTGCATTGATATCCTATGTGAACAAGAATGATAAATGGATTATTGACAGTGGTTGTTCACATCACATGACTGGTGACAAAAATAAGTTTGAGACCTTACATCATTACAGAGGTAAAAGTGTAAAATTTGGTAATGATGCACCATGTCCTATTAGAGGAAAAGGTTTGATTAAACTATCTGATAAGATATCTTGTGAAAATACATATTGGGTTGAAGGTCTTAATTACAATTTGTTAAGTGTTGCTTAGCTTAACAAAATTGGTTACTGAGTGGAATTTCATCACAAGCAAGCTAAAATATTTGATGTTGTTGGAGAACTGATTGGAAGTGGAGATCAGACTAGAGGTAACTTGTTCTACCTTGACCTATCTGAAGAAACATGTTTGATTGCACAACTTGATGATATTTGGTTATGGCATAAAAGGTTGTGTCATGTTAACTTTGACAATCTGGTAGAGATAAGTAAGAAGAAAAAGGTAAGAGGTCTACCTAGATTGAAGAAACCTGAGAATGTGATGTGAAAGGAATGCCACTTAGGAAAAATGACAAAGTCAAGTTTCAAGAGCAAATCCTTTACTTCTGAGAACATTTTAGATTTGGTTCATACTAACCTTTGTGGATCTATGGGTGTACAAAGTTACTGTGGTGCTAGATACTTTATCTTATTTGTTGATGATCATACTAGGATGATGCATGTGATGTTTCTAAAAGAAAAATCTGAAGCTTTTCAATATTTTAAGTGGTATTTGGCTAAGGTTGAAAAGGAGATAGGTAGGAACCTGAAATGTCTTAGATCTAACTAAGGTGGAGAATTTACATCAAATGAATTTAATCTATTTTGCAATGATAGAGGAATTAAAAGATAGATGTCTGCACCTAGAACACCTCCACATAATGGTATAGTAGAAAGGAGAAATAGATCTATCTTGGATTGTGCAAGGACATTGATAATTGAAAAGAATGTGGCACATAAATATTGGAAAGAAGCTATAAGCACTATTATCTACACTCTTAACTGGGTACAGATCAAGAAAGGTACAAATCTGACACCTTATGAATTATGGCATGGACATGCACCAAGTGTTAAATACTTTAGAATCTTTGGAAGTAAGTGCTATATATTAAAAGACACTAGGAATGGAAATTTTGATGCTAAGAGTGATGAAGGCATATTCCTAGGGTACTCCATAGAAAGTAAAGCTTATAAGTGTTTGAACTCTAACACTAACAAAATTATGGAAAGTGTGAATGTCAAAATTGATGAGTATGTAGAAAGAAATGAAGCTGACAATAAAAGAGAACCATAAGATTATAGATCTTTTGTGTACATTGAAGAAGAAGAAGAGGCAAGTAACAGACTTGCACTTGATGTCGAGTCTCAGGTAAGCAATGCTGAGCGACAGACAAAAGCTACCGAACGTTAGGAAAACAGTGCCATCTTTCCTTTCTCATTACACTCCCCCGATAAAATATTAAAATGTTATCATTATGATTTTCAATTTGTTTTAACATCACCACCTTATCATGTGTATTTCCAATATATAATTACTATGTTTAAAATAATTGTCATATGTCAAGAAATAATCCTTCCATAACTAACCCCACCGAAATTAGTATTTTCCCTGGTAGAAAACTTAGGTCTCCATGCAGGGGGCATAAATTTGTGCTCCATCATTGGATCGACGTAATTTTGAGATATGTTGGCCGAAACCTAGTTTTTAAAATTCTGACTAGAGCGATTGCACAAATTATGTCCGTAGAAAAATATATGTGCTACTATGTGAGGGTCTCTGTGACTGCCATAAACGGTCACTTGAAGATGTTAGGCACCTCTATTACTACACTTTCATCCTTTCCTTCCATATCAACACTTTCATCCTTTCCTTGCATATCGATAGGATCCAAAAGGTTCCAATTCCTTGATGTATTATCCAAATCATGAATTGAATCAGGTCGGGACTGAATTATTTCCTTCCCAACTTGGACTTCTAAAATAGATTCTACATCTTTCACTCATCGGGCCATACCACACATCAATTTGTGACATTCCTTTCTCAAACTTGCAATTCATAACTCTATGTATTATGTTTTAGTGCCTCATTGTGATGCTCTGTTTCTTTATATTTGCATCATGGGAGTAAGTTTTGAGATTGTCAATGGTTAGACACCTCACAATTTTGAAGATACCAATAAATCTTTGTTAATCCCTTCTGATATTGAGGTTGAATTGTGATTGAGGAAGTTCATAAAAAATCCTTTGTCACAAGAATGATAACCAAGGCATGAAGCTCTACCCTTACTTTATCAAAATCAAGAGGCATGGAGATTAGAGATTTTAAATTAATCAAATATTTCTCAATATTCTATTTTTTATTTTTCAGGGATAGTTTGAACCTTTGAACTTGAGTGACCCTTTTGAATCTGTTTGCTCTTCGCATGCACTTCTAAACTTTGAACCAGTTACACCTGAATCTTGAACTTTGTACCTTTTGAAATAATGAGAGATGGAAAATTGAACTTTGAACTTTGAACTGGAGTTTGGGGTTCAATTTCAATATCTCCCCTACTTTTGATGCTTCTCCTTTGAGAAACATGAACCTCATAAAACATGGTTAGCAAGAACTAATACAATATATGGGAACAATTTAGGAAATCTCCCTATGGGGCCTAATTTCAAAACTTTTAAGAGTTGGGTGCTAAAAGTAAGCCAATGGTCATGATGAGTCCTAGGCACTTTCATATTTGATCTAGACATATTTCATATTACATATATATTCACATGTTTTTGATGAACTATATTTCATTTCTAGATTCTACAGGACTGATTGATGTGTTTGATATTATATTTCATTTATAGACCCTTTTGATAGAATGTTTGACATGTGATTGATCCATATGTTTCATATTTACAATACTTGATCTACACATGATTGATGTTTCATGCATGTTATATATATATATATATATATATATATATATATATATATATATATATATATATATATATATATATATATATATATATATATATATATATATATATATATATATATATATATATATATATATATATATATATATATATATATATATATATATATATATACGTGTGCATGTGTGATGAACTTGTATACATGTTTGATTCTTCATGAGTTCATGTGATTTCAAATTTATAAATGTAAATTTTCAATACTTTCAATAGATTACATACATATGTTTAATTTAAATTTGATTACATACATGAATGATGTTTTATTTCAGTAGATTACATACATGAATGATGTTTGATTTCAATAGATTACATACATGAATGATGTTTGACTGTACATGTTTATGAAAGTTATGAATGATGTAAATTTGACACATGTGAGCTATATAATTGAGGTCCCTAGATGTTTGATTGAATCTTACTTATATTTAAATGTACATTCGATAATAGTTGTTCATGTACTTTTAATTTAATGTTGTTGTACTTCAAGTAGATTTTATATTTAAAACATGCATATCCTAATGTAACACATGCAAATTCAATACATACACACATTCATATTCCAAAGTTAGAGTACTTCATATTCAGGTAGATAATTAATATATCATATCCACTTGTAAGACATTTTTTAGATCTATATTATAAATTTTTAATTTAATTCAAGCTCCATTCACTATGGGCACCAGTAGGAAAGAATGGAGCTAAGAAAACCTTTGGTCTCACCCGTGAAAAATTTAG
The DNA here is from genome assembly GCA_027943335.1 of Chamaecyparis obtusa. Classification (NCBI taxonomy): domain Eukaryota; kingdom Viridiplantae; phylum Streptophyta; class Pinopsida; order Cupressales; family Cupressaceae; genus Chamaecyparis; species Chamaecyparis obtusa. The sequence goes on along the minus strand of BSBK01003848.1, from coordinate 577,420 downwards.
TTCAAATCATATTTCATCCATGATTTAGTCCACATCAAGTGGTTCATCTCTCTCTCTAATAACATTTAATATTCACCAATAAGAGACTAAATTGAGACAGTGAGAGAGAGTCAATGAGAGAGAGATGTGTACTTGTTTGATATTCTGAGAGTTGTGCTTGTTGAGCTTGCAATGACCCTTCTCCAACTTCTGAAGGTTGGGCTTGTTGAGCTTGTGATGACCCTTCTCCAACTTCTAAAGGTTGGGCTTGTTGAGCTTGTGATGACCCTTCTCCAACTTTAGAAGGTTGTGCTTCTTGAGCATTTCCTACATGTATGAAGTAAAAATTATTAAACAAAAACTTTTGAATGAAGTTAGGTCTAACAAGGTTCATGTATTAAGTCAAAATAGGTCCTAATAGGTCTAGTTGGGTCTAATTGGGTCTAATTGAGTCCTAACAGGTCTAGATGCATCTAATTGGGTCTAATTGAGTCCTAGCAGGTCCTAACAGGTCTAATTGATTCTAATTGGGTCCTAATAGGTCATATTAGGTCCTAATTAGTCATAGTTGGTCTTAATTGGGTCCTAATAGGTCATATTAGGTCCTAATTAGTCATAGTTGGTCTTAATTGGTCCTAATTGAGTCTAATTAGGAGCTAATTTATTCTAATTCAGTCTAATCGGTTCTAATTGGTCCTAATTGTCCTAATTAGCCCTAATTGGGTCTAATTGGTCCTAATTGGTTCTAATTGGTCCTAATTGGTTCTAATTGGTCCTAATTGGTCCTAATTGGGTCTAATTAGTCCCAATTGGATCTAATTGGTTCTAATAGGTCATATTAGGTCCTGATTGGATCTAATTGGTCCTAATTTAGTCTAATTAGGTCCTAATTGGTTATAATTGAGTCTAATTAGGTCCTAATTGGTTCTAATTATTCCTAATTGGTCCTAATTGATTCTAATTGGTTCTAATTGGTTCTAATTAGTTCTAATTGGTCCTAATTGGTCCTATTTAGTCCTAATTGGGTCTAATTGGTCATAATTGGTCCTAATTGAGTCTAATTAGGTGCTAATTTGTTTTAATTGAGTCTAATTGGGTTCTAATAGATCATATTAGGTCCTAATTAGTTCTAATAGGTCATATAGGCAGACTAATTAGTCCTAATTGGTCATAGTTGGTCCTAATAGGTCATATTGGTCCTAATTAGTCCTAATTGGTCATAATAGATCCTAATTAGTCTAGAGTTAAGTCATAATTGGTCATAGTTGGTTCTAATAGGTCCCAATAGGTCATATTGGTCTTAATTAGTCCTAATTGGTCATAATAGGTCCTAATTAGTCTAGAGTTAAGTCATAATAGGTCATAATAGGTCTTAATTAGGTCATAATTGGTTCTAATAGGTCATATTAGGTCCTAATTGGATCTAATTGGATCTAATTGGTCCTAATTGAGTCTAATTAGGTGCTAATTTACTCTAAAGTCTAATTGGGTTCTAATAGGTCATATTAAGTCCTAATTGGTTCTAATTGAGTCTAATTAGGTGCTGATTGGTTCAAATTGATTCTAATTGGGTCCAAACAGGTCCTAATTAGTCCTAATTGGTCATAGTTGGTCCTAATAGGTTATATTGGTCCTAATTAGTCCTAATTGGTCATAATAGGTCCTAATTAGTCTAGAGTTAAGTCATAATAGGTCCTAATTGGTTCTAATAGGTCATATTGGGTCCTAATTGGATCTAATTAGTTCTAATTGAGTCTAATTAGGTCATAATTGGTTCTAATTGAGTGTAATTAGGTCCTAATTGGTTCTAATTAGTCCTAATTGGTTCTAATTGGTCCTAATTGGTTCTAATTGGTCCTAATTAGTCCTAATTGGGTCTAATTGGTCATAATTGGTCCTAATTGAGTCTAATTAGGTGCTAATTTGTTCTAATTGAGTCTAATTGGGTTCTAATAGGTCATAATTGGTTCTAATTGAGTCTAATTAGGTGCTAATTGGTTCTAATTGATTATAATTGGGTCCTAATAGGTCATATTAGGTCATAATTAGTCCTAATTGGTCATAGTTGGTCCTAATAGGTCATATTGGTCCTAATTAGTCCTAATTGGTCATAATAGGTCCTAATTAGTCTAGAGTTAAGTCATAATAGGTCATAACAGGTCCTAATTAGGTCCTAATTGGTTCTAATAGGTCATATTAGGTCCTAATTGGATCTAATTAGGTGCTAATTTGTTCTAATTGAGTCTAATTGGGTTCTAATAGGTCATAATTGGTTCTAATTGAGTCTAATTAGGTGCTAATTGGTTCTAATTGATTCTAGTTGGGTCCTAATAGGTCATATTAGGTCTTAATTAGTCCTAATTGGTCATAGCTAGTCCTAATAGGTCATATTGGTCCTAATTAGTCCTAATTGGTTCTAATTGAGTCTAATTAGGTCCTAATTAGTTCTAATTGGTCCTAATTGGTTCTAATTAGTCCTAATTGGTCCTAATTAGGTCTAATTAGGTCCTAATTGGGTCTAATTAGGTCCTAATTGGGTCTAATTGGTCATAATAGGTCCTAGCCAGATCTAGTTAGGTCTAATAGGTACTAATAGGTCATAGTTAGGTCTAGTTAGGTCTAATAGGTCCTAATACCTGTCTAGTTAGGTCTAATTAATAGATAGTTAAACCTCTAATTGGTCGAGGACTAAGACCTGTCTAATAGGTCCTAATAGGTCAGGTAATTGGTCCTAATTGGTCTAATAGGTCCTAATAAGTCCTAGTTAGGTAGATAGTTAGGTCGAATTCCAAGCCTAATTAGTTTAATAGGACCAAATAGGTCTACAGCTAGGTAGATAGTTAAGTCTAATAGGTCCTAATTGGTCCAGTTACCTGTCTAATTGGTCCTAATAGGTATAGTTAGGTCTATTTGGACCCAATAGGTCCTAATACATCTAATTGGTTAGACTAAAAAGTCCTAATAGATTTACATGATGAACATTAAGACAAGTCTTGACCATCAACTTAAAATATCTAGAGAGAAATATCTTAGACATACCTTATTTCCAGAGATAATATCTTTTTCATGATTCTTCATGTAGTCTTTGTTCAATATCTTCTAAATAATGTCGTGTACTTTTGTTTAGCCTTCTCTTTTTATTTCCCATCACAACTTAGAAAATTGTCCCATGCCAAAATGTCTTCCTTCTCCTAAATGTGAATTATTTTACAACTTTCAGATTAATGAAATGAAAAAAACATACCTTTATTTATACCTAATCCTTATTAACTAGAAATGACACCAAAAAGGCTAACCTGAGTTTCTATCGAAAGTCAAACTTGACTTTCAATCGAAACTAACTGACTTTTGATTGAAAGTAGTTTAGTAATGAATAGAATTTGCATTATTCATGGAAGTACTTTTGATCGAAAGTACCTGGTTTAGGCCATGGTTGTAAGTTTTGAAGAAATTTTGAGAATTTCATGGCTTCGAGCCTCAAGCGCGGTGATCAAATGGAAGAATAAGAATACATCCTTTTGCATACAACAAGTACTTGGAACTAGCTTTCTAACGATTATATATTTGACTATTTTTGAATTTATTATGTGTATGGTTTTTGACGTTAATCGAATGTAGGTTTTTTATCAAATATAAACCTTTGAGTTTGACATTCAATGAAAAATAGTAAAAAAATGAAATTTTTTTTTTGAAAAATAATAGTGCCCTCCGTATTCAAGTCTACTTTCTATAAAAAAATATATTTGAAATTCGATAAATACACAACAAGTTATAAGCTATGTAGTTAAGGTATGTTAAAATTATGGTTTAGTCAACTTCAAATGTTAATAAAATATGCAATAATCATGATAATGTTGTCAAACCAATTGCATGCCCTCCATATGGATGTTATGAAACTAAATTTGAAAGAATCACATTCATATCTATTTTACAAAAAAATTTATGCTCTATGAAAAAAATGTTACTATTTGAAAATGATGTTTTCAACACCATACCAGTTTTTGTGGGAGAAAGAAAAAAGTATTCAAAAAAATTCAAAAAAATATATTTAGAATCTAGACAAAAAATCCTAAAAGACACTAATTTGCTTCATCCTCTGATTTTGAATGGTTCAATGGCAATATGCATCCGAATCTAAAAGTTTTTCTCAAAATGTAGAGTTCAGTGTCCGTTCAGGAAAAAAGTGTAACCCACTATTGTGGGTTCACCTAGCTACTTGAAGGTATGCAAGAGGAGATTACTGATCTAGTTACTATTTACTGTGATAATACAAGTACTATCAATATATCAAAGAACATGGTGATGCATTCCAAGACCAAGCACATTTCTATCAAGTATCATTACTTGAGAGAACAAGTTAAAGAAAACTATGTGATATTAGAGTATGTGAATTCAAAGGAGCAGATAGAAGATATATTCACCAAGCCACTACTGAAGGATGCTTTGAGTATCTCATAGGTAAATTAGGGGTTCTTCCCCTATCCAATATTCACTAAAGCAAGATGCATGTTGCATCAATTCAAGGATTCATTAGAATATCTATTTTGTGAGTTGATGCTAGTGTGAACACTATTTAGGTGATGCTTGAAGTTGTGAAAATGATTATGTATGCGATGAGATATCGGTACATGCTAGGTATGATCCACTGCCTAAACCGAGTTTTCAGGAGTATGCATCTTTGGCATTGTTGTCAAAGATGAAGAATAAGCTATTGATTATTATAGAGAAAGAGATAGTATGGCTATTGCTGGTGAACACAAAGGAGAAGATAGAGAATTGATAATCAGAAGCAAAGAAAGAAGATAAAGTTCAGAGAGAGAAAAGAACATAACACAATGACTGAGAAGACTAAAAAATAGAGAGCTATAATTTAAAGTGTTGCCATCATCAATTGATAGTGTTTCCATCAATTCCAAAGAGGGAGATTGCTAACCCCAACTGATGGTGATGATGATGAAGACAGAGATAAGAGGTATACAAGATAGTAGAAGGATTAGATTAGTTATTATTTTATCATTGATGTTGAAAGCAATTAATTTGTAGTTTATATTGAGTTGCCATATCATTCAGAGTATGATATAAATTGAGTGGGTTAAGGAAAAAGAAGAAGTAAAAAGTTGTGAAGTTGAAGAACTTAATTAGGTGGCTAATATAGATCAGACAATGATAAAATACTAATGTTATAATTGTTTTCTACTTTACATTTGATGATATCAAGTCGGTAAAAGAGATTGGACAAGTGAACAAGGAGTGAAGTTGACAAAGAAAAGAGAACAGTTTAGTTACCGAGCTAGAAGAATCATTCGGTAAAAGGAAAATGATTGTCAGTAAAGAGAAAGGAAGCCAAGACACCGAGAATAAGGATTTAGTTATTGAGCGAAGCAAACAAAATTTTGGTTGAAGGAAAAGGAAGGGCACCGAGCAAGGAATATAAATTAAATACAAGGATCATAATGACATTTAATGAAGATCCACAATGATCTGGAAGATTCCAAGGATGAAGAAGAGTTAGTTAAAGAGATCTACAATCATGAAAATTCAAGGTGATGATCTATTGTAAGATTTAAGAGGCAAAAAGTGAAGGTACAAGTTCCAAGAAAAGTTCAAGTTTTGAGGTAATGATAAAACATTCTACTGAGTGCCAAATTCATTGAATTAGCTCAAGCAATTGATATGATGGTTGAGAATAAATAGAGGAAAACCTAATCAAGGAGATTACAAGGCAAAAAAAGTCTATATAAAGGATGAAGTTGAATGAAAAACTAGCTAGCAAGTTGAAGTGTGGATGTGTAACTGAGTGATGTAGTGAAGAAGAAAAATGTTGAAATTCGAATATGCAAGAAGAGATTGATAAAGTCTTAAGGCCAGTGAGTAATGAAGGAAATAAGTGAAGACAAAGAACACATAAGGGATTTTACTAAGAAAGAGTTAGCTGCACATTTACATATCAACTTTTAAATATTGTTTCTTATTAACATTTGTAGCAAGAAAATCTCTTAACCGAGTGGACTTAACAGTATTATTGTAAATCCTTGAGAGAGGTGACATTCTAAAAGAGTGTTTAAACACCTTTAACTAGGCCACTCCTAACAGGGTGAAGATCCTAACAGATCTGAGGTAAATCACCTAATAGGGTCAAATTTAACAATGTGCATTGTAATCTTTAACATTTTTGGCTCTTAACTAAGCATACTTCAGAAGAGTATTTTGATTGGTGGGTGACAATTCCCATAGTGGTTTTTCCCAACTTGGGTTTCCACGTTAAATATTGGTGCCAAATGTGTTGAATGTTTATTGTGCATGTTATTTGTTGATTACTCACTATTACTAATTGAAAAAGTGTTTTCAATTAATACTGAAGTTTGTCTTCCCGAGTTGAATTAGAGTTAAAGTTTTAAGGTTTAAAGAATCATTGATTACTGATTCCCCCCCCCCCCCCCCCCTCTCTTAGTAATCCAACAATCGAAGGGATCCATATTTTGACTGACAAGTTGAAAAACCTTCGATAAGACGACCTTGTCATTGCTTCCAATTCTAGAGAAGAATGTTGGCGATAATTGATTGGAGATAATCAAATTTATACTTTGGCTAAGGAGAGACTGAGTGCTCAAGCTTGTGGTATTTTGAAGAAATACTTTGATGTTGAAAAAGATTTTTTTAGGTTTGGTTGATATTCATAAGAACGTTTATCAATAGGAGTTGGAGACACCCAAAACTTAAGAAGTTTGAGTAGGACTTTCTTTTAGTCTATTTATTTCTTGTTCCATTTTTTCTTGGTTTGTTATTGGTAGGTTGCTATTTGGTTGTGTGTCTTGTAAGCAACATTTTATAAAAGGGTTTTAAGTTCTTTCAAAACTTGTTTTATCTTTAATTAAAAACAAATTGAAACTATCAAACAATGACATGTAAATATAAAATATTTATTACATTTTTCCTAATATTAAAAGTAAAATAAGTGTATTAGTATTAAAATAATTCTTCAAATATAGATAAAATAAAACAATTCTTAGTTAAAATCTAAAATTTATGTGTCCATATGTGTATATAGAGAATAAAATAATCTAAAATGAAATAAAATTTAAGTAAATAAAATAATTCAATTGATGTTATATGTATTTTTAGATAGATGTATTTAAAATATTGTTACTAGGGAAGAGAAGCTAAAAGTGTAGGGTCCAATAGCGGGGATGGTAGTTGGGCACAATTACACTATTTGTAAAACAGAAAAAGTGTCATGTCAATACTTATCCCCAAAATAATTTCATAAATTTTAAAAATCAATCAATTATGTGATGTCACATCAACACATTAATAAGCATGGCTTAATGCATAACTATTCATCTTGTTTTGGGGACCAATTTGGACATGACAGAAAAAAGAGATGTGATGTGGCATCATATTTGACCATGTAGATTTGAAACTAAATTTCTTCTGTAGGGGCTCTACAAGTAAGATGTACAAAATTGAAAGTGATTTGAAACATGCATGACATATTTAAGAGGGAGAAAGTTAGGGTGCTCCACTATAGGGCCCTCTCCCCTAATATTCTTAGAAAATATTGATAAAACGACAAAGACGGTATGTGTTTATCAAATAAATATTTATATGTACAACTTATGTACATTTTACATAAATGATATTAATTTTTAGTATGGCCTAATTCAAACAAGGTTGCATATAAGAGACTTCATCCTAAGAATGGGTACATCACATTAATGTGAATAGTCCAAACACTTGAACTCCAATTAATAACATGGGCACACAACTTTTAAATTAATTGTTGTCATAACATGACCACATACACTTGAACTCCAATTAATAGCATGGGCACACAACTTTTAAATTAATTGTTGTCATAACATGACCACATAACTTTTGAATTGAACACTATAATAAAGATAGCTTTTAATGCCAGCCCATAACCACAATTACCCTAGCAACAAGATAAAAACTAAATAAAAATAATTTTTTGATCTATTAAACAAAACAAAGTAATTAAAATGATTTATATAAGTTTTAAGTATTCCTAGAAAATATCTAAAAGCCGAAAATACTGAAAGTTCATCCTCCCCATATCTAGTTTTTAGAAGTTATGCCAAAAAAAAGAAAAAATTAGCAAATTTAAAACTTACAAGTAATTTATTCTTAAAAAACGCGTAAGCGGCCGTCAATTTGAAATACTGGTGATGCATGAATTTCCACGGTGACCACTGACGTACAATTTAGGTCTTCCGTAACGGGGGCGCGATTTTTTACTTGGAACGAATCTACACCGTTTATATATACACACAACTGTAGTTAATCTTGAAGCTATGTAGTCGTCTTTATATATTATTTAATATACTGTTGGGAATCCATATTCTGCAACAGAATATTAGTGCTGTGCAGTAACAGGGGATGGAAGGACATCCAATGCTCAGAGGAGGGCAAAAAGCATGCTTTAACCATGGATTCTCAGCCGCTGAAATCAAATCTTTGGCTGCATTATGCGACACCTTCATTCCCTCTCTCTGTGCGGGAGAAAAAGAAGTCGATTCCTTTGATCTCCTCTCTGGCTCTGACAATGGACTTCCTGATCAGGTATTTCAATTTTGATGAAATAATTGTGATACCTAGCTGTTACTTCAATTTGATGATCTAATTAAGGTACCCAACAAGAATTTCAATCGGAATCCCCAAACAAGTATTTCAATTTTGATGAATCAATTGTGATGCTTGGCTTAATTTTTAGTTTGGTTCGGGATTTGTAACGAAGCAAGTTTGCAGGTTGCTGATCTGATGAGGTGTAGGGTGAAACCTGTGGGGGTATCCCTTGCGAAATGGGTGTTGTGGCTTTTGAGCACACGGTTGGGTACATGGCTGCTCTGCGGTTCTGCTAGTTTTAGCTCTCGTTTCCCTTATCTGCAGACGTTTTCACAGGTCTCTGGGTCCAAAAGGGAGAGGATTATGGTTGATTGGTCGCAGGGGAAGAGGTTTACTTTTCTCAAATTTGTGTTCAAGTTGTTTAAGATCTGCTGCTTATTCACTTTCTACTCCTCGGTAAGTTGTTTATGCATGTAAGAAAGGATTCTATGCTGTTTTGCTGTGTTGTTCTGATATTGGAGTGGGTCCAGAACAATGTAATTTGGTACAGTGAACAAAACACTCTTAGATTGAAGAAATTGCTTCTAGAATCAACTGTGTATGGAGTTGAATTGAAGTTCTGATTTTTTTTATGTTTATTAAAAACAAGAGCTGTTAAATACAGTTATAATGTTTGGCTGATGATAGGTTTAGCAGAAAGGCTCAAACTGTGTGAATTCAATCAATGAATGTAAATGATACTCCCTACAAAATCCTTCAGTTTATGCATAGTTTGATTGGGTTCCAGGATATGCTGAAACTCCCTACAAAATTGTTCAGTGAAGTTATAGGCCCTTTTTTTAACTGATTACCAGAATTGTGATGCATTAGGTCAGTTGTGGGCCATTTTTATTGACTAGTTATCGGAGGTATCAGGAAAGAGCCAAACCATCATTGTCAAACTCTGTTCTTTCTATCAAATCTTGTACCACTCTTTCCTACAACTAGAGCACTAAATCCTTGGGGAATACTCTCGCTACTATAGCCATCGACAGGTTACTTAGGCAATATTTTCGCTACTAGAGCCAGCAACAGGTATGGGATTGTCTGCTAGAGCCACCATCACTTAAAAGCACAAGAAACACTATGATTATTAAAGAGTACTCTGCCTACTAGATCCCTCATACAAGACCATTTTGAAGGCACACATCCATTCAGTTTGGAACTTTCTAACTTCATCCTTGAATGCAAAGCACGCCACCCATTAACAGGAAAATTTGCTTCCTGTACTCACCTATCATTAGGAAATTTACTCTCTACTTAACCCATCTTATATTCAAATTATCTGAAAATTTTAGGCTTTTTTCACCCATCCTCTACTCCAATTATTAAGGGAGTCTATATTTTTTATTTTTACTATTCTCAATGGTAAAGAATTCTGTTCTCTTTATTTCTTTTCTAATTATCAGAAAATTCTAAGTTTTAAACCCATTCTCTACTCCAATCATTAAAGAATTTTATTCTCTCTATTTCTTTTCCATTTCTCAGAAAATTCTATGCCCTCTACTTAACCCATTCTCTACTTCAGTTGTTTCTCTATCTTTTCTCCAATTATCAGAAAATTCTACACTCTTTACCTAACCCATCTTCTATTCCAATCATTAAGAAATTCTATTCTCTCTTTCTTCTCCAATTATCAGGAAATTCTAGGTTCTTTACTTAATCCAATCCTCTACTCCAATGATTAAGAAATTCTATTCTCTCTATTTCTTCTCCAACTCTTCATCCAATCATTAAGGAATTTTACTCTCTTTCTTCTCCGATTATCAAGAAATTCTATGCTCCTATCTCTCTATTTCTTCTCCAATTATCAAGAAATTTTACACTCTTTATCTAACCCATTTCTACTCCAATCATAAAAAAAGTTCTGATCTCTCTGTTTCTTCTCCAATTACCAGAAAATTCTATGCTCTTTACTCAAACCAATCATCTACTCCAATCATTAAGAAATTCTATCTCTCCAAATTATTAAAAAATTCTACTCCCTTAACCCATCTTCTACTTTAATAACTGAAATCCTTTATGTTTCAGAAGAGAAGTTTTTCGTGATGTGAAGTATAACAAAGAAGCCTATAATTTCTGAACCTCAGGATTCCCAGGATCTCAAGTTACTTGGTCAATTATCAAATGAGTTTTACCTCGTTTGATTGTCCAGTAAAAAGGCTGATAAATTTTGAACCCAATTATTCAAAGACATTCAATAAGGTGCTCAAATTTACAGACGTGTAAATTGCAGATTCAGATTCATTAGAGGGAGCTCGGAGTGCATTCCAGCTAGTTTTTGAGGTGATGTATACTGTCACGTGCAAAAGTGCTGAGAAGAAAATTTGCCCCTTTAGACAATTCCTAAAACTATCTAGTCGATCCCAAGATAAAAACATTGAAATTTAGTACTGTAATTAATATGAAAAAGAACAATGCAATTTAATACTGCAGTTGGTTCTGCAGAAGGGTACGTAAGTTGATTAATTTCTTCATATGGGCTGGAAGTGGTAGTCAATACATTTATGTTGGCGTAGACGGTGTAACTGAATACATTCATTGCTACTGTTTGGTAGCTAAACCATTGATGCTGACCTAGACAAACAATCTTATTAAATTCATTCATTCACATCGGTTCGTTTTACAGGTAGATGACAATGGCAAGAATCCAGGCTGGAAATTCATAGGATATACTCCACCCAATCTTCAGCCCAACGAAAAGAGCCAGGGTAAGAAGCCATTAGACAATGGAGTGATAGACTTAAGTTCAGAACAGGATTTGGCTGCTCAATTCAAAGGTAGGGGCTTTACAGTGAGTTCAGAAGCAGAAAGTAGCGGTAGAAGCAAATGGCGGCTAGAATGCGATGCAGTAGTTGTGGGATCAGGGCCAGGAGGAGGAGTAGCGGCGGGAACACTAGCACAGGCAGGTTACAGAGTAATTGTGGTGGAGAAAGGCAATTACTATGCGAGGCAGGATTTTACCCAACTGGAAGGCCCTGCACTCCAGCACATGTACGATTCAGGAGGTCTTCTCTCCACCAATGACGCTAAGATTCTCGTAATGGCAGGTTCAACAGTGGGAGGCGGATCCGCCATTAACTGGTCAGCCTGCATTCCAACCCCACCTGAAAGGCTCACAGAATGGTCCCAAAACCACCATTTGCCGCTCTTCGGCACAGAAATCTACCAAACCGCCATGAAAACAGTATGTGACCGCCTGGGTGTAAACGACCGTTGTCCAAAACACAGCTTCCAAAACACCATTCTCAGAGACGGCTGCTCAAAACTAGGGTTTCCAGTCCACAGCGTACCGCGCAACTCCACAGAGGATCATTTCTGCGGATCCTGCTGCTACGGCTGCCCGACGGGAGACAAAAAAGGAGCAGACGAAACGTGGCTTGTAGACGCAGTAAATGCAGGTGCCCTAATTATGACAGGTTGCAAAGCGGACAAGGTCTTAACCCTGACGAACAAAACTGGCCAGAAGAAAAAACGAGCCACGGGAGTAGCAATCTCTACCAGATCTGGCATCCGAATCATTATACAGGCCAAAATTACCGTAGTATCCTGCGGCGCGCTTCACACGCCGCCGCTGCTCCGCGGCAGCGGGCTTCGAAACCCTAATATTGGCAAAAACCTGCGTCTTCACCCGGTTCAGATGGCATGGGGATTTTTCCCAGAGGGCGACGAACCCGAGGGCAAATCATTCGAGGGAGGAATTATAACAGCCATGTGTAAACAAAGCGGCAGTATTAACCAAACTCCGGCAGTCGGTCCCGGGTCATTTGCCGCCCTAATGCCCTGGACTTCTGGTGCGGATATGAAATCGCGGATGCGAAAATTCAGCAGAACGGCGCACATTTTTTCCCTTGTCGGCGACCAGGGAAGCGGTACAGTAATGGCGGAAAGGGAAATTGAGTACCGGATCAGCAATCACGACCGCGAAAAGCTCACAGAAGGGCTTGCCCGGGCTGTAAGAATCCTGATTGCGGCCGGAGCAACTGAGGTTGGGACTCACCGGAGCGATGGCCTTCGATTCAACACCTGTGGTGCTAGTCATGAAGAGATCGAGGAGTTTGTTGGGAAGGTTGGTTCCTGTAATAAAATTGGGCGGCCATGGACAACCATTTGTTCGGCTCACCAGATGGGAAGCTGTCGAATGGGGCGAGACCCAGAGAATGGGGCTGTTGATTGGAAGGGCGAGAGTTGGGAAGTTGAAGGATTGTTTGTCTGTGATGGCAGCTTGCTGCCCACTTCCCTGGGCGTGAATCCCATGATAACTATTCAATCCATTGCTCTCTGTGTGTCAAGGCATATTGTACAATCCTTGGATAGGAATTCTGGGCCTCCTAATAAAAACTAGCAGATGGATTAATCGACAGATAATTTATAGTATCTGAAATGGCACAGATAATTTATTTATAGTTATCTGAAATGGGAGTTGAAGTTTAAGGCTGAAATTTCTTTGGCTGAGGGTTAAGGATCTTGTTGAAGGTGAATGTGATCAAAGATCTTGTCGAAGATGAATTTGATTTAAGGAATAGTATTTAAGTAATAATTGACATGCATATTGTATTTTAAATATGGTCTTCCCTGGTGCACAGACAAGGAATTCCAATAAGCTAATAAAAAACAATTTTTTTTTATATATATGTTGAACATAACATTATTTCCAGTCATGTAAATACATTTTATAAATAATCGCATTTTTTAATCTTCAGATTTTGAAATTTCATATGTAATATATATTTAATTATTTTTTGTTTCTTTATTCTATTTTTAATATATATTCTAAATTAAAATTTTGTATGATTGTTTTTGAATTCTAAATATTTTTTATAAGTTGATGATAGATGGGGTTCTTTTTATATTGTATTTGTTAAGTAGTGGTAGTGTTGTAGTCACCAAGGTTCAAACTTCTATTGGGTGATTGTGATCGTAAGGTTGTGGCTTTATTGATCTAATGTTCTTGTGGGTTTAAGTCTCAACTTTGATAATTGGAAATCAGGTCCCCATTTGTGACCTTAATTGTCTATAGCTCTGGGTCAAAAGCATTTCATTGAGATGGGACAATATGTTTTGCTAGCATCACTAATTGTGCTAAAAAGTTTGTCAACATTTTTAAAAAACCATATAAGTTTTTTGGGAGTATGACAAAGTCAAGTCTACTATTAAGATTATTTCAAAACACACACACACACTCTCTCTCTCTCTCTCTCTCTCTCTCTCTCTCTCTCGTCAAATTTTAAAGTTTTAATGTATTATATATACTAGTCATAACACCGTAATGTGTAATAGGTATGTCGAAGAGGTGTGGAAGGTCAATGATGGAAAAAATTGTTCCACTTTTTGTATATAGTCGTGCACCATATGAGCTCAATTTGTTACAATGTTAAGTTCATGTTATTATTGTTGTTGTCATTTATGGTTGCCATTGATGTCAACATATCTGATGCATAGAAGAGGTTTACAAGTGGTGTGGTTATTTTGGTGTATTGGTAGAAGTGTGCACTGAATGACGTGCTTTAAACATTTTCACTTATTCGCGGGGTAAATGTACCAAGTTGTTGGTAATAGTAGTGGCCATGATAAAAAAAAAAATACAAAATTTTACATAAACCGATCACGTAATCCAAAATTTGAAATCACCCGACTTGGGGAAACTCACCCTAATTTCTTCAATTTAAGAAACACTTTTAGTTCTTCATAATGCGTATGTGATTTGAAGAACTAAAAGTATTTTTTTAATTCTTCTTAATGCGTATGTGTTTTGAAGAACTGAAAGTACTTTTTTAGTTCTTCATAATGTGTACATGTTATGAAGAACTATATTTTCTTTTGTTTGGCTACAACCAAACTCACTTTCAGCATTAAAAATGGATTGACAACGGTTCATAGCTTCCCAAATTCCATAGAACCCGATTGTGTTTTGCTCTATTTGGCAATTTTTCAGTGTTTACACCAATTTCTAAAAATGTCACACTGTCGAAGGGGTAAGAATTTGATTTTTTATTATTTTTTCCTTGAACTTGAATTGAAGTAGGTTTTTTTTTCCAATTGATTTAAGTTTTTTTTATTAATTTTATGCCAAATCCTCAAAAAAATCCCCGATGAAAAAAAATACAAGAATGATCTCTTCCTAAACAACTACCACAAGAAAACCCTCAAACATTGCACATGAAGAAAAGGAAAACCCTCAAAATGTTGCCCCACAACAAGAAAACCCTCAAAACGCTGCTCAACAACAACCACCACCCCAAAACCCTCTGTAATGTCCCTTCTTATTCTTCTTCTATAATTACCTACAAAATTGACGTTAGTACATAATATCATACAAAATATATATGACTCACACTCTACTTTAAGTTAGTAAGGGAGAAATTTGACCCTTAAGGCTACCTCTAGGTCGGGCTTCATAGAATTCCTAGCGTGAGAGACATTTGCTCCCTCTAAGCAATCGGGCTATCGACATGTCATCCCTAGAGCACTGCCCATAAGAATCTCTTGGAAGCAGCTGAATGCATTCCAAGCCTAAGCATATGCATATGACTGGTCTTCAGTATATATACTGCCTATGAGATTATAATAATCTCAACTATGGCAACGAGACTATACCAATCTCGAATTGCCATCTGTTATAGATTGGCAACGAAGTTATATCAACTTCGAATTGCCATCCATCTTAAATAGGCAATGGGGCTATACCAACCTCGAATTGCCAAGCATCTCAAAATAGACAATGGGGCTATACCAACCTCAAATTGCCATTACGTTCCTCAATGTAGTTTGGAACGAATCTACGATTCTTACATCCGACTACTAGAGGAAAATGAATATGAATTTATCAACAATTATAGAATTAACATCAGATTTGTTATCTACGTAAGGTCTTACACTGTAGTATATTCATCAATATAAATCATGAATGTCTCCAATATATATATATATATATATATTTACATAATTAACTAAAATTAATTCTTATATTTATATAATTTACTTAATTCTTTTTATATCCACATTAAATATATAATAAGTTAAGACAGATTTATGAATAATTCAATACATGTGATGTCCATATAATTTGATAAATTCTAATTGTATATAATTTCTTAAACATCAATTATAATACAATCATTTAGATACGTAAAAGAAATAACATATTCCAAAAGTATGTGTGTATATATATATATATATATATATATATTAAACAACAAAATAGAAAATGTATTTTCATTACATACCTTAGTGACTGCAGAGCCTCCTAAGTGTCTGCAGAATTTCTAAAGCACTGAATATTTTTTCTTTATATTCTCTACTGTTTTTCCTTTATACTGTCACTCTGTAACATTATAATTCTCCTCTTAAACTGTACTTATGGCAACTTATTCTTCTATTCATATATTGTATTGAAAATGTGTTTTTGTATTCCTCTCCATGCTTCTAAATTGCATTCGACCTATATTATCAACGGTTCTAAAGTGGTGGCATAAGAATCGTGGCTTTTGGTCACCACGTTTGGATGTTTCACTAATTATTAATTAGTCTAGTTTGAAACACGACCTCTTTACTCATCCGCTGACTAGGATGATGATTATGATTTAATCGTAGATGCTTTCGTCAAGTGAGGGAGACCATGAATTAATCAATTCGTTCTTCGCTAATCAGATGTTCCCTGTCTGCAAATAGCTTGGTATTCCTATTCGTGTCAACCGCGATTCTTGAATATATATAGGGTTAAGTTTATATGTCGGTGGCTGTATCTGTCGATATTCATTGCTTCTAATTATTATCAATAGTGCTCATCACTTGGATTGCATTCGACTTCCCAAATAATCTCCCATGGTTGTTCAAGGATCAACTCTTAAGTTTTACTTGTTGGAAAAACACAATTTGTAAATGTAATATTATTCAAGACAAATTTTCCTTGTATATTGTCAGAGAGTTGTCAGCGTTTCCTTGTTTTTGTTTATATATTATCCAAGCATATTAATATTATAATTATTTATGAAATATATGTAATTTATATATATAAATAATTATTCAATTATTTATTTGATGTTTGATTAATATATTCCTTAAAAACTATTTATTTATTTTATAATTATTATATTTATTTATTAACAATATCATATAGAATATTATTAATAATTCTTCTGTTATTATAATAATAATTTAATTAATTATATATTATAATTTAGTTATTTTATATTTATTTATTTATTTAATTATATATTCAATTTTTATTATCATCAAATTCTATATTTGGAAAGGGGACATTACACCCTCTGCCTACTCCAGTAGAACCTATACAAGCCACACAAGAGGATCTTATAAATTTCCTATATCACATAATACTACTCAAATTTCTCAGATAGTAAATAGGTTGAGGTCCATTGATCTTGAGAATCATTCATCCCTTGCCAAATCCCTAGAATCAATGGTTAATAGTGCCACAAAGGTATCTAGATAGGTTACTAAATGGGGTTCATATAGGGATAGATGTCATGTATTATATGTTGATGAATTGTCATATAATGAGGTGAAAAGAAAATCTATTAGTAAAGAAGATATATGTGCTCTTTTCACCAAACCTAAAAGTAATTTGACTTTACCTCATGATTCAAAGAGGTTTCCTATACATTGGCGTAACCACCTTGGGACGAAAAAATGATTTTTGGGATAGGTGGTTTATGGTCTTTGCCCAACCACCTTGTAATAATTTTGAGGTACATCTATATTTCTTGAGAAAATTATATTGTGAGTTTATCCTCTGCTTGAAGGTGAACTACTTTGACATGTGGGAGTTCTTGGGTAGAGGGAGAGGCTCTGTGCAAGGTAGACTAGGAGCTCAAAGGGTGGTAGACTTCCAACATGGGATTTCTTTAGCTCTTAAACCCAAGCCTTGCATCACAATTCTAGTAGCCCTGGAGGAGTCTATGGAGTTATAGAGTCTTTAGATGGCTACGTCATTGACTTATCTCATTATTCAACATAGCACACAGTTAGTGGAGCCTATCGGACACAAGGATGGATCAACACATACACCACCTACGTCATCATCAGATGCTTCATTTGGCTCAAACCAACCCATTTATCACGTGTGCCAATTGCCATAACATATGTTTTTGGAGTAGATACTAATGCAAATGCAGATGGTTACACATCTCATTTGTGTACACATTATGGGAGTAGATTCTATGCTTCCACTATAGAGGATGTGGCCTTCGCCAATGACTTGATGACCATGGTGTTTTTCAGTAGAGAGCATATGCAGATATGTTTATTTGTGTTTATGGCATGTTATTTTTAATTAGTTAAAACTTATAAATATAAATAATTTTTATTTATAAAATAATTTAAACTGACATATAAAAAATATGCATTGCAAGGTGCAACATGTGGTGCAAGTACACCACATAGTGTTCGTTCCACTCCATGCGCATGTGTAGCTTTGACATCGGAGGTAAAAAAAATTAATATGTTAAAAATAGAATAATACGTTGATGTTAAAATATTTTTTGTTAATATTATGTAACTCTCTAATGTGTATTTATTTGGTGTTTTATAGGGGTTGTTAAGGGCTCATATGTCCCAACTTGACGATGTCACACTTTCAACCATTGACTTTGGCTTATATAGCTTTGCGGTATCATATTTTTCATAGCTCTTATTTAGAATTTGCATTAAACTCATGCGAGTCATTTATATTTATATTTTTTTTACTTATATTTAATATTATATATTTGTATCTCTTATGTTAATCTTGTTTCTCTTAGGTTACTCCACCTGCCTCCAAGACATCTTGTGTGCGAAAGGCGTCTTCCAACACATTGAAAAAGAAAAATAAATCTTCACAAACACTTAAACGCCAAAAGGTAATTTAGTACAATTTAAATTTATTTGTTGTAATGTATTATGATTAAACATGTACATGTAGATTGATTCAAAATATTTTTTCTCTATTCTATATACAAAAATAATTGGGGTTTATAGAATTGATGAATGCATCTGATGTCATAAAGGTTCAGGAGAGGAAAGAGGTAACATTTTCATCTTCACTTTTGATTGCACTTTTGTTCATTTAAAATCTCTAAATACTTCCTCTATGACTATAACATTTGTTAGGATTTTTCATATAGGAAATGGTCATCGCTGCTTTATCAACGATGATGTCTCCAGTATGCATTTGTTCTATATATGTTAAACATATGTGCTTAGATATAAGTACATGCAATTTTAGTTTTTAAGTGTTTGTCAACAACTTTGGGTTATTAAATTGTATTAGTTATCTTTTACTTAGTACAACCCCCTTCACAAATTTCCATAGATTTTGTACCATTCTATTTCATTAAAAGTCTCGACCATCAAAGATGAGGTCCAACACAATAGAGGGAAGAGGTATGCTCGTCTTCTTAGTTGAAACCCTCTTGTCAACTTATTTTGGATTGCATTCTTATTTGTTTGTGAATAGGGGTAAAATGGATTCAACCCTATTCAAATGTAAAGGGGGAAATATGAGATCTATTCTCAAAACCCAAATTCCCCAAAGAAGAGATCCAATTTGATCAACCAAAAGGTTAATACATAATCGAATCAATTTATGGATGAATATGGAAGAGAGAGAGAGAGAGAGAGAGTAAGTCCAATATTTCCCTATGTGAGGATATTATGTTTAGAATATAGAATAATTGAAATAAAAATACTAACCTCGAATGAGGGCAGATCTAGAAAATGTTGAATTCTGATGTCCATGTACACTTTTGGGAAAATCTAAAACCTGTCCTAGACTGGAAATGCCGAGATAGAGAAAACCCATAAATCTTTCTCCAAGATGACTAAGCTCGGGTTTGACCCTCATAAAAGGTCAAATACTACATTCTTTATTTGAAGTCCGATTCGAATTATGTTCGCAGATCTCAGAAGATTGCTGAAAAGGGTATCCAAATTCACTCTCAGATCTGAAATTCTGCACATGTACCTATAAGAAAATAGGGGTTTTTGTTGTATGTGGGGTTTGCCTTGGTCAAACCTTAGTTTAGGAATTAACCTTGAAATTAAATTAAAATATAGTATACATAAACAAAGTAATTGAAACAATTCACCTTGCCTATGTTGAAGTCCTTGTAGAGGATTCAAATCCTCAAATCCACAAGTAGGAATGCTTCAATGGATGTAGGATGTCTCCAATCAATGGTATTTGATCTTCAACACCAATCTTGATTTGATCTTTGCATATGAGAAGGCTTGAAATGAATGGAGAAGGATGGATCTTCAAGGGGGCTCCAAAGAGATTGAATCCTTCAATGGCAAACAATGGATCTCCTTGATAGATGGATGCTTGAACACTTGAATGCTTGAAATCTTGAATGCTTGCTTGATCACCTTGAGAGCTTGAGTGCTTGAGATGTGAATGATGGATGTTAAAATGAGAGAGGAAGGCCTCCTTTTATAGTGATCTAGGGCACACTCCTCTAGAGGGGCCACCTTGAAGAATTAAATCCCAATTATGTCCTCGCCTTTAAAAAATATACCTAGATTAAATGCAATTAAAATATTTACCATCTTGAAACCCAAAATGGCCAACCCAAAGGTGAGAAAGTAAATCTCCTGAAAGCCCGAAGCTCGAAAATTCTGGAAATTGAAAATTTTAAACAAGGGGCTAAAGTCGAGGTTGGACCTGACCTAGCAGGGTTGAGCTCGACCCTGACCTAGTCAGGTTTGACCTCGAATCTGACCCTGGTCCTAGTTTGACTCAAAACCAAGTTAAGAGGTCTTGGGGATGCCCAGAAACCTAGAACTGATGCCAGAATAGGATAGAATGTCCGGGATAGACATAAAATCCTATGATTAATGTGATGAAGACTAGGAGGATCTATTTCTACATCCTACCTAGAAAATAGAGCCATGCAAGAGGAAAATTCAGGAGAATCCTTAAGATCCTAACCCTAATTTCACCTAGAATGAAGTAATCAAGTGCGGGGAAGAAGTGGAAAGTAGGGAGAAAGCCAAATACATGCAAAGACCCGATCGAGGCACTTGACATGACCCCAAACCACTTAATTAAAGGGCTAAACGCTCTTATCATGGAAGTGCTTCCATTTTAAGACAATACATTAAGCCCCCACTTTAGCAAGAGTATGGACTCGATGCAAACTCTTGGTAAAGGAGATCAGAATAAAAAGATAATCTTATCATAATCCAAGGGGCAAAGAGAAACCTTAAGCCCCCAGGGACTCAAGTCTTCGTCAACTCCTAAATCACAATAAGAGAAATATCTCTAGAGAGAGAAAGAAGGTGTGATTACCTTGCCCAATGAGAACTTATGTCCCATTGTGAACCACACAGGAAAATGGTGCAAACAGAAAGATGGAATTGAACCACCTAGTGAATGTGGCTACTCACTAGTCAACCCAGCAAGGATTTATCCTTAGGAATATTCTATTCCATAAGAATAAAACCAAAAATAAAAAATAAAAGAGATCCAATCTTAAGGACACTTCCGACCTTAAGGGATCAAAATATATGTGTATTTAAAACTGGAGGGATCAAGAGATCTTAAAATATAAATCTGTGCTTTAAGGATTAGTTACTAATCCAAAAAGGGAAAAGAAGTATCTTGAAAAATATGTGCATATTGAAAAGTACATGTGTGCAATAGGTGAGCAGAGCGTATGCCCCCATGTTAAAGTCATTGCTGACACTTTAACAGGAGCAATGGCTTTAACAGAAACATAAACAACTCCACTAATTATGTTTCCATGTCGAGATGCCCCCAGACGAAGACAAATCAAGGGAAATATCACAGAAACATACAGAGAACACAGAGGGGATCTACCTAACGTGGGGTCAGTATGATCATAAGATAATATATATATATATGATATTATTGCAAATGAATTGGCATCATTCCCTAAAGAAAGTAGAACTACAATCACAAAGGAGGAAAGATCACATAAGATATATGAAGGAGAATCTTTTCGAACCGTGACATGGAGACCAAAAAGAATTAGTGCTACCATATCTCGAATCCAAGCAGATTACACAAGGAAACATTTACGAACAATAACACAGTTACAACATAACATTGACCAATGCATAGAAGAATAGAGATACATAGAGAAGATTTTGAACAACAGTTTCGATTCCTTCATCACCTTGCACCAATTGAGTAACAAGGATCATATACAAGAATCTAACAACATTTAGAAAACACATTACAGGAGAAGCATAGTACAGCAGGAAAACACACAACAAAGCTACCACGAAGGATGAGCCAATCAAGCATGCCGCCTACTTTCCCCATCTCGTTATATATCATTTAAGGAAGGTGGGTAACTCGCAAGAGGGACTATATCCAACACAGTAGGAATGATAGCCAGTTCCAAACAAGGATCCTCTTGAGAATCACTATGTTCAATACTAGGTGTAAGAGTTAATTGTGATGAAAGCATATTAGGTAAATCAATGTCAATGTCAATAGTCTCATATTCATCATTAACATCATCAGTATCATCAAGAGTATCTTCTTCATCCAAGTTAATTAAAATAGGATCTAAGATACGAATAGAATCATCATAATCATGCATGTGAACATCATTATTAGTAACAACATCTTCTAACACATTATGCATAGGTTTATCCAAAGAAGGTAGAGATCTTTTAGCTTTAGCACGAGCACAACGCTTTTTACGACGTTCATTAGCAGACCGATTACATTTTGATTTATTTGAAATAGGTTGAGAACTAGGAGGAACAATCACAGGATCCTTCATAGGTTCTTTAGGAAGATCAATAGGATTATCAACCATAGGAGAAACAATCACATGATCTTTGATAGATTTGGTAGAAGGGACTTGATTAACAGAACTAGAAGCCATAGTTAAAGGAGGTATCAAAGGTGTAGGTAAAAGACCACGATTAAGATCCCTAGGAGGTGAACTTAATTCAAGAATTTTATGATGTTTATAAGCTTGATATGATTGAAAAAGATTATCAGGTCAAGGAGGACATGAATTAGGTAATGAAGGCCAAAAGAAATCCAAAGCAGCACAATCTCTAGGCCTAGAAGGTTGATATAGACTATGATTAATCGTCTTCACTTCTCCATCATGAATGAACTTAAGACACTTATGGATAGGTGAAGCAACAACATGCATGGCAGTTAACCAAGGCAAACCTAGCTTAACTTGAAATTGATCAGAAGTAGGAACCACAACAAAGGTAGTGTTCACAAGCTTTCCAAAAAGTTCAACTAGCAAGGTAATAGAACCAAAAGATGGATAAAGAAAACCATTGCAAGTTTGAATCCACAGATCCGATGTATCATAAAAATCACATTGTAAGCTTTTCATAAAAAGATTTTCTTCAGTGATAACATTGACTAAGGAGGTAGGATCAACAAGACAACCTCGAGTAGGTATCTGAGCAATCCTAGCAACAATGTAAAGGGGACCATCAAGAGCTTTAATAGTCTCAGAGTCATCAAAGGTAATCAAAAGTTCCTGAGGTCTTTTATTCTTAAATTGTTGTCGAGATTTAGGTTGAGGTTTCATTTTAAGTTTAGGTTTTGGTCGATGTTGGGTTTGCACTTGAGGTTGAATCTAAGTTTGAAGTTCAGGTTGAGGGTGAGGTGGAGATACAGACTGATCAATATGCTCCACTTGATTAACAACATGATTGAGATCATCCATCTTTGAATCATACACAATTTCCATAGCAGATGGTTGAGCAATAGTATTAGTATCATGCGTAGGTAAAGGATTTGTATAAATTTGAAGGTTTTGATTAGAGGGAGAGACAGATTGATCCCATTACTATCTAGATTATCAACAAATAAAATGTTAGAATCAATTAGATCTTGAATCTTATGTTTTAAAGAATAACATCTCTCAGTATCATGACCATTCTGACAATGATATTGACAAAAAACATTTTGATCAAAAGATTTAGATGCAATTGTAGTAGGTAAAAGAGGTCAAATAGGAGGTAAAGTAATCATATTAGCAACTAACAACCTATTCATAATAGCATGTAAAGTTTCAAAAAGAGGAGTAAATGTACGATTTAATCGAAAAGCAGTGGATGCAGAAGTGGCATTATGAGATGCAACAATAACCTGATTAGCAACTACATTCGCTTGTTTGTTTATCTTGACATAATTGTTGAATTTTTGAAACTTGTTTAGATTAGGAGCAGCATCACTCTTATCAACTGGAACATGAGCCATTGGAGTGTTGCTCTCAAATTGGCTCACTTGTAATTGATAATGATGAAGCACTGCACAAAGTTGTTGAAAAGAGGTAAATTCAGTAAGCAGAATCTTATCTCTAATATCCTTTTGCAAATTTGAAATAAACATACGTTGAATATCAATATCAGGAACAGGATATGAAATCTGAGCATGCAAATGCTTAAATCTACCAATAAATTCAGTCAAATTTTTTTTAGCACTTTGTTTACAATGCATTAAATCGGTCAAAGACACTTGCGGGCCAATATTATTTTGAAATTGTTGAATAAAGGCATTAGCAAGTTGCGGAAAGGAATCAATTGAATAAGGAGGCAAGGAACAATACCATTGTAAGGCCTTGTCATGAAAGGTTTGAGAAAATAGTTTGGCTAAAATCCTATGGTCATGAGCATAATCACTACAAAGGATTTGGAATGTTTTAACATGATGAACAAGATCTCCTTTTCCATTATAATTCTCAAGACAAGGCATCTCACCTTGTTGAGGAACAGGAGTATGAATAATGTCTCGGGACAAGGGACTTCCCATGTCACATGTAGGAATACTAAACTTGTTTTGAGTTAAGGAAGCAAGTTGTTGTAAGGATGATACAGTTTGAGCCAAATTGATGATTGTTGAATCAGTAGAGGAAATAGGAGGAGTAGCAACATTAGAGACACTAGGTAAAATGTAAGAAGCTGTAGGAATAGAGGACACAACTAGAGGAACACTAGGAACTACAATTGGAAGCGGATTGGAATAAGTGAAAGGAACATTATGATATGAAGGTTGTGATGTAGGAAGGGACACATGAGGAACACTCATAGGAATAGAGGGAACCATCATAGTCACCAAGGAAGGAGTATAGATAGGAATACTAGGTAAAGGATTAGAAGGAGGTTCAACACTAGTGATAGGAGGAATCAACCCTAAATCTTGAGATTCTTGAGCTAAAGGTTTAACATTTGAATGCACAAGATGAGTAATACCATGCAAGAGGTTAACACCTTGATCACTATCATGGAGAACTTTCTTAAGAGCCTCTATAGCTTGAATGGAATCTTGATTATGGTTTTCTTGAAGAAGCCAATTACCCATTTTATCAAGTTCAATGGAAAGTTTTTGGACTTGTTTAGGAGGAACTCTCAAGCGTCATCCTCATCATGAGATGAGTGAGAAGAGTTTTGCTCCATAGGAGGATTGGAATCATGAAGAATCAAGTTATCATTAGGGATCCTAAGGAAAGGAGAAGAAGATTTAGGCTCAAAGGCACCCATGAGTCTATGACTTCTTCTAACCGGAAAGTTATAAGTAGGACTAGTGGTAGTAAAGCTCATAAACCAATGTAATGCAAATGAACTAAACTAAGAACATATAAAGCATGAATATGAAATCTAATTAGCGTGCAAGATCTAACACAAAGGAAAAATCTAATACTAACAAGATAAAATGAAAGCAAAATAAGGCATCCAATTCCACAAAAGAAAAGAGAGTAAGTATGTCGGGTTCACCAAAATGAATAGTGAAGGTGAACACACAAGATAATACAAAGGGAGATCTAACACCATAAAAGAAAGAGTTGTCGCAAACAGGGTTAACCAAAATGAATAGGGGTAAAATGGATTCAACCCTATTCAAATTTAAAGGGGGAAATATGA
The DNA here is from genome assembly GCA_027943335.1 of Chamaecyparis obtusa. Taxonomy (NCBI): domain Eukaryota; kingdom Viridiplantae; phylum Streptophyta; class Pinopsida; order Cupressales; family Cupressaceae; genus Chamaecyparis; species Chamaecyparis obtusa. The sequence continues at coordinate 551,947 of BSBK01003848.1, read as the reverse complement.
GATCTATTCTCAAAACCCAAATTCCCCAAAGAAGAGATCTGATTTGATCAACCAAAAGGTTAATACACAATCGAATCAATTTATGGATGAATATGGAAGAGAGAGAGAGAGAGAGAGAGAGAGAGTAAATCCAATATTTTCCTATGTGAGGATATTATGTTTAGAATATAGAATAATTGAAATACAAATACTAACCTTGAATTAGGGCAGATCTGGAAAATGTTGAATTCTTATGTCTGTGTACACTTTCAGGAAAATCTGAAACTTGTCCTGGACTGGAAATGTCGAGACAGAGAAAACCCAGAAATCTTTCTCCAAGATGACTCAGCTTGAGTTTGACCTTCATAAAAGGTCAAATGCTACATTATTTATTTGAAGTCCAATTCGAATTCTATTCACAGATCTCAGAAGATTTCCAAAAAGGGTATCCAAATTCACTCTCAAATCCAAAATTCTACACCTATACCTGTAAGAAAATGGGGGTTTTTGTTGTATGGGGGGTTTGCCTTGGTCAAACCCCATTTTAGGAATTAACCTTGAAATTGAATTAAACTATAGTATGCATAAACAAAGTAATTGAAAAAAATCACCTTGCTTATGTTGAAGTCCTTGTAGAGGATTCAAATCCTCAAATCCACAAGTAGGAATGCTTCAATGGATGTAGGATGTCTCCAATCAATGGTATTTGATCTTCAACACCAATCTTGATTTGATCTTTGCATATGAGAAGGCTTGAAATGAATGGAGAAGGATGGATCTTCAAGGGGGCTCCAAAGAGATTGAATCCTTCAATGGAAAACAATGGATCTCCTTGATGCATGGATGCTTGAACACTTGAATGCTCGAAATCTTGAATGCTTGCTTGATCACCTTGAGAGCTTGAGTGCTTGAGATGTGAATGATGGATGTTAAAATGAGAGAGGAAGGCCTCCTTTTATAGTGATCTAGGGCACACTCCTCTAGAGGGGCCACCTTGGAGAATTAAATCCCAATTAGGTCCTCACCTTTAGAAAATATACCTAGATTAAATGCAATTAAAGGATTTACCATCCTGAAACCCGAAATAGCTGACCCGGAGGCAGCCGAAAGCCCGAAGCCCAAAAATTCTGGAAATTGAAAATTTTAAACAAGGGGTCAAAGTCAAGGTTGGACTTGACCTAGTCAGGGTCGAGCTCGACCATGACCTAGTCAATTTTGACCTCAAATCTGACCCTGGTCCCAGTTTGACTCAGAACCAAGTCAGGAGGTCCTAGGGATGCCTAGAAACCTAGAACTAATGCCAGAATAGGATAGAATGTCAGGGATAGACATAAAATCCTATGATTACTATGATGAAGACCAGTAGGATCTATTTCTACATCCTACCTAGAAAATAGAGCCATGAAAGAGGGAAATTCAAGAGAATCCTTAAGATCCTAACCCTAATTTTTCCTAGAGTGAAGCAATCAAGTGCGGGGAAGAAGTGGAAAGTGGGGAGAAAGCCAAATACATGCTAAGACCCGATCAAGGCACTTGAAATGACCCCAAACCACTTACTTGGAGGGCTAAATGCTCTTATCATGGAAGTGCTTCCATTTTAAGAGGATATAGTTTGAAAGGCATAATTCCTGACTATAACATCTTTTGTCATTTATCATACAAGAAATTACTGTAATTGATTCATCAGGGACTATACCTCCTACGAGTATAGGAGATCCATTTGAGGCTTTGGTATGCATTTGTTTTTTAGGCCATGGATTTTTAGTTTTTTAGTGTTTCTCAACACATATGTTATTTACTTGTATTAACTTATTTTTACCTGTTATAGCCCCCTTCACAACTTCCCATGGGTCCTCTGCATTTCCATTTTGTTAGGAGCCCCTATCTGTTAGGAATAGTCCCAAGAGATAACTGAGAAGGGGAGGGGGGCTGAATCAGTTATCTACAAGATTCAATTATTTATCCAATTAAGTATACTTAAATATAAAGCATAAACACAATGAAAGAACACATGAACACAACACCAATATTTTGGTTACGGGGAAACCCAAATAGGTAAAAACCCCGGTGGGACTTGATACCCACTAATATTCTATACTAGTGTATAATGATCCTTGTTAGAAGATCATTTACCCTGTTAGGAGTAGCTTTACAATATATTAAGTATAGTAGACCTGCTTAAGGTTCAGACCCTATTAGGAGTCTTTTACAATTTTCCTTGTTAGGGGAGAGGACTTACTGTCTGAGAACTCACTGCTCAAATTGGAAAACGCTACAACCTTCTGAATAACAGATACACACTATATCTAGATCTTTGTGATCTGCGCTTTGACCTGCTATCTAGATCAGTTCCAATGTATAGCACAAATACTCTACTTGGTCACATAGACCTTCTTATGATGGCTCAACACTTCGCACACTATGCTCTGCTTTGCTTAATCAACCATGAACCACACTCAAGAAATCACAAATGACTACCTATAAGTATCTTTCCTCTAAATGATATAATCAAGTTGGCCTATTAGAACCACCTTGAAATCATAATAGAGAAATCATAACAAACTCCAGCAAAAATTCTATCAGCTCTACTATGCACACAACATATTCTAGGACCTGTCTTAATAAGATAAATGTAGACGCATGCTACACACTGTTGGCTCTACCAAAACAACTGGATCTTTCTCCACAAGATGAATTAACTCATGCACTCTTAACTAAACATCAATAACTCATCTCTAAGCTTAAATCCAAGGGCGCATACCCTAAAGATAGGCACAACTTAATAACCAATAAAATCTCTGTCAGCTCTGCTGAACAAACACAAGAAATTGCTACTGGCGAATAGTGACTGCATAACTTTACTTGTGTTCATCATCAAGCCATGCATCCATGAACTTATCATCACTAACATGTCTTCAACATATATCCAAGAGTGCAAGGCTCCATGATAACTGTACGGACAACCATACATAGAACACTATCTATTACTTTGTCAGGAACACTGTTGACACAAGCTGCTATATAACTGTTTGTTATGATTTTTCATATAGGAAATGGTCATCGCTACTTTATCAATGATGATGTCTCCAATATGCATTTGTTCTATCTTTGTTAAACATATGTGCTTAGATATAAGTACATTCATTTTCAGTTTTTAAGTGTTTGTCAACAACTTTGGGTTATTAAATTGTATTAGTTATCTTTTACTTAATACAACCCACTTCACAACTTTCCATAGGTTCTGTACCATTCTATTTCATTAAAAGTCTTGATCATCAAAGATGAGGTCCAACATAATAGAGGGAAGAGGTATGCTCATCTTCTTAGTTGAAGCCCTCTTGTCAACTTATTTTGGATTGCATTCTTATTTGATTGAAAGCCACAATTCCTTCCTCTATGACTATAACATCTTTTATCATTTACCATACAATAAATTATCGTAATTGATTCATCAGTGACTATACCTCCTATGAGTATAGGAGATCCATTTGAGGCTTTGGTATGCAATTGTTTTTTAGGCCATGCATTTTTAGTTTTTTAGTGTTTCTCAACACATATGTTATTCACTTGTATTGACTTATTTTTACCTATTATAGCCCCCTTCACAACTTCCCATGGGTCCTCTGCATTTCCATTTTGTTAGGAGCCCCTATCTATTAGGAATAGTCCAAAGAGATAACTGAGAAGCGAGGGGGGGGGGGTGTGAATCAGTTATCTACAAGATTCAATTATTTATCCAATTAAGTATACTTAAACATAAAGCATAAACACAATGAAAGAACACATGAACACAACACCAATATTTTGGTTACAGGGAAGCCCAAATAGGTAAAAACCCTAGTGGGACTTGATACCCACTAATATTTTGTACTAGTGTATAATGATCCTTGTTAGAAGATCCTTTACCCTGTTAGGATTAGCTTTACAATATATTAAGTATAGTAGACCTAGTCAAGGGTCGGACCCTATTAGGAGTCTTTTACAATTGTCCATGTTAGGGGAGAGGATGCATTGTCCGAGAACTCACTGCTCAAAGGGGCGAAGGCTACAACCTTCTAAATAACATATACACACTATATTTGGATCTTTGTGAACTGCGCTTTGAGCTGCTGTCTGGATCCATTCCAATGTATAGCACAAATACTCTACTTGGTCACATAGACCTTCTTCTGATGGCTCAACACTTCGCACACTCTGCTCTGCTCTACTTAATCAACCATGAACCACACTCAAGCAAGCATAAATGACTTCCTATAAGTATCTTTCCTCTAAATGATATAATCAAGTCGACTTGTTAGAACCACCTTGAAATCATAATAGAGAAACCATAACAAACTCCAACAAACATTCTATCGACTCTACTATGCACGCAACATATTTTGGGACTTGTCTTAATAAGATAAATGTAGACGCACTCTAATTTACATTATAGGTTGCTGAAAATCATTTTGCATCAAATTTAATCTTCTTGAGATGACTTGTGCAAGTGAAAGAGGCACTTTGCAATATGGTAATCAGCAACAATTGGGCTATCTGGAAGCAAAGCAATAGTGAGAGGGCAAACAAAATAAAGCAAAGGATATTGGATGACTTATGGTGGAAACATGTGGAATATCTCATTAAGTTCACCCAGCCCATTATGAGCATGCTTAGGTTAGTTGGCATGGATAGGCCTTGCCTTACCAAAATAATTGGATCTTTCTCCACAAGCTAAATTAAGTCATGCTCTCTTAACCAAACATCAATAACTCATCTCTAAGCTTAACTCCAAGGGTGCATACCCTAAAGATAGGCACAACTTAATAACCAATAAAATCTCTGTTGGCTCTGCTGAACAAACACAAGAAACTGCTACTAGCGAATAGCGATTGCATAACTTTACTTGCATTCATCATCAGACCATGCATCCATGAACTTATCATCACTAACATGTCTTCAACATATATCCAAGTGCGCAAGACTCCATGATATCTGTACGGACAACCATACACAGAACACTATCTGTTACTCTATCAAGAACACTGCTGACACAAGCTGCTATATAACTGTTTGTTATGATTTTTCATATAGGAAATGGTCATCGTTTCTTTATCAACGATGATGTCTCTAGTATGCATTTGTTCAATATATGTTAAACATACAACTTTGGGTTATTAAATTGTATTAGTTATCTTTTACTTAGTACAACCCCCTTCACAACTTTCCATAGATTCTGTACCATTCTATTTCATTAAAAGTCTTGATCATCAAAGATGAGGTCCAACATAATAGAGGGAAGAGGTATGCTCGTCTTCTTAGTTGAAACCCTCTTGTCAACTTATTTTGGATTGCATTCTTATTTGTTTGAAAGCCATAATTCCTTCCTCTATGACAATAACATCTTTTATCATTTACCATACAAGAAATTATCGTAATTGATTCATCAGTGACTATACCTCCTATGAGTATAGGAGATCCATCTAAGGCTTTGGTATGCATTTGTTTTTTAGGCCATGCGTTTTTAGTTTTTTAGTGTTTCTCAACACATATGTTATTCACTTGTATTAACTTATTTTTACCTATTATAGCCCCCTTCACAACTTCCCATGGGTCCTTTGCATTTCCATTTTGTTAGGAGCCCCTATCACCCAAGAAGGGGCCTATCAACTTTACTATACAACCCAAGAGAAGAAGAAAGGCACAAGGTAATCAACAATTCAACTACAGACAAATTAAAATTCTCTATTTAGTTATTTTGATGTTATTTTGAGAAAAGATATCTAAATCAACTTTTGAATTATTCTTGTGCAACCACCTATAGAGACATGCACTACTTCAAAGAGGCTCGATTTTTATAATCCACCACAACCATAGATATTGAGAGAGACATATAGTTCTAGTTGTGGTCATTGAAGGGCCAATTTATGTATATATTCAATATTTATATTATATATTGAATATGGCATACACCACATTTTTGTAACTCTATATATTCAATGTTCTCGCCTGCAACAACTTCATACATATGACCTGCATTTTATAGAAGGATAAGTTAATACCAAAATAAACGTAAATTTTAATAAAATGAGTTTAAATTTGATTTTACCTAAGTAATAAATTGAGAAATTACCTACCTCAAATAGGTCACATACATGGTCAAAATCCACTGATACTTCCATCTAGTTCAATTTTAGTGCACTAGGAAGTTGATTTGTATCAAGGGGTTGCAAAGGTCTACAAGACCATTGGTCAACCCACTCCTTTTATTCACATTCTTCCCACACAAAATTCATACATGAAGAACAAAAACATATAATCTTTCTAATATAAATAGCTAATAACCTTGCATTTGAACTTCTAAATGAATGCATGTCGCTTGATCCTATAAGTGTACAACAATCTAGATAGTTTTCAATGTTAGATTCATGTATCAACCAAATATATCTATAAACCATAGAATTACCTACATTAACTAGTCCTGTCATAGAGTTAGACCATTGTACAATTGTTTTTGCATCTATTAACAAGTTACACAACCTTCATACTTCAATTCCTCTTTTGAAATATCTCTTTTAACACATGCTCCCACACCATCATGCTCTCCCTTTCCATGCCCATCCTCAATGAAATTCCAAAAATGTTGCACACTACTTGTCACATGCATCCTACTCAACTAGTAGAACATCCTTACATTCTTGAATTATGAGGTGCAATTGTGTGACCATATTATGTGTTGGTTGTATCTTATATCTCTTTCCCTTAAACTATCATAGAAAACTTTAAAACATCTTGCACAATAGTTTGAAAATATCATAAATTTTCTCTTAAGAGTTGCAAAGTCAATATTCAAACTCTTCTTTAGACTCCCAAAAATTTGAATATACCCACACACTTCATATGCTAATTTTTCTACTTCCCCAACATCAGGTGCATCCAAGAATTCATAAGCTACAGTAGATTCCTTTATTCCTCTAGAAAGAACATCAAGCAAGGGAACAATTTGGTTCAATAGTTCACTGATTCTCCCTTTCATCCTTTCCTTCTTGGTGACAAGATATTTGATCTTACGATTCAATTATGTCACCTGTGCTGCACGTACAAAAGGTAAATCCTTCAAAAGATATGTTTGAGATTTTTCTTTTATCCCTCGGTTCCAAAAGAGAATATGCAAACCAGACTAGGGGATCTTCATCTTGTGGGAATCATTCCCACTAGGGATTTCCCTCTAATCAAGGGTTTCCTCTGTTAAAAAATCTGGTGTCATTGTGTATGTTTATTATCTCATGGTTATTGTTACATTGTTGATCACAAGTTTAAGACTTGATAGAGTTGAATTTAAGTTTTAATTAAGCTCACAACTAATTCACCCTTCCCTCCCAGTTGTGTTGTTGGACTTTACTTTCTAACATGTTTAACAACTAATAAGCATGTAAAGGCATTAGTTTACCTATAGATTTCATAGATCTCAATATCAAATCTGTAATCTAACAAGCATATATCAAGGACCTCCTTGGTTTTAAAGGTAGAGTCTTGCTAGCATTCATATATTTTTATTTTATTTATTGTATCAATGTGGCTAAAAATAGTGAACCTCATCTTAGAAGTAGGGAGAATGACACCTTAAACTAACAAGGAATAGACCATGACCATGGAAAGCACATTGGTTTCAATATAATTTTGATTTAATTTAAGAACAACCCGTAGCCTCTAGTTATGCTACTAAATTACTTGGAATTCAAAAAAAAAGACAAAAGAGCACTTGCAGTATTAGAATCCTCTTTTTTAATATAAGTGATCATTTGAATAGAAGCCCATTAATTCTGAAGCTTGGAAAGCTTGAAAAACACTCAAGGAATTGTATGACATATGATCAATCTATTAGAAAATTGATCTCCTATTGTAACTTTTGAAATCTAAACTTGGTATTAGAAGAAACTTTTATGAAAACTAGGAAAAAAGAATACTACAACCTGCAAGAAAATTGATGATGATATGCTAATATGCTATTTTGAATGGGATTAAATAGCATGGACTCAAATCAATTTATACAAACTTTTTAGAAATATTAATATTTAAGTGGTAAAATTCATAACTCAATTCATGAGTTGAACAAGAAAAGTCCCAACTATTTCCCATAAATTTTTCTACTAGTATAAATAGGAAAAAACTTCACTAAAAGACATATCACATACAGACCGTACTTTCCACATCTGCAAATATTCACTACAAGATAGAATGAACAGAAAAAAAAATTGTAACCAATTAAAGAAGAAGACTTGGAGCTTAAACTTCAACTGTAAATCAATAATATTCTATAACAGTTTTTATTAAACAAATAATACATTAAGGAGAAAGAAAAATAATTCATTACACACATTAACAATTCCAAATGTCATGTTTTTAACTTCTTTTAGTATTTAAACCAGTGTTACAATGGTATGAATTCAAAAATCTATTACACAATTTTCTTGTCCTATTAAATGGTCTATCCTCACAGAAAGCTAGAAGTGATTTAACTGTGCCTTTGTTTTTGGAAAAATGCCAACGTGTCCATAGTTCTGCATGAAATCCGCAACAAATCTATCATGTTAGGTGTTCGGTGATATTTAAAAGATAATAGTAAAATGGATCCATGCCCTTTTCTAGAGGTTGCTGGGTTTATTTATGTTTACAATTGGAAGAAAAGTGTTGAGAAATTAGGCAGAAGATTTTCCCAAGCAAGAAATATGAAGATGAGGAGGTATAATGAATAGTTGATTTTCTAATGTCATGAAGAAGGGAGATTGTAGTGAAACAAAATGACACAAACATCTAAAAATGTGTTAAATACAAAATTCTTATGACTATCTGGAAGTTTTCCTTGGATTGCAATTTAGTGGTGGAAGCAGCAGTTCCATGCTTCTCTTTGTACAAATGTATGGAGTGGGGAATCCCTCAACCCAGTGCTATAGATGTGTTAGGTTTCTTAATATTGATTAATCAAAAGAATAATTTCTTATTTGAGGAATGACATTGTTGTCATAAGCTCTAGGAATCATAATTTTTTTGCACTCAATTTTTTCAAGACAATTTTTTGGTAATATATAGTAGGTTTTTTTTCGTCCTAGATTTGTATTGTCTATGATCTTGAATGGCCTATTGGTTCATATTATACCTGTATTTTTGTTAACATTAAGTAATATTAAAAAATTTACAAAATTTTAGTAGATCTAGTTGAATGAACATTAGGAATATTCAAGTGAGAAAAGATGACATCTACCAATTTCAAAGAATCATTTTAATCTGTAAGAAAACATATGGGTTGATCTTTTGCACTGGTTTCAGAGATGATGTGGCATGGGTGTAATTGAGTGGAAGCACCATTGTCCTGGTCTCAAAAGAACATTTGGGTGTTTTATTGGCAGCAATATCTATAACAGATAGGACTTGGATTTTATGTTATTTATCTTGCTAAATCATGAAGACTACATGTAAAATATATTTCAAAGTAGATTATTTAAATTTTCAATAGGATAAACCTTTGTTTCTCTTCAAAATAAATTCAAACATTAGAATCCTCTAATAAAGAAGACTAACAATTGAAAGTTCATTGGTTTTGATTATATTCCCAAGGACCACAAGCATACATATTTTCATCAATTACCAATGTTTTTGATATCTATGTTGCACCTACATTTTTCACTGACAAAATTGATAAAATCAGCTTTCCCAGCAACAGGGAAAAGTCTTGACATGAGAGATGAGAATTGTGATGGGTAGTTTCTCACCAAGAATTTTCTATCAGAAATTTTAAATAAATTAAATTTCAACTAGATTTTCCCTTTTTTGTCATCCCCTATTTCTTAAAGAATTTAAGAATTCTAATACAATATTTGGGGATGGATTTTGTAGACTATATCACTACTACATTTGACCTCATTTTTCTACTAAAATTTTTGACCATCAATTAAAAAGGTTTAGGTTGGTCGGATTATAGAAGGAAAACTTCTTTTTTTTTTAATCCATGCCCGTGTTGGTCAAAATTTTGACCAATACCATGTAGGTCAAAATTTTGACCAACAACGACATAACTTTAAAAAGAAAAAAATTTCCGTATCTCATTTCATTATTTGGTTTTAACTTGGAGCGTGCGAAGGAGTTGGAGCCTGTGATTTTTTGAACTATTATTTGGTGAGAGTTTTAGGAGGACCGCCTGCCTGCGAGGGTTGCCACTGTGATTTGGTGTAAAAGGAGGACTGCCTGTAAGGATTTCCTTACTCTGCATTTGTTTGGAATTGTTTTATGCATCTATGCTATTGGTACTTGTTGGTTACCTACTTAGGGTCGTGAGCAATGTGCCAGGGCATTATGTATTGGGTATTTGCTACCACATTTTTTATCACTGTTTATATACATTTGATTCAGAGATGAACTTGCAAAACCCTAAATTTCTGAATCACCGCATCATGTTATACTGTAAATGTACTAGTGTTAGGTTTATGATTGCTACAGATCCTTCAATATTGATCATGTTCTTTGTATTCGTGTTGTCACAATGAACAAGTATGCAATATAGTGAACAAATAGTGTTTTCTCATTGCTTTCAACACTCCTAGTGTTGATTACCAGTTAGCCCGTGAGTTTGCCATGGCATCTATGCTATGTTTATTTCTATACTTGTGCCATGTTAATATTGTTGTGGTATCTTGCTTACTCTCCCTTTCTCTTCTCATAAACAGCCAAGGAGTTAGACTCCTGGCATCGTGGACCCTTTGTCTACTCACTGGTCTTACTCGCCTAGAGCCCATGAATTTTCCATCATTCTTATTTGTTGTTTACCACATGCAGGCACCGTGTGATGGTTTTATGCATCAAACCCACTATTGACATATGTGGCATTGTAGAGATCCTTCTTTACATATGTGCTTTTTGACTTAATTAAATTTGTGTGTTATGAGTATGTCTCATGACTTAAAATAATTCATACTTTATGTGCTACACATATTCAGGTATGCTCCATGTCTTAGGTGAATTCATGTGTATTCATGGGTATACTTCACATCTTCAGAGAATTTATATGTTGCCCCATGTTTGAGTTGTGTTAGCATGATTACTTCATAGACATGCATGCCTTATGTTTGAAGTGTTTTCACAAGTATTCTTAGTATGAAATATTTATAACTATTTTAGAAGACAATTGAAACTTGTCCTATCCTTCACCAAGTCTTTACTATTGGATCATAATAAGGGACAAAACATATATGGTAATATCAAGTGATGGGAAAAGTACTATGAATAGGTCTAGATATGATCATTTAATAGTTGCTTGAGGACAAGCAAATTTGGGAGGGGCAGACTGTCATAAGTTGTAATCGAGATAACATTAGGATGGGTTATAATCACTTTACTCATTGATTCATGGATAATATATCACTTTTTTTTTACCATTGAGTGTCCTTTATATAGAATACATGTGGTCTCTAAGGCACCATTTGTATTCAATATATATGTTCTAAGGAGAGTAGAAATGAAGATAAGATCCAAGATCATGCAAAAAAAAGAACTTAAATGAACCTTATGATAATCAAGATTGATATACATGAGAGTGTGATTCAAGCTCCAGTTCCTTTCCACATCAATTTTTGGCTTGTTTGAGAAACCGTACAACACAAGACCACCCTATTGCTCATCAGCTGTTACTTGAAAATGAGTAAGTTTAATCACTATTCTAAGCCTACCACCTCCTAACTAAAAAATGTCAAGTTTTTATTACCATGCTTTCAAGCTTAACTTTTTCCAAACACCAAAAATTTCAAAAAAGCATCAGCCAACTCGAGATATGAAAACATGTCTAAATTCATTAAAAATTCATATTACATCTCATTAAATAATGTTGAAGTCAGATTGGCCAATAAAAGTGAAAATATAAATTTTTAATTCCACTCGTCCTTATGGGGATTTCAATTTCAAGTTTAGGATTGAATGGGCTTTTGTATGGTGGGACTTGGTACATTAAATGTGAAAATAATTGGAAGTTAAATTACCTGAATCTCCTTAACAAAAATGGGGCTAGCTTCTATTAGATGGGAATAGTTTGGCAAAAGCACCAACTGAGATGTACCATAAACTCCCAAGCTCAATGTCAGTGATGCTGCAAATCCAATAAAATGCACTTTGTCAATACCTAAAAGATCACATGGATCAATAATTGCAAAGTCTCTACATGTGCATGTATAGTATGTACACATTGCATATAATCCAAAGGGAAGGAAAATAACATGAGAGTTAAATGAATAAGATATACAACCAGCCATAAAAAGAAATGGGAACTATTAAAACAATGGATAGATAAACACAGTCAATAATTGAAGATAGATTTAAGAAAGGGGAGTAACATCAAATATTATGACCCAACGACCTTATTAGAGGAAGCTTAATTCTTCTTAGCCATATTAGGATCAGACTGAGATGACAGTGTTGTAAGAATCCAATATATATATATATATATATATATATATATATATATATATATATATATATATATATATATATATATATATATATATATATATATATATATATATATATATAATACAGATAGTCCTCTTGGACATTTCTTTATATAACATAATCTAACCAGTTTTAAGTTTTAGATTCTAGATGGATATAATCCATAATATCTTTAATAAGCAGATCATTGTCCACATCAAAAATTACTAAATTGGTATCTTGTCACATACAGATCAGATTACAGCTTATTCCATTGTCCTATTTAAGTCCTGCTCTCCTTGAACACTTACCTTACTGACACAAGGCATAATAAAAAAAAATTATAATAAAGAAATATAAGAGAATATTACCGTGCACACTGATATGCTATATATAATACAACTGAGTTCATATTATATAATATAACAAACTAAACCTTTCTTTTTTGATCTCAAAAGGTGGAGGATGAGACTAAAAGTAATTTACCTTACCATTGATATTTCTATTTATATAGCTAAATTATAACATGTATAAAACTGGAATGCCTTCCACTAATTAAAAAAAAGTACAATAGATTCACACAGCAGTGATGAATGTAAACTATTTTCAAGTAATGAAAACGTAAATTCATTGGTAATCTGCCAGTCACTGCCCGTGAGGGTACAGTCTGACTATTCTATTGAAAAACATTTATTTTTATGGTTGATATGGATCCAAATGATTGCTATGGTATGGTGTTGCATGTCATTGGAGTTATGAATAGTTTTGTGCAGGTTTGAAAGTGTTTTTGGGTCCTCTGGACGTGACTGCCCCTGTATAGTCAGGGTATACACCAGTCAAATTAGATAGATGCAAAGTTTGGATTTAAGATTTTTTCCTTTTCTTGCATAATGAGTATGTTAGAATGGTTGTTTTTTATCAAGTTGAATGCATTCGTGAGTGTCTAAGGGTGTAGAGGAAGTTGGTGTGTTGAAACACAACCAACAGTGACTATTCCTGCATAGTGCACCAATGAAATACCATGAGGACATGGTAATGAGATAGTACTTAATGTTTTCCATGAATGGAAGGGAGTTGTGAAGGATGGATTGCCATTATGTTATGTGTTTCAAATGTTCTTGAATGCAGGGTAGACAGTGAAGTGGAAGAACATTCTCAGATTGCTTGGATAGCCCGATTTAAGGGTCACTAGAATATGTCGTCAATGATGATAGCATTCATTACAGTTGCAAGAACTCTTGTAATTTCCCAAATGCTATTTTATACCTCTCTTATTTAATACTATATACCACTACCATTATACCATTCTTTTAAATGAGAAGTAAGGAATGGAAAAATCAAGGATTAAACTATCTTAGTAGCAAATATGGTGATAGCTTAGGCATTCAATACATGTCACCTTTGAAATTATGTGCAGTGATTTTGCATACTAAAACTTTATATAGTGAAGGATATTGGTTTTGTGGTCAGCACCCTCATTTGTGAAGGAATTTTTTTTTCCTTATGTAGGCTATGAAAGTAATTTGGGGTTTCTTCTTTATTAAACATCTAGGGTATAGTTAGTTTAATATTAGTTTGACATAAAATATATGAAGGCTACTTAGTTTATCTTAGGGATAGATATAATTTAATTTTAACTTTGGTTGTGTTAACAGAGCTACGTTGACTTTATTTTGTAGTTGTTTAACATGAGAGTTTGTAGATTAATAGGAGTTCATAGATACTAGTGTGCCATAGTTTCCCATCTATAACTAGTCAGATGCACATAACTCATGTACCTCATGCTAGTGTGCTTGGATACCTTGTATACACTATTTTTCATTAGACTAGACATTATCCAAATAGTGAGTATTTATATAAAGTGGTATAACACACAGGCGGTCCTCCTTTTACACCAATTAATAACAATGACAACCCTCAAAGGTGGTTGGATAACGTCTAGTCTAATCCAAGCTATACTAGCATGAGGTACATGAGTTATGCTCATCTCACTAGATATAGATGGGCATTAATGCTCAATTGAATGATACGTTCCCATAAAAATGTGAACTCCTATTAATCTAAAAACTCTCATGTTAAACAACTACAAAATAAAGTCAATATAGTTCCTTTAACACAACCAAAGTTAAAATTAAATTACTCAAAAAAGGTTTGTGTTTTGAGTTAATTGGCTTATGTAAATCTGTTTTAGCAACCGTTATCTTGATAAAATCTCAGTTTGGTTTCAGCACCCATGTTAGTTTTGAAGTAAAAAATGGTATAATATCATTAAGGTTTTCTAAATTGTGGTAAAGTTTTGTGTTATACCTGTATGGATCAATGGAAAGGTTTTAGTCTCTATAACCTGTGTGGATAGTTCTTTTTTATATCCCTATTTCATATTCAGTATTGAAAGTATTGAAGTTGACTAATTCTAGCTTAGGTATAGTTAAATTGTCCTTGCTGCCCTAGAATGAAATCTTTGTTCAAACTATTGATTGCAAACATTTTTTAAGTACTTGAATCTACAATAGACCAATAGTGGTGAATGTATGATTATTATAATCATATGATTATATGTTATAATATTTATGTAATAAATGTAGTAACGATGGTGCGGTGCATTATTGATATAGGCTTGATGGCTCTTGTCAATGTGCCAAACTATCAATGTGGTGGTGGGCAGTGTGTGTTGAAGACTTCACGAACACAAAGCATCCCTGGAGGACAATTTTGGTGCTTCCCAAATAGAAAAAAGGTTGCTAATGTGTATATATTTAATGTTTCAAATGTAAACACTATTCATTATATTATAAGAACTAATGTAGATTGGGCATCACAGGGAAATAATGGTTGCAGATACTTTAGTTGGGTCGATGACAAATCATCTACATCTATCCACCCATCTCCACTTATCCGCGATGAAGGATTTGAGTACAAAACATGTCAGGCTATGGAAAATTCTAAAATTATATTTTTACGATGCCTTCTCTATATTGTAATCACATATCTTTGTTGCGACCATATGCAGAGATGAACTCAAGAATTAGTCAGTTTAGTATTTTCATATTATAACTAATATTTTAATATGGATATGACATAACTTCTCTTTGCCTCAAGTGCGCATATATATGGTTTACATATTTTTTTAGAATAATTCTTCATGTTTATGGCTCAGGTGAGCCCCAATCTTCTATCAATCACATGATTTAATGTATAGTGTTTTCTTGGTTATTCCATTTGTTCCTTGACCTTTGAAGGCCATTTGGTAATTTCAACTACACCTAAGGATCCATCAGTAGTTGTCTCAATAGGATTCATGTTGCAATGCCCAAGCTGCAAGATGGGAAAGAGAGGCCCCCTTGTATTCTTCAAGCTATTTTGGATGCTAGGGCATGTGTTGCAAAGGAGGCCATGAAGATGGAGAAGGATATTGAGAATGAAAATGGTGGGGCTAGAGTTTACTCTACAAGCTTGAAGAAGTGGTATATTTTGGAAAATGAAGAGTGGAAAGAAGATGATATTCCTGAGATCATGGATGGACACAATGTTGTAGACTTTATTGATTCAGATATCTTTTAGAGGCTTGAAGAATTGGAGAGGGAATAAGGGCTTTGGATGGAAGCTAAGGGTGACAAGGATGATGAGATCGGGGAAGATGATATGGGCTTGCCAACATCTGCTGAATACAAGGTCCTTGAGAGATCAATCAATCAGGATGAGTGGACGAGGATGATGAGATGGGGGAAGTGGAGTTGAATCTTGATGAAAAGGAAGCTCTGGATGCAATTAGGAAGAAGAAGAAGATGCTTATCATTGAACATAGATTGAAGAAGAGTACTACAGAGAGCACGCCTACCATAATGAGGAAGTTTGACAAGAACAAGGAATATGGATTAAACAGAATGGGAAGACATCTTTCCAGCACGGACTTGGATCCTTCAACAATTAGCTTGATAATAAATGAAGCAGATGAGAGTTGAGCAATTAGCTTCCCAAGAAAAATCTCGTAAGTGAACTGTGTGTACCCCAATTCCTTTGCCTTCTGCACGTACCTAAATGATATATTTGAAATATTAAGGTTAAATTTAGCCTTAACCTTGTTGTTTCAAATATATCATTTGGGTACGCACAGAGGGCACATGAATTGGGGTACATATAGTTCATTTATGGAATTTTTCTTGGGAAGCTAATTTATCATCTGTCATCTACATTATTGTGAAGCTAATTGCCGAAGGATCCAAGCCCAAGCTAGAAAGATGTCTTCCTGAACACATAAAAAACATGCACATAAACATGACAACTGAGAAACATAAATGTAGATTTCACAATAGCTGAGAAACATAATTGTAGACATCATGGTCAATTTTTTTTGGAGACAATGTAATTGAGTTGTATACCTAGACGATGGAGAGCAACTTCTGCTCCTCTGATTCCAAGTTGACACTGCGGGATCCAAAGACCATAGATAAGGAATAAATTTAGAGAGTGAAGGAGGGCCATAACGACCAAAATAATATAGGATGAACCTCAAGTTAAATGAAGCAACCCTCATAGGCGGTTGGATAATGTCTAGTCTAATCCAAGCACACTAGCATGAGTTACATGAGTTAGAGAGAGAGAGAGAGAGAGAGTGAGATGATAGGGATACTGATGCTCCGCTTAGCCGTTACCTTAGAAAAATGAGAAAGAAACCAAAAAAGAAATGATTGTAATTAACATTTTTTGCTAATGAAAGAACGATGTCTTAATGGATGTAATTTTGTACTAGTAAATGTTGATGAATGATGTGTTAATGAATTATTCATGAATTTTGTGTTAGTAAAAATCTCTTAACACATCATTCATCAACATTTACTAGTACAAAATTACATCCATTAAGACAACATTCTTTCATTAGCAAAAAATGTTAATTACAACCATTTCTTTTTTGGTTTCTTGCTCATTTTTCTAAGATAACAGCTAAGTGGAGCATCAATATCCTTGTTATTCTCTCTCTCTCTCTCTCTCTCTCTCTCTTTCTCTCTCTGGTCCTTTAGTGTGTATTAAACAAAATATAATTTTCAACATGTTATTATCATTCTATTTCTTTGTTGTAAACATGCCAAAGACTATGTTAGGATGATACAATATGGGGATTCTCTTTACCGCTGCAAATCTTTGAAGGTTGCTGCACTTGGACAGATGTGTACCATTGTTAAGAGAATTGGCCTGAGTTTGGCTTACCTCAAACAAGTGAGGCAAGAGTTTTGTGGGTACCCTAATGTTGGCAAGAGTTCTTAATTGATGGTCAAAAATTTTGGTAGAAAAATGAGGTTTTATTTGTTTTTCTTTATTTTCTTGTTGTTTCTTTTCCATTTCTACAATATGGACATGTACTTTTCTTTGAGCATTGTGCTTTATGTTGTGGGCTACAAGGTAGAGCCATTAGGCCTGTGTGACAGTCTGAAGCTATTTAGCCTATTGATACCCTTGGTATTTTGGACCACCCCTTGGAGGACAGGAACACCATAGAGATGCTCAATATTATTACCTTGGCTCACTTAAAGGTGGTTGTTTTGTTTTTCCTTGACGTTTCAGGGTCTTGTGGTTATAGTATTGTGCAACAGGCAGCTCTGTTTCACAGCATAAAACCTCTGTTTTCCAATAAGCCTCTTATTGTAGTTTGTAATAAGATTGATTTGCAACCACTAGAGACTACTCTACAAGCTTGAAGAAGTGGTATATTTTGGCAAATGAAGAGTGGAAAGAAGATGATATTCCTGAGATCATGGATGGACACAATGTTGCAAACTTTATTGATCCTAATATCTTGTAGAGGCTTGAAGAATTGGAGAGGGAAGAAGGGCTTAGGATGGTAGCTAAGGGTGACGAGGATGATGAGATGGGGGAAGTAGAGTTGAATCTTGATGAAAAGGAAGCTCTGGCTGCAATTAGTAAGAAGAAGAAGATGCTTATCGTCGAATACAGATTGAAGAAGAGTACTGCAAAGAGCTAGGAAACATAAATGTAGATTTCACAATAGCTGACAAACATAATTGTAGGCATCATGGTCACATTTTTTTGGAGACAACATAATTGAGTTGTATACCCAGATGATGGAGTGCAACTTTTGCACCTCCGATTCCAAGTTGACACTACAGGATGGAGAAAAACTTGGAACCAGAGGTGTAGAAGTTTCTCTCCATCATCTGGATATACCACTCAATTATGTTGTCTCCAAAAAAATGTGACCATGATGCCTACAATTATGTTTCTCAGCTGTTGTGTCCCAGGACACCTTATGACTCTTTACAATGTTTATGATCCGTAGGAATACATCTTAGAGGTCTTAAAATGTCATGAAGGGTCATAAGAGGCTCCTAGGAGGGGCTAGATGAGCTTCCACCTTCACATGGTTGGCCCTATTAAGTAGATACTGTTAAACTATTCTCAAAACAAAGAGAAGCTCAATAATTTAAGGTCTTAGTCCACAGACAAATTAAATTGGACTTACTATCCAAATTGGTACATTGATGAGAATCAATGATGGGGAGTTTTTAGATTTTGAGAAGACATATATGCAGTGTAGGCCATAAGGGATTTTTGTGGAGATTTTCTAGATGTGGATACTGTTTCTCATCCATGCACGAAATGTGCTAGTGATCATATAAAATTACTTAAAACTAGTAAAGGGTGTTGGGAACAATCTCTCGATCATGAAGGGATTCCATTCCAATGTGGGAGGTGTATTTAGATAAGGCATCCTGGTGGAAAGACATCTCCCACCATCATTATATGGTGGAGAAGAAGTTGAAGCAACAAAAGAGTTTTTCTCAAGCTGTGCATGGTGAGAAATCAAACCAGGAAATTGGAAATGCATGTAAAGTGACCAATGTTTACCATGAGAGTTTGTAGATTTGGGGTCACAGTTAGTGATTGGGAGAGCCCTATTTTGGCACCAGTCATGTAGTACAAGCACTAGAATTGAGTTTTTTGGCATAGGTTTTTGTATATCAACATGCAATAGAGTTTGGGGATTTTTTAGTATTTAAATACATTTGTGGGATGTATTTCAAAGTTTGGATATATGGGAAGAATGGTTGTGAAAAATATATTTCTATTTTTCATTCTGAGAAGATCCAGAGTGATTTTGAGTCATAGAGGAAATGCCCTAATCCTTCAAAAAGTGCTATTTCGATGAGTTTTGATCACTTAAGGGATAAAAAATTATCTATTGATTTGAAAAGAAAATCAACAGAAGACACTGAAAATGAAGTGAAAAATATCTTTATCATATTACAGTCTCCTATACTCTGCAAGTCTGTTTAACAGGGGTTTAAGAAGCCCATCTATTATTTTCTAAAGGATATTTTGGATTTTTGTGTTTTTTTACATGTTTTTTAATAACAATGTTTAGATGGTTCTTAAGGTAATGTTGCTTATTTTATGTGAAAAATTGTTCTGCAGACAACACTAAACACATTTGTAGATAAAATCAAATTACCAAGAGAAAGAACAATGGTGAATCTTGTGGATTCTAACAAAAGGGAATGGCCTGTACAATTCCTCGAAGATCTTCCTGAAGCTTCCTTGATTCATGGATGGAGATATTTTTCAATTGCCAATAATCTTGAGGATGGAGATGCCTGTATTTTTGAGTGGATAGATGATGGCATTTTTTGTGTAGATGAAGGAGAAATATTACTAATTAAGGGAGTGTTGAAGAATGTAGCCATTTCAAATCTCAAAAAAATACTGATTTGATATCTCACAAACAAAACTATCTACCCAAAAATTCTCTTGCATTAAATGCCATCCCTCCCAATGCAACAACATAGGACCCAAATTCATAAAAGGTACACAAAAATGCCATCATCCACCTGCTCAAAAATGCAAGCATCTCCATCCTCAAGATTATTTGCAATTGAAAAATATCTCCATCCATGAATCAAGAAAGCTTCAGGGAGATCTTCGAGGAATTGTATAGGCCATTCCCTTTTGTTAGAATCTACAAGAGTCACCATTGTTCTTTCTCTTGGTAATTTGAGTTTATCTACAAATGTGTTCGGTGTTATCTACAGAATAAATTTTCACATAAAATAAGCAACATTACCTTAAGAACCATCTAAACACTGTTATTAAAAAACATGTAACAAAATACAGAAACCCAAAATATCCTTTAGACAATAATAGATTGGCTTCTTGAACCCCTGCCAAATAGACTTGCATAGTATAGGAGATTGTAATATAATAGAGATAATTTTCACTTCATTTTCAGCGTCTTCTGTTGATTTTATTTTCAACTCAACATATAATTTTTATCCCTCAAGTGGTTAGAACTCATCGAAATAGTACTTTTTGAAGGATTAGGGCATTTCCTTTGTGACCCAAAATCACTCTGGATCTTCTTAGAATGAAAAACATAAATATCCTTTTCACAACCATTCTTCTCATATATCTAAACTCTGAAATACATCTCACAGATGTATTTAAATACTAAAAAATTCCCAAACTCTATCGCATGTTTATATACAAAAATTTCCTAGCCTGTGCCCAAAAACTCAATTCTAGTGCTTGTACTATATGACTGGTGCCAAAACAGGGCTCTCCTAATCACTGATTGTGACCCACTAGCAACAAGCAACATAATGAGTGTGGAGACCTGAAGATAAATATCAGACAAGGGAAAAGCACCTGCAACAATAGAGGCAATAGCTATAGATAGAAATGAGGATATCTTAGAAATCCCTAATATAATAAATACGGTGAAGAAAAAATAAAAAAGAGTAATGCAAAAATTATTACTATTTTGGAAGATGCAAATCCAACCAAGGAGATACTGAAGAGGACAGATGAAGTGATGGCACGAGCATGTCATTTTGAAGTAAGCATTAATGAATCTTTATTTATAACAAAAGTTCAATAAAGGTTTATATTTTATGCTCTTTTATGTCGTGAACTAAAATATGTATGTCTTCTTGTTACAAGATTTTTTGCTTGCTCAATTACCTGGTCATGGACATCACGGTGAGGCCAGTAGTAGCATCATGCAAAATAGTAATAATTTCTGCATTGAATCTTTTTAGTTTTTTCTTCGTCGTATTTATTATATTAGGGATTTCTGGGATATCCTCATCTGTATCTATATCTATTGCCTCTATTCTTGCAGGTGCTTTTCCCCTATCCTGAACATCAAATTGTGACAAAAATATGAGTAAAACTATCATTATAACTCCATAAATGTTGTTTTAAGTAATTATCTATGAATGTTGTGTATTAATATTGAATTATATGTCATGTTAATGAATATTGTTATGTGTTAATGAATTCTTGATTAGTGTTGTGTATTAATGAATGTTATATCATATTAATGGATTTTATGTGATTGTATTGATTGAATGTTATAGTTCATAAATGAATGAATGAAGTGTGTAATTAGATGTTAATGGGGAATTTAGATTGATTTTAGGGGCAGGGGGGGTGAGGCCAGATGAGCTTCCACCTTCATGCGATTGGCCTTGTTAAGTAGAGAATATTAAAGTATTCTGGAAACCAAGTGAAGCTCAAATTAACATACCTTAGTTATTTAATCAATTTCATTTGTTCTAGGTCTTTGCTCATAAGTGCATTTTGAATGTGTCATTGTCAGGCAACTATCAAATAAAAAACTAGAAGGGCCAATAGTCAACTTCTCATTGTCATTATCTGGCATGATTCGGCTTCATTTTGTGTAAGTATTCTCATATTGAATGCGTCAACCTCTCTTAGCCTAATGTGGATTATTTCATTGGTTTTTGTTTTTGAGTAGGTGAAGTGTTAAATCAGTTCCTATCTTCTATTCTTAAATCGTTTAAACTACAGGAGGGCCTGACAGATATACTCAACATAGAATTGACTGCTAGTCTGGGCAATTGAACACACTGAGTCTTTGGCTTGAGAGAAAGAGTTGGGTAATGTTGTTTCTGGAGACCTATGTAATTTTCCTTAGTGGCCTCTTTTTGATTTAACAAGTTATTTTTATATATATGTAGTGTCCATCTTTTTTTTAATACAGATTCTTTTTGTGTATATGCTAGTGCTATGGAACCTAAATAAACAATTATAAATGTAATAGATAATGTTTTCGATGAAGGAATT
This sequence comes from Chamaecyparis obtusa, assembly GCA_027943335.1. NCBI lineage: Eukaryota > Viridiplantae > Streptophyta > Pinopsida > Cupressales > Cupressaceae > Chamaecyparis > Chamaecyparis obtusa. Next base: position 529,423 of record BSBK01003848.1, on the reverse strand, counting down.
GATGTACCACATGTAAACCAAAACCCATGCTTAATGCCATTTTGTGCAAAATGAGTTTGTCTATTAGCATATTAGATTTTGTTACACCCTTCATGACTGTAATGTTTAAGTTAAGTATTGATGCAATTTTCTAAAGTAGTAAGTTTTGTTGTCATTTTTTTTTTCTAGTGGTTATGAGGAGATCAAGAATTATCAAGGAAAGATATTGAAGTGGAAAGGAAAAGTTTCTGAGAGGTTACACATATTGAGTCATCAATTAGGTATACTTTTTTTTAAGTAATCGCTATAGAAATGGTTAAGTTTTCCTTAATTTTTAAAATAAATCATAATTATTCAGTATCATATTCTTAGCTGCAAGTTGTAGGTCTTCATACCATAAATTTTAGAGTTCAACTCTTACATGGACAAAGTTGTAGGTTATATTGAACCATCTGTTATCTTTTTTGACTCTTTAGTTAGAAAGATTAAATTCACATCCTAGTTGTCATTGTGTTTGGGACATAAAGCTTTATTTAACTAAATTAATTCTTTTTATATTGAGATAAAAAATCTACAAATAAAGCCTAGACTGGGGACTACATAGAGAACTATCATATGAAGAACTACTGAAATGGCGGTATCAAAGTTCCTTACAAGCAATCCACATATCAAAATCTAGTTGTAGGATTGAAAAAAAAGACAAGATAAAAAAGTTCATAGGTCCATACAAGACACTTACCAAAATATAGACCATCAATTTATAGAACCCTTGCAAGATATCCCAAGGAATGATAGGTAGTGAAAACCAAATAGATAGAAAAAAGAACATTACCATATGCTACCTCACCTATTTGAGGTAAGCCAAACTCGGTCCAATTCTCTTAACAATGGTACATATATGTCCAAGTGCAACAACCTTCAAAGATTTGCAGTGGTAAAGAGAATGCCCATATTTTATCAGCCTAACATAGTCTTTGGCCACTTTGGCAATGAGATTGTGAGCAATATTGATCTGGACAAGGGCCAACTTGTAGTGACCTTTATCATATAAAATATTTAGTAGATCTCCATAAAATGGATGCACATCATCTTGGCAGGGGAAATCATCTTGGCAGATCTCCATAAAATGGATGTACACCATACCTATCAGTTGAACTAGACTTTCTTTGTTGTAGAATTGATTTAGTATAGAATATTTTCTAGCGGGGATTTTTTTTTAAAAGAAAGGTTTTCGTAGCATTATCTACCACTTGAGAAAAAGTTTCCATAGCTACGTTTCCATAGCCGGAGCCAAATTGAATAGCATTGGCTATTTGTCAGCGGAAGGTCCCTGCTAGAACAAACACATTTGTCACTTCATTAAGATGACAATTGTGTACTAAGTTTCCTAACTGTATAAGTCATCATCATCTTTATTATCTGCTATAGCAAATACATTTGAAGCAGCAGCAATAGGTCTATCTAGAAATCAAAATTCAGAACCAAAGCCTCAAGATTACTGTAGTGTTTGTGCAAAGCCTTGATATTTTTGAATATCAGTATCACTGACACTTTTTGGGTATATTTCATTGACTCCTCAAAATGCGCAGCCTTTATTTCAACTACCTCATCACTATCATACTTATCCATTTCCTTAGGGTTCTCACTTCTTTTTTGTAGCTATCAGTTGAACTAGACTTTCTTTGTTGTAGAATTGATTTAGTATAGAATATTTTCTAGGGGGATTTTTTTTAAAAAGAAAGGTTTTCGTAGCAATATCTACCACTTGAGAAAAAGTTTCCATAGCTAAATTTCCATAGCTGGAGCCAAATTGAATAGCTTTGGCTATTTGTCAGCGTAAAGTCCCTGTAGAATAGACACATTTGTCACTTCATTAAGATGATAATTATGTACTAAGTTTCCTAACTATATAAGTCATCATCATCTTTATTATCTATTGTAGCAAATACATCCAAAGCACCAATAGAAGCAACATCAGGTCTATCTGGAAATCAAAATTCAGAACCAAAGCCTCGAGATTGCTATAGTGTTTGTGCAAAGGCTTGATTCTTTTGAATATAAACATCACTGACACTTTTCAAGCATATTTCATTAACTCCTCAAAATGAGAAGCCTTTATTTTAGCTACCTCATCACTATCATCCTCATCCATTGCCTTGGGGTTCTCACTTCTTTTTTGTAGCTATTAATTGAACTAGACTTTCTTTGTTGTAGAATTGATTTAGTATAGAATATTTTCCAACGGGATTTTTTTTTTAAAAGAAAGGTTTTCATAGCATTATCTACCACTTGAGAAAATGTTTCCATAGCTAATTTTCCATAGCTGGAGCCAAATTGAATAGTATTGGCTATTTGTCAATGGAAGGTCCCTACTAGAACATACAAATTTGTCACTTCATTAAGATGACAATTGTGTACTAAGTTTCCTAACTATATAAGTCATCGTCATCTTTATTATCTGTTGTAGCAAATACATCCAAAGTAGTAACACAAGTAGTAGTAGGTCTATCTAGAAATTGAAATTTAGAACCAAAGCCTCGAGATTGTTGTAGTGTTTGTGCAAAGGCTTGACACTTTCAAATATCAGTATCACTGACACTTTTTGGGCATATTTCATTGACTCCTTAAAATGAGCAGCCTTTATTTCAGCTACCTCATCACTATCATTCTCATCCATTGCCTTGAGGTTCTCACTTCTTTTTTGTAGCTATCAGTTGAACTAGACTTTCTTTTTTGTAGAACTGAATTTAGTATAGAATAATTTCTGATAGGATTTTTTTTTAAAAGAAAGGTTTTCATAGCATTATCTACCACTTGAGAAAAAGTTTACATAGCTAAGTTTCCATAGCTGGAGCCAAATTGAATAGCATTGGCTATTTGTCAACGTAAGGTCCCTGCTAGAACAGACACATTTGTCACTTCATTAACATGATAATTGTGTACTAAGTTTCCTAACTATATAAGTCATTGTCATCTTTATTATTTGTTGTAGCAAATACATCTGAAGTAGCAGTAGAAGAAACAACATGTCTATCTAGAAATCAAAATTCAAAACCAAAGCCTTGAGATTGTTGTAGTGTTTATGCAAAGGCTTGATACTTTCGAATATCAGCATCACTGACACTTTTCGGGCATATTTCATTGACTCCTCAAAATGAGTAGCCTTTATTTCAACTACCTCATCACTATCATCCTCATCCATTACCTCAGGGTTCTCACTTCTTTTTTGTAGCTATCAATTGAACTAGACTTTCTTTGTTGTAGAATTGATTTAGTATAGAATATTTTCCACTAGGATTTTTTTTAAAAAAAGAAAGGTTTTCGTAGCATTATCTACCACTTGAGAAAAAGTTTCCATAGATAATTTTCAAGAGCCGGAGCCAAATTGAATAGTGTTAGCTATTTGTTAGTGGAAGGTCCTTGCTAGAACATACACATTTGTCACTTCATTAAGATGACAATTGTGTACTAAGTTTCCTAACTGTATAATTCATCATCATCTTTATTATTTGCTATAGAAAATACATCCCAAGCAACAATAGGTCTATCTGGAAATCAAAATTCATAACCAAAGCCTTGAGACTGCTATAGTGTTTGTGCAAAGGCTTGATACTTCTGAATATCAGCATCACTGACACTTTTCAGGCATATTTGATTGACTCCTCAAAATGAGCAACCTTTATTTTAGCTACCTCATCACTATCATCCTCATCCATTGCCTAAAGGTTCTCACTTCTTTTTTGTACCTATGAGTTGAACTAGACTTTCTTTGTTGTAGAATTGATTTAGTATAGAATATTTTCCAACTAGATTTTTTTTTAAAAGCAAGGTTTTCGTAGCATTATCTACCACTTGAGAAAAATTTTCCATAGCTAAGTTTCCATAGCCAGAGCCAAATTGAATAGCATTAGCTATTTGTCAGCGGAAGGTCCCTGCTAGAACAGACACATTTATCACTTCATTAGGATGACAATTGTGTACTAATTTTCCTAACTATATAAGTCATCATCATCTTTATTATTTGCTGTAGAAAATGCATTTGAAGTAGCAGCAGGTCTATCTGGAAATCAAAATTCAGAACCAAAGCCTCGAGATTGTTGTGATGTTTGTGCAAAGTCTTGATACTTTTGAATATTAGCATCACTGACACTTTTTGGGCATATTTCATTGACTCCCCCAAATGAGCAGCCTTTATTTAAGCTACCTCATCACTATCATCCTCATCCATTGCCTTGGGGTTCTCACTTCTTTTTCTTTCATGTTCAATATCCTGTAAAAGTGCAAAGGAAAGAGAACATGACAAATTGAAATAATAAGATACAAGTTGAGGAAAATTGACTCAAAAAATGTAAAATTCTAACAAACCAATTCAAATAAACCATTAAGAAATTCATAACCAAATCTAGTTTGCAAAAGCCACTGCAATTGAAATTCACCTTCTCAATATTTTCTCTAATACAATACTTGCAAGCCCGCTGACAAATCTTTGTAATATCGGCTCCATTGAATCCTTGGGTATAACGGGCCAATGCCATTAGATATAATGAAGACTATTTTTTTGGTTGTCATACCATCCATCTCTGTCAACAACTAGCTAAGGACTCTATTCGTAGCACCACCAACATCCCCAACACTGCTTCCACATTGCAAACATGCAAACCAATTATGCATCACTAGTCAAAGCCTATCTCTCAAATAGTTCAAATAAAATGAAAAAACCCACAGTTTCACGCAGAGCAGAGCAGATGGATTGCTAGAGCCCATTGACAAATCTCTATAATATCTCATCAATAAATATAATGGATGGGGCATTCTTCTCAGCCTCCTCAAAAGCCTTCCGAAGATTTATTTCACTTTCTCCAGCCAATTTTGACATGATCTCAGGTCCGTATATACAGAAAAAGAAGGCATTGGTTTCATTTGCCACTGCCCTAGCAATTAAATTTTTCCCAAAACCAAGAGGCCCATAGAGAAGAATACCCTTTGGGGGCTTCACACCAATAGATTTGAAGAGTTGTGGGCATCTAAGAGGAAGCTCTACCAATTCATAGATCACACAGAGTAGAGAAGATGGATTGCTAGAGCCCAAAACAGTCTGGAAAATAGAATGAGCAGGGACCCGCTGGCAACAAGCAGTAGAATGAGTTTGGACACCTCAAGATAAATATCTAGACTAATCACCGATCAGGATCCTGTTGGTGATTAGTCTAGATATTTATATTCAATTTTTTTTAAACACTCCATATTTCATTGAAATTATGACTCACCGTGTTTGACATTTCAACTCACCTTTGTGAAAAGCCTAGCCAGTTTGGTCTAAAAATTGACCATTCTCTGTCAAAATGTGGCATTGTGGGTTTGGCATCCTGGTCGAAGCCTCTAAATATTTCAATCAATATTGGTCTAAAGTGCAATGAAATGTGGTCAAAATATGACTGTCATGAGTTTGGCATCCTGGTTGGAGCTTCCAAATATTTCGACCAATAATGGTCTAAAGTTCGATGGACTTTGGTCGAAATATGACCGCAGTGAGTTTGGCATCCTAGTCAAAGTGACCAAATATTTCAACCAATATTAATCTATATTGGTTTTATGATGAACCAATATACCAACACTTGCCAATGTTATTTTCAACCAAGATTGCCTTCGATTTCGACCAATATTGGTGTCAATCATTCTACGATTGCAGCAATGGGTCGATATTTTGATGTCAATAATAAAGATGAACTAGTTGGTCAACTATTCGACCGAGTTGGGTAGAAAATTTGACCAATAGTGCATCAAAAAATGGTGTAAAATGTACTAGTGTATAATAAAATTATTCTAAGGGCTATCAATGCCATACAACTAGTTGATTTCTTGACGTTTTGAGTCTCTGCATAGGTTTCCTATCGATCTTCCACAAATTTTCATCTCGAACTAGTGAAATTATCTAATTTATAAAGTCAATGGACCAAACCTTAGGGGCTCTATTTTGTGTGTATTTTTTGTGCAAGTGTGAGGTGTAGGAAGATAGAGTATGGTCAACCAAGGAGGTGTACTATTCTTCTATGTTAGCATGGAAAATGTGTCTGACACAAGGTGTATGTTGGAGATTTGCCAGCAAGCCAGTGTTGAATGTATGTTAGTCATTGATGAGAACATATGGTAAGTAGCATGCATGGAAGACTTATGCAGCAAGCTTTAAGTATATGTAGTATGAACATGTTATCAACATGATATCATGGACGTAGAGGTTAATTGTTAGTACATATAGTTATATAACAGCTTGTGTCAACAGTGTTCTTGATGGAGTTACAGGCAATGTTCTATGAGTGGTTGTCCGTACAGTTATAATGAAGCCTTGCACGTTTGGATATGTGATTAAGACATGTTAGTGATGTTACATTCATGGATGTAGAGTCTGATGATCACTAGAAGTGAAGTTTTGTAGTCGCTATTCACCAGTAGTAGTTTCCTGGGTTTATTCAGAAGAGCTGATAGAGATTTTATTAGTACAAGAGTTGCACCTATCATTTTGGTATGTGCCCTTAGATTAGTGCTTGGAAAAGAGTTAGTAATGTTCAATTAATAGCGCATGAAGTAATTCAGCTTGAGGAGAAGGATTCAATTTTTTTGGTAGAGCCGACAGTGTGTAGCATGCGTCCACAATTATCATTATTGGATAGGTCCCAGAATGTGTTGCATGCTTAGTAGAGCAGACAAAATTATTATTGGAGTTTATTATGTCTTCTCTAATATGATTTCAAGGTGGTTCTAACAGGCTGACTTGATTATATCATTTAGAGGAAAGATATTTATAGGTAGTCATTTGTGATTGCTAGAGTGTGGTTCAAAGTTGATTGTGGAGAGCAGAGCAGAGTGTGCGAAGTGTTGAGCCATTAGAAGGTCTATGTGACCAAGTAAAGTATTTGTTCCATACATTGGAACTGATCTAGACAACAAGTCAAAGTGCAGTTCACCAAGATCTAGATATAGTGTGTATCTATTATTCAGAAGGTTGTAGCTTTCACCCATTTCAATTTGAGCATTGTGCTCTCGAACAGTGCATCCTCACCCCTAATAGGGTTAATTGTAAAAGCCTCCTAATAGGGTCCAACCCTTGACAAGATCTACTATACTAAATACATTGTAAAGCAACTCTTAACAGGGTTAAGGATCTTCTAACAAGGATCATAACACACTAGTGCATAATATTAGTGGGTGTTAATTCTCACTGGGGCTTTTGCCCATTTGGATTTCCATGTAGCCAAAATATTGGTGTTGTGTTCAAGTGTTCTTTCATTGTGTTTATGCTTTATGTTTAAGTATACTTAATTGGATAAAAATTGAATCTTGTAGATAATTGATTGACCCCCCCTCTCAGTTATCTCTTGGGACTATTCCTAACAAATGGTATTAGAGCCAAGTTCCTCAGAGAGAAATTTTAATAGCTTGAGGTTGATCAGATGACATTCTTTAGAAAAGAAAGTCCTAAGTTTGATAGAGAGAATTATCTTGACTAGAAGAACAAGATGATGACACAATACAGTGCATTTCCTTTGAAGTTTTTGAAGTGGCTATCAAAGAAGTTCAGATCCCCTCTCTTGTAGACCTGGCAAAGGATGATGCTACTAGCCAGCAGAAGGATTTGTTCCATCAGAATGCAATAGCAAAAGAAGCCCTTATCAACACCCTATTTGATAGTGAGTTTTAAGAGATCAAGAAAGTAGACACAACCCATAAGATATGGAAGCACCTAGAAGACATGTTTAAAGGAGATAAACAAGAAAAGAATGCGGGCAGAAAGACATGGAAGAAAAACTATAATACCTTGGAGATGCTACCTGAGGAGAACATAAGAGCCTACAACCAAAGGATCAATGAAGCAGTTGCTGGAATAAGAAATAATGGAGGAGAAATCTCAGAAGAAGACATCATGGATAAACTGATGACTATGGATAAACTAATGACTACAATGATACCTGAATATGAAAGCAAGATAAACATCCTTGATGAGACTATGCAATTTTCAAAAAACTTTAAAAGTGAAACCTTAATCAGTAAGATTGCTGAATTTGAGCTATCAAGTTTGAAGATAGAGCCTAAAAGTGAGACATCCTTCAAAGCTTTGGTCCATGGTAAGAAATCTATAAACACTTCTGGTAATTTTGACGATGAGGATGAAGAGAAAAAACTAGATGATTTCATTGCTATGATTGCTAAAAGAGAGAAGAAAGGAAAAGGAAAATATGAAGGTCAATTTCCATTTAAATGTTTTTCATGTAATAAGATTGGTCACTTTGCATCTAAGTGTCCTACAAGAGTTAATAAGTACAATAAAAACTACAAGCCTAAGTATACAAAGGAATGCTGCTATGCTGGAGATGGAGAATCAAATGAAGAATCAACAGAAGAGGAAATTGGATTCATTTCTCTTGAAGATGAAAAGAATTCACAAGAGTTAGCACTGATTTCAAAAGCTAACATCAGGACATATTGGATCATTGATAGTGGTTTCTCACATCACATGATAGGAGACAAGGATAGATTTGTTCATTTGGACAGATACAAAGGAGGCATGGTTAGGTTTGCAGATAACACTCCCAAACCCATCATTCGTAGAGGAGCCATCACATTGGATGGAAAGAACAACACTGATGATGTCCTTTATGTTGATGGTTTGAAACATAACCTACTGAGTGTTGGGTAATTACTTGACAAAGGTTACAGGTTGGAATTCAATGGAAACAAGTGCATCATTAACAACAAAGAAGGAGAAATAATTTCATCAGGATCAAAGACTAAAGGTAATGTTTTTCAGCTTAATCCAGAAGCAAGTTGTTTTGTTGCTAAAGTAGATGATAGTTGGTTGTGGCACAAAAGACTATGTCATATCAATTTTGATAACATAGTAAAGATCAGTAATGTTAAGGCAGATAGAGACCTATCTAGCATAAAAAAGCTAGTTGATACTATATGTAGGGAATATGTTATGGAGCATGTTAAGAATTCATTTAGGAGAAAGCATAATTCAATAGAGAACAAGTTGATTTTGATTCATACAGACCTATGTGAACCAAATCAAACAAGATCATACTATGGTGAAAGGTATTTCATTTTCTTTGTAGATGATTATTCTATAATGATGTGGGTTGTGTTCTTGAAAGATAAGTTAGAAGCACTTGAGAAGTTCAAAATATTCAAAGCTAAGGTTGAGAATGAATCTGGACTAAAGATAAAATGTCTAAGATTCTATAGAGGAGGAGAATTTACATCTGATAGATTCTATGAGTATTGCAAAGAACATGGCATAAAGAGATAGTTGAGTGCACCTAGATCCCCTCAGCAAAATGGGATTGCAAGAAGAAGGAATAAGATCATCCTTGATACTACGCGCACCATCATGATTGAAGGAAAACTTGCACACACCTATTGGAGAGATGCAGTCAATACATCAGTCTATACCATCAATAGAATACAATTGAGGCTTGGTGCAAACAAGACACCTTATGAGCTATGGTTTGGTTATGTTCCCACAGTGAAATACTTCAAAATCTTTGGAAGAAAGTGCTACATCAAGAGGGATGAAGCAATAGGCAAGTTTGATGCAAGAAGTGATGAAGGTATTTTTCTTGGCTACTCTACTAAAAGTAAATCTTATAGATGTTTTAACTTGAGATTAAAGAATATCATTGAAAGTTCTCATGTTAAGATTGATGAAAAGCTTATGGTTCAAGAAAGATATCATGATTACTCACCTATGATTGAAGAAGAACCCAGACCTTCCACTATTGAAATAGTTGTTGAAGAGATGTTTGATAGCATTGATGTATTATTCAATGACTCTGAAACAAGTGAAGAAGAAAATCAGAAGGAAGATGAGTCAACATCACCTAAAGTTCCAAATTATACATCTAGATATCACTCTAAGGATGACATCATTGGAGATTAGAGCAACAAAGTCATAGCAAGATCAAAAGAAAAGAATTCAGCAAGCAATGAAGTGGTATGTTTACTATCTCTGATTGAACCTTTAAGTGTTGAAGATGAATGCATTGATTCACATTGGCATGATGCTATGAAAGAAGAACTCAATCAAATTATCAAGAATGACACTTGGGAACTGGCCCCAAGACCTAGTGATAAGAATGTGATTGGAACAAAGTGGATATTCAGAAACAAGACGAATGAAGATAGTATAGTAGTGAGGAATAAAGAAAGGTTAGTATGTAAGGGATATGCACAAAAAGAAGGTATTGATTATTCAGACACTTTTGCACTAGTGAGCATGTTAGAAGCTATTAAATTATTTTTAGCTTTTGCAACATTCAAAAACTTCAAAGTTTATCAGATGGATGTTAAGTCATCATTTTTGAATGGAGAGCTAAAAGAAGTGTACATTGAACAGCCAGAAGGATTCACCCTATCAGATAAACCTGATATGGTATGTAGATTGAAGAAAGCCCTATATGGACTTAAACAAGCCCCTAGAGCATGGTATGAGAGACTTGATGGATATCTAACAAAAATTGGATTTAAGAAAGGAGCATCAGATTGTAATCTATTCATAAGAGAAACATCGGAAGGACTACTACTTGTGGCTATATTTGTTGATGACATTATCTTTGGGGGTAATGACAAACTAAGTGCAGAATTTGCTAAAGAAATGTAGAGTGAGTTTGAGATGAGTATGATTAGTCCTATAAAATACTTTTTGGGACTAAATGTGTAGCAGACAAAGAAAGGTATTTTCATAAATCAGTCCAAGTATGTGAAAGAGATACTAAAGAAATTCAAGATGGATGATTGTAAGCCAGTAGGTACACCTATGATAATAGGATGCAAGCTTACAAAAGAAGATGATTCTCCACTAGTAGATACAATATTGTACAAGTCTATGATTGGTAAACTCATATATCTTACTCAAACTAGACCTGATATTTCCAATGCAGTTGGTATAGTTGGAAGATTTGTAGTAGAGCCTAAACAAAGTCACCTCATGGAAGTAAAGAGAATATTTAGATATTTGTAGGACACTATAGATTATGGTCTATGGTATCCTAATTTAGAAAATTACATCATAAAAAGAGTACATCAGGAGTAGTGTTTCTTGGTGACAGACTAGTCACTTGGACAAGCAAGAAGAAAAATTATATCTCTTAGTCAACATCAAAAGCAGAGTATGTTGCGATAGCCTTGAATTGTTCTACAATTATTTGGATTAAGAAAATGATAAAATATTTTGGAATTCAAATAGATTATCCTATTATTATTCACTATAATAACACTAGCACTATCAACATGTCAAAGAACCCTGTGATGCATGCAAAAACAAAGCACATTGAGATCAAGTATCACTTCCTAAGAGAGAAAGTGGTAGAGAAAGAGGTCAAGTTGGACTATGTGAGTACTAAAGATCAGTTGGAAGACATATTCACAAAGCCCTTGCCAAAGAATACTTTTGAGTATCTTAGGGAGAAGTTGGGAGTAATTCCCTTCATTGATTCTGCTTAGAAGTAAGAAGAAAGAGCATCAGTCCTCAAGGATTGATGGATGGTTGACTACTCTACTTTAGGACCAGTATGTTAATATGATTTAGAATAATAGAGAGGGGGGTGAGTCAGTTGTTCTGAGGTCCAGATGTATAAAAAAAAATTTACAACTCTTCAACAAATCAGATCTAACAACCAACAGCTACTCGGTCAATACTGATTGCATAATAGAAACATATAACATTGCAATGTATATAACTTGTAAAACACATAAATTTTTAAACTAAAAAATTCATACAAGTATTGACACTAGGATTTATAGTGGAAACCCAATTTGGGAAAAACCACTTTGTAACATGCTATTATTATTTTCACTCTTCTGAAGTGAGCTTGATTAAAAGCCAACCTTGTCAAAGGTTACAAACACACTGTCAGGTGTGACCCGGTTAAAGGATTTAAACCACTCTGTTAAAAGTGCACCTTGTTATAGGACTTACATACACTCCATTAGAATGCAACCTCGTTCAAAAGATTTAACATATGATTGTTAGGTCAACCTCTATTAAAAGGATTTTGACTATTACAATGATTAGAAAGTAGCATTAGTAATGATCTAAAAAGTATACAACTCACTTTGAAAATATTAGATCCTATTCCATACATATATACTGGTTTATTGACTGTGATCCTTTGCCATCCCCATCAATGATCTGCTTGGTATTCTCCTCAAGCAATCATAACTCTTCTCCTTCAGCCTTCTCTACTTGTACAGTCAATAACACCTCCAGAATCCTCTATCTTCTATCCACATTTAGCCTCATGCTTAGGTTTCCTAAATACAACTTCATTTAGGTCAATACATCTTTTGCTACTTGATCTTCTTCATAGATCTTGGGGTTAGGTCATATTCATCGAATCTACACACTTTATGTTCTTCGTCTTCTTTTCTACAAACATCTCAAATCTCTTAAATATTTACAATAAAACATTTTACATTGCATTAAATGCTTCCATACAATCAATAAATAAAGTCAACACATTTTACATAATCCAAGAATTCAATGATGTGAGGAAGAAATCTGAATTCCCTTCAAATATAAAATACTGATGCTCGGTCAATACTATGTTCAACTTCTTGGTCTATACTAGAAAGCTCGGTTAATACTAAAACTGTTTCCTCAACTAACACTGTCTCCCTCGGCAATTAATTGATGTTTGGTCAACACTGGATTTTCTCATCATACACTAACTCAGTCGACACTAACATCACTTGACTTAAACTAGATTTCTACTCTTTTTCTCAGTTAAGCCTACCAGTTTAGTCTTCATTCTTACTAAGATAAACAATACATTATCTTATCATTGTGCAACATAATCAAGTACTCATTTTAGTATCAAGATAACTCAACCTTTCCTTAGGTGCTATTGTTACCAACCTTTCCTGTCCCCTTCTCATCAATCAAATAGATATAGTACTTTCCTAAGTAGCAACAGTCTTACCAGTTAAGGTTTGACATCAATGACAATACAACAATTGCTTCAATTTCAGTTTCCAACAATCTCTCTCTTTGGCGTTAATGACAACACCATATGATATCACATGAATAAAACATGGATTACCAACCAATCCAAAAACTTATCTATCAATAAAAAATATTTATAATATCCCTAGCTTCATTCTGATTCAGAATCTATTAGCCTTGCTTCTTTGACCATCTAGAAAATCCAAATCTCCCTCTATCTTGATACTTTATCTTTGTTCATCTCTATCATGTGATTGTCATATCTATTCATCTCCCTCTTTGACAAAAATGTCAAAGCAACAACTAAAACATACATCCTCCAGACGTAGATATCATCTCTACAGTTCAATGTTTCTCCCTCTGTCATCTTGCTTATGATTGATTCATGACTTTGCTCTTCTTTTCACAACTCTAGGCTAGTCCTAAAGTGTGACCTTCTTCTACATCAACTTGTCAGATATTCTTTGCAACATATTTGATGCAGTGCTCCTAGCTTGACTAGGCAGCCTCAGATAGGGGAAGGACCCCTAATTGACTTCTCAGATATTCATGCGCTTCTTTAGGTAAAGCCTTAGTGAATATGTCAGCTAATTGTTCCTTTGTATTCACATATTCCATTCGAACCTCTTTATATTGTACTAGCTCTCTCAAGTAGTGATACTTGATTGCAATGTGTTTGGTCTTTGTGTGCATCACTGGATTCTTAGAGATGTTGATAGCAATTGTCTTATCATAGAAGATAACAACTGGTTCAGTGATTTCTTCCTTCATACCCATCAACAATTGCTTTATCTATATCAGATTTGAATAGTTAACAACATCAACAACATACTCAGCTTCAACAGTAGATTGGGAAATACAATTTTGTTTCTTGCTTGTCTAGGAAACTAATCTCTATCCAAGAAAGAAAGCTCCACCACTAGTACTCTTTCTATCATCTACATTTCCTACCCAATCAGCATCTGTGTAAACTCTAAGTTGAAATCTTTCATCCTTATTGTAATATAACCCATAATCAACAGTTCCTTTCAAGTATCTCATTATTCTTTTCACAGCCATCATGTATGTTTCCTTAGGATTGGCAGAGAATCTTGCCACAATCCTAATAGCTAATACAATATCTGGTCTACTATGTACAACATACTATAGTTTTCCAATCATAGATCTGTACAAAGTCTGGTTTACTTTTGCAGCTTCATCATTCTTAGACAACTTTTGTCCAGTAGCCATAGGAGTACTCACTGGTCTAGAATCTTCCATTCCAAAAGTTTTCAGTATCTCATGAATATATTTAGACTATGTAATGAAAAATCATTTTTACATCTGATATACGTGTAAACCAACAAAAAATTTGATCTCACCAAACATACTCATTTCAAATTTTGTTTGCATTTCATGTAAAAATATCTTACACAAGGCATCTTGTCCACCAAAAATAATATCATCAAAAAATATCTTTTCCAACAAGATTCCTTTACCTTCTTCATCCTTCATGTATAGATTGCTTGTATCATTTGTCCTTGAGAATCCAATCTGTATTAAGTAGCTATGCAATCTCTCATACCATGCTCTGGGAGCTTGCTTTAATCCATATAGTGCTTTGTTTAGTTTGCAAACCATGTGTCTTCTACTTGGATCAATAAAACCTTCTAGCTATTCAATGTACACTTCTTCTAATATACCATTTAAAAATGCGGACTTTACATCTATTTGGTATACCTTGAAATCTTTATAAGCAACATATGCAAGCAGAGTCCTTACTCCTCCCAACCTAGCTATAGGGGCAAATGTCTCCCCATAATCTATTACTTCTTCTTGTGCGTAGCCTTGGCATACCAGCCTAGCTTTGTTTCTTGTGATTTCACCATGCTCATTCAACTTATTTTGGAATACCCACTTTGTCCCAATGACATTTTTATTTTCAGGTCTCGGTACCAGAGTCTAGGTATCATTCTTCTCTATCTGGTCTATCTCTTCATTCATTTCTTGTATCTAGTCTTCATTCTCCAATACCTTCTTTGTTATCTTAGGCTCGAATTCACATAGTAAACATGTTGGATCCTTTATCTTGCTTCTGGTCAAAACTCCAGTATATTTGTCTCCAATTATCTGTTTAGGCTTGTGATGTCTCACATATTTTGCCAAAACAGGTTCGACTCTCCTTTCCTCTAATTCATTAGGTTCCCCAATAAGATTGTGAGATTCATCTTTTGAATGCTTAGAAATCTCTTCCTAATACTCAACAGCATCCTCCTGTCACTCGACAGGTTCTTCTTCTCTCTCGGCACTATTTTCCTGATGCTCGGTAGTGCTTACCTGAGACTTGGCATCAGGTGCAAGTCTATCACTTGCCTCTTCTTCCTCTATATATATATAATATCTATAATATTTTGGTTCTCTTTTACTATCATCTTCATTTCTTTTTGCATACTCATCAATCTTGACATTCACACTTTCCACAATTTTGTTAGTGTTAGCATTCAAACACTTATCAGCTTTACTTTTTGTGGAATAGCCTAGGAATATACCTTCATCACTTTTAGCATCAAATTTTCCATTCCTATTGTCCTTTAGTATGTAGCACTTACTTCCAAAGATTCTAAAGTATTTTACATTTGGTGCATACCCATACCACAATTCATAAGGTGTCAGATTTGTACCTTTCTTTATCTGTACTTGGTTAAGAGTGTAAACATTTGTACTTATAGCTTTCTTCTAGTACTTTTGTGCCACATTCTTTTCAATCACCAATGTCCTTGCACAATCCAAGATAGATCTGTTCCTCCTTTCTACTATGCCATTCTGTGGAGGAGTCCTTGGTGCAGACATTTGTCTTTTGTTTCCTCTATCATTACAAAATAGATTAAATTCATTGGATATAAATTCTCTACCTCGGTCAGATCTCAGACACTTTAGGTTTCTTCCTGTCTCCTTTTCAACCTTAGCCAAATACCACTTAAAGAATTGAAAAGCATCAGATTTTTCTTTTAGGAACATTACATGCATCATCCTAGTATGATCATCAACAAACAAAATAAAATATCTAGCACCACAATAGCTTTGTACACCCATGGGTCCACAAAGGTTAGTATGAATCAAATATAAAGTATTCTCAGAAGTAAAGGTTTTTCTCTTGAAACTTGACTTTGTCATCTTTCCTAACTGACATTCTTTGCACATCACATTCTCAGGTTTCTTCAATCTAGGTAGACCTCTCATTTTCTTTTTCTTACTAATCTCTACTAGATTATCAAAGTTAACATGACATAGCCTCTTATGCCATAACCAAATATCATCAAGTTTTGCAATCATACAAGTTTCTTCAGATAGGTCAAGATAGAACAAATTACCTCTAGTATGTTCTCCACTTCCGATCAGTTCACCAGTGGCATTAAATATTTTAGCCTTTTTGTGACAAAATTCCACTCGGTAACTAGTACTATTAAGTTGTGCAACACTCAGCAAATTATAGTTAAGACCCTCTACCCAATATGCATTTTCACAAGAGATCTTATCAGTTAGCTTAATCAATCCTTTTCCTCTAATAGGACATGGTGCATCATTACCAAATTTTACACTTTTACCTTTATAATGATGTAAGGTATCAAACTTACTCTTGTCACCAGTCATGTGATGTGAACAACCACTGTCAATAATCCATTTATCATTCTTGTTCACATAGGAAATCAATGCAGTTTTCTCATCCTCGTCAGACTCATCTTTAATTGCAACATAGACAACCTCAATTTCAAAATCATCACTATCAGTGTCAGTCTCTTCTTCAACAATGTAGCAAGATTTATTACCTTTTACTTTGTAGTCCTTGTACCTTCGATAGCTTCTGTCATCCCTTTTGTCTTTATGCTTGTTATCTCTTTCTTCATCCTTATCATTCCTGTTAGGACATCTAGCAGCTATATGACCAACTTTATTACATGAAAAATATATAATAGGGATTTTACCTTTGTATCTTCCTTTTCCCCTTCTTAGTCTTCTAGCCATAAGAGCTTCTAGATCCTCAAGTTCTTCATCAGATGTGTCACTATCACTTTCACTTTCACTTATGCATTTCTCTTTTTCCTTCTTTGACTTGCTCAAAACCATTTCTGACTTAAAAGAAGATTCAACATTACCAATACTACCAACAATGAAGTTATCATAGTTAGAAAGTTTAAAAGCAGTAAGCTTTCCGACCAATGTTTCCAAAGTAAGATTGTTGTTAGGGATACATCTAGATTCTTGAATTGCTAAAATTTTGATAGCATAAATAGGACGTAGAGTTCTCAATACTTTTCCAATTATAGTTTCATCATTAATAGTTCCATTTTCTCCTTTAATAGCATTTACAACTTCTTTTATTCTACCACAATATTGTGCAATATTCTCATCTTCTTGCATTTTCATCTCATCAAATTCACCTCTTAGGCTCTCAGCTTTTGCTCTCAACACATTTATGTCACCGCCATAGATAGTTGCAAGGGTGTCCCACATTTTCTTTGTAGTGTTGTAGTCTTTGATGTCTTCAAATTCTGGATAACTTAGGGCAAATGCAATCTCCAACATTAATGGTTGTGTTCTTTCTTAGCTTTCATTTCCTCGGCAGACAGGGGTGCAACAGGTGTGATATACTCATTCTCAATGTAACATTTTGCAGAATCTCCAATGTCAGCTAGATGTAACTTCATCAAACTTTTCCATGCGGGAAAGTTCTCCTTATTCAACTTTGGTACCTCCTTCTTATACATCTTGATCATTTTCTTCAATTACCTTCAAACTTGTTCTCTGTCAATAGTAAGCACCACAACTCTGATACCAATTGTTAATATGATTTAAAAAAATAGAGAGGGGGGGTGAATTAGTTCTTCTTAGGTCCAGATGTATAAAAAAAACTTTACAACTCTTCAACAAATCAGATCTAACAACCAACAGCTACTCGGTAATTACTGATTGTATAATAGAAGCATATAACATTGCAGTCCACTACCCAACTGTATCTAACTTGTAAAACACATAAATGTTTAAACCAAAAAATTCACACAAGTATTGATACTAGGATTTATAGTGGAAACCCAATTGGGGAAAAACCACTTTGTAACATGCTACTATTATTTTCATTCTTCTGAAGTGAGCTCAGTTAAAAGCCAACCCTGTCAAAGGTTACAAACACACAGTCAAGTGTGATCGGGTTAAAGGATTTAAACCACTATGTTAAAAGTGTGCCTTGTTATAGGACTTACATACACTCCATTAGAATGCAACCTTATTTAAAGGACTTAACATATGACTGTTAGGTCAACCTTTGTTAAAAGGATTTTGACTGTTACAATGATTAGAAAGTAGCAGTAGTAATGATCTAAAAAACATACAACTCACTTTGCAAATATCAGATCCAATTCCGTACACATATATTGGTTTACTGACTATGATCCTTTGCCATCCCCATCACTGATCTGCTCGATATTCTCCTCAAGCAATCATAACTCTTCTCCTTCAGCCTTCTCCACTTGTACAATCAATAACACCTCCAATATCCTCTATCTTCTATCCACATTTAGCCTCATGCTTAGGTTTCCTAAATACAACTTCATTTAGGTTAATACATCTTTTTCTGCTTGATCTCCTTTGTAGATCTTAGGGTTAGATCAGATTCATCGAATCTACCCGCTTTATGTTCTTCGTCTTCTTTTCTAGAAACATCTCAAATCTCTTAAAGATTTACAATACAACATTTTATAGTGCATTAAATGATTCCATACAATCAATAAATAAAGTCAACAGGTTTTACATAATCCAAGAATTCAATGATGTTGGCCAAAAATCTAAATTCCCTTCAAATATAAAAATACTGACGCTCAATGAATACTGTGTTCAACTTCTCGGTCTATACTAAAAATCTCGATCAATACTAAAACTATTTCCTCGGCTAACATTGTCTTCCTCGGTAATTAACTGATGTTCGATCAACACTAAATTTTCTTGACATACACTAACTCGGTCGACACTAACATCACTCGGCTTAAACTTGTAATACCCCAAAAATGGGCTATAGGTTCATTAACCTCCTATATCAACATATCGAATGAAATTGACATCAAAGTCCTAACCAAAGGCACATCTGAACATCATCGAATCATAATTGATTATTCTAAATTTTGCATCGGAGAATATTCTTAGGAATATTCCTAGCAATATTCCTAATTATCTTAATTATCTTTAATTTAATGATTATTTGGCGATAAATCACATTTATCCTAAGTTTGATTAATTGAATATTTTCATATTTAATTAATTAGATTTAATATCTTGCCACTTAATTGTGTAATTAAATTTAATTCTATCTATTATTAATTATATTATTTAATTTTGACAATAAATCCAAAATCTTATGAATAATTGATTAAATTTTTATTTAATTAATTAAAGCAAGTTGTCATTATTTAATAATATAGTTTTTAATAAAAGTTTGATTAAATAATTGATTAACCCATAAATCAATTATTTATTTTCAAAAATCAATTAAGTTGAGAATAAATCACTTTATTTATTTATTAATTCATAATTATTATGCACATTCAAAAGAAACAGTTAAACTCCAAATTAGAAAATCAATGCAAAGTGTTGACTTTTTAGAACTCAACATCCTTTTGGAGTTCAAAAAGCTGATCTAAACTCTAATTTGAGTTAAAAAGCTATTTTTGCATGATTTGCATGTTTTTATGAATTAAATTATCTTTATTATCAGATAACTCAAAAATCAAGCTGAGTTAATCTGAGTGATTTATGGCTTTTTTTATGCACCTCCAAAGCCTTGGATTTCTATAAAATCAAGGCTTGGCTCTTCATAATTCATCTCTCAAATCCATAGAATCTCATAGTTTTGCAAGCTTACTTTGCCAAAGTCGTCTACGAATTGCACAACTATTTTGAAGAATTGGAATTTGGAGAATCAAAGCCTATTGCGAATCAAGGCTATTGTGAGATCAATTTGTTTTTTTTACATTCATTTAGATTCTTTTTTATATCATTGTTAGATCATTTTAGCATATCAATTTTCATATTAGCATAGATTCCATATCAAGTTTTCATATCATTGCATAGAAAATCCAAAAAATATAGATTAATTGCATTCATATTTCATATCTAGATCAATTGCATTCAAATCCTTCATTTAGGTTTCGTCTAGGTCACTGATCTCGATAGCAATCTGAGAACATCAATCTCGCACCTATTAGAAGGCAGTAAATCGCTTGGTTAGATTAGATTTCAATTTTGCATGATTTTTGCTAACCTCTAATATTTTACTGAAGTGTTGTGTCTACAAATCAGATATAATTTTCACACACATTTCTGGCACCCACCGTGGGGCAACCCACCTTTACATGCTAGTTTTGATTTTTGGGGGGAGCTAAAACCCTAAAGTTTCAAATATTTAATTTTATCTCTCAAACGGCTTGGATTTTTGCTCTAAATTTTTTTTTCCGAGTTGGAAACATATCAGAGAAGCTATAGTAAAAAATTTAGAATTTTCTGAGATGTTTCAAATTTTTAATAATTTTTTCTTGAAATTATGGAAAAAAATTATATTTGACGCAAATTAGCATATTTTTCAAAAAAATTTATATTTTTGAAAAGCTCTTTAAATTCTACAGGGGGTCCATTCTTTGTGTTTTAAATTTGGACGCAATATAATAGCTCAAATAGTCAATTTATAAAAATGGGTCTCTAGGGCACAAATGAAGAGATTTTTCTAAAATTTTTACATTTTTGGAAAGCTCTCTATTTTTTAGCAGGGGTCTTTATTCTGAATTTCTATTTTTGTGGCCAAAATCATATAAAAAAAAATCAGATCTTGTTGACTAGGTCAAATGCAGTGCAAAAAAATAAAAAAATTTGTGATGGGTATGCACTTATTTTTCATATGATTCAATGCATGATATGAGTTGTCATTTGGATTAATTTCTGGGTATTATTGCTCCTAATAATTGATTTTTAAATCTAACCCTAGGGTTTTCATAAGTTGAATATACCTTGCATATCTTGTTTGCTTGTTGGCTTGTTGGAGAGTTCGTAGCTTGCTTGCATGGTAAAGCTCAATAAGAATTGCTAAAAATTAGGTAAAATCTACTAAGCGCATTGCGAGGATCCCAGGTATTCTCCTTCATCTAATAACATTTCAATTTGGACTTAAAATAAATCTCTTATGTGTCAATTTTGTGTGCATCTTTTCATGCTTTTGATCTATTTCTACACACTTGCATAATTGATACTAGGTTGTGACCCCTTAAGGATTCATTAAGTAGTCTTAGATACTTGTGATTGATCTTGATTGCTATCTTGAGTTATTGGACTCGCTAATCTGCCGACCCCTCGTTCCACCCCGTGGTTGCAAGGTCAGTGCCACATTAAAGGGGAGGAGTCAATAGGACAGAAGCGTTAAGTGTTCCACTTGGCAACCCATTTGTGCTTTTAGGAACTCACTTGTTTTCTAAGTTGGGGACTCATTTTCAGCTTGTGTGAGATGTTAAGTGTTCCACCTTGTGGACTCATCTCATATTCGCTTTAAGCGTTAAGTGTTCCTCTTTCTACTTTTTGGGTACTTTCGGTAGATTTTCTTTTGGAAACATACATCTGTGCTCACATAGTAATTAGGCCCTATGAACACTATTCATGATTCTTGAGAGATTGGATTCCTAGCGAAATCCTTCCTTGACTACAGAATTCTTGTAGGTAGTGAGGATACTTAGTGTGTTTCACATTCAACTTAGTTAGTGCGTCTTCTCTTATTGATCGACACATTCTCTCTCCGGAGAGGTTGATAGATCACATGGGATTGATATCACAAGCTTTGGTGAATCAAAATTGGTTAGTGTGTCTTCTCTTATTGATCGATACATTCTCTCCTCGGAGAGGTTGATAGATCATGTGGGGTTGACATCACAGACCTTAGTGAAACAAAACTTTGTCTTAGCGTGTTGGATTCATCTGCTTGCTTTGTTTGGGTTAAAAGTGAAGAGGCATCAAAACCTTGGATCTGGAGCCAAGTCCCCTTTTGGTATACTATTGTGAGTCATCTTTAGAGAGGGTTAACCGTAGCAGACAATCCCTTCACAGGGTAAACTGCATTGACGAAACCTCAAGCGGTAATAGTCATTTTTGTCGTGGTAGTGACAGCAGCTATATAAATGTCCTTGTGGAAGAAATCTCCATGGGTATGGTTCATTGTTGGGTTGTCAGATCTCCCTCGTAGCTTCTGATTGATTAAATTCTTGGACTATGTCAAAACCCTGGTGCGCCAGGATTGGAGTTCACCCCTTTGGATCATAAAAGTTGTAGAGTCAAACCGTTACTAAAAACTCTAGCGAGGCCAAATTTTCATTTTATAGGGTATATGTGTGTTATTGCAAAACATTTTGGAATATACACAATTAGCGCTTCTGAGGATTAGAACGAATAAGTCACTTGATTGTTCATAAGAAAGGTTGTTTTTGCCCTTGTTCATTATTTTCAGACATGCCTGAAATCACTTGCTTGCTGTTTTGTGTGCTTGCTTATCTATTTGGTTACTGAAAACAAACAAATTTGCTACAATTCTCAAATTTGGACATTGAAATTTGCAAACAATTCAAATCTGAAAAACTCAAAATTTGCAAAATCTGAAGTAAAATCCTTTTCTGGAGTCAAAAGTCATCTTAGGAAGTCAGAAAGTCATACAAGTTTCTACCAAGTGTCATTTCATTACTGCCCATCTGTCGTATGATTGAATACCCAGTGTCATATGAGTTTTCATGCCAGCAAATTCTAAAAGTCAAAATACTACTTGCAACTATCGTACGAGTTTTGCAACTATCATTTCATTTCTACCCAATTGTCGTACGAGTTTTGCAGTGTCGTTTGGGAAAATTTTGAAAAGTTGTCAGAATTGTCAGATACTTCAGCTTTTACAACCTATTTCCAGAATTTGTCATACAAATCACTATGTCAAGAACAAAGCAGTAGCCATTGAGAATCAGTACACATGTCTCAAAGAATTAGTACACATGAGGAAGAAATTCTAATCACCGCTATGATGAATAGATGCATGCTACGCAAGTTGAACTTAACAATCTTAAGAAAGAAAAGGAACCTAAAGAGTTCTCCATGGAAGCTCTATGCCCTTTTCCGTTTGATAAATACTTGTACATGTCACCATGCCCTCGGAAAGATTTTGAGCAATGTGATAACCCTTATGATACCTCTTCCATGGAGAGTGACACATCCAGCTTTGGAGACTATGGTGACTATGACGACAGACAATGTAATGATACCTATGAAACCTCTATTCCTAAGAGTCCTCCTCATCATGTGTTCCTACTTACTACAAATGGGCCGTCACATTGGATAGATCGTGATGGTGATCCATATGATTCTAATTTTGAAAGAGACTTTGATGGCTTTTGTGGACAATATCTAGATGATACATCTACTTCTATTGAGGAATATAAAATGTACCGTGCTGATTTGAAACGTCAATACTATAAGGATCTCTCCTCTAAGAACTCTCAGGCTGAAAATAAAGATTCCACTCTCAAGCAAGATCATGTTAATGTTGGACCTTTGTCTTGTGATGGTTCCCTTCCATCCCCTACTTCCTCCAATACTCATACATTTTCTAAAGCTTCTGAGTCTTTCAAATCTTTCACAGAACCTTCATCTGACACAAGCCCTGATACTTTTCATGTGGTTCCCTATTGTTATCCTCTAGGACTACTTCTTAAAGAAACTCAAGCTAACCTTCACCTAGCTGCAAATACTTTCAATGATGCTAAACCTAAAGAGCTTAAGCCTTCATATGCTATAATTCTTACTTCAACTAGTCCTCCACCATCTCTTCCAAAGTCATCCATACAATCCCAACATGCTTCCTTGTCCTTAGAAGTGGCTCCATGTCAAGAGGACTCTAAAAATGATGAAGAAAAGAACATAAAGAAAGATCAAGATCAATAACCCTCCATGTCATCCAATCCCTTTCGTGATGTCTCTTATCTGCTTCATGGTTCTTTTGATCCTGCACACCTTTTTTCATGCATTCCACCATGTCTTAAGTCTTCTCCTAAGCAAGATCAAGCTACTACTTACACTGTTGAGCTTATTGACAATCAAAATAACCTTATTACACTTGCACTTTCCAAAGATGATACTTCCATTAAGGTTGGTAAAAATGGTGTTGTTACTTCCGATGTTAAGCCTATTGAAAATCAAGAAAAAAATTATGAGCTTGTGCTATCCAAAGATCCTTGTCAAGATTAAAGTCTTCCATCTTCTTATTCTACCACTCCATGTTTGTTTCCACTTTCTACTCTTCCTAAGTCTTTGCAAGCTTTGAACAATCCATCAATTTGGGTACAACAAAGGAACTACAATTGGTACATGTAGCACAATCATTATCAGAAGAAGAGAAGCAAAAATTTACAACATTCCTAACAGAGAAGAAGATCAACTTTGCATGGAAATATTTAGATATGCCAGGATTGGATCCTAATCTTATAATGCATCATTTATCTATTGCTCCAAATGTCAAACCTGTCAAGCAAAAATTGAGAAAGATGCATCCTCATGTTGCACTCTTGGTAAAAGCTGAATTAGAGAAGCTCCTAAACGCCGGATTCATCCGAGGTATTGACTATGTAGAGTGGATCTCTAATATTGTACCTATTTCTAAACCAGATGGGTCAATCAAAGTGTGCACAAACTTTAGAGATGTGAATAGAGCATTCCCTAAGGATGATTTTCCACTACCTAACATTGATATGATAGTGGATATGACTACAGGTTTCGAGATGTATTCCTTAATGGATGGTTTCTCTGGATATAACCAAATAAAAATTGCCCCAGAGGACCAAGAGAAAACTACTTTCACATGAGCATGGGGCACCTTCTGTTGGAATGTCATGCCATTTGGGCTTAAAAATGCTGGTGCTACATATCAAAGAGCAATGGTATCTATTTTCCATGACATGATGCATCGAACTATGGAAGATTATGTTGATGATACTTTAGCAAAATCTATGATCAGAACTGAACATCTAAAGGACTTGAGCATGATCCTAGATAGAATGGAAAATTTTAGTCTCCGACTAAATCCTAAGAAGTGTGCTTTTGGTGTCACTTCTGGAAAGCTCTTAGGATACATAGTTTCAAAGAAGGGCATTGAAGTTGATCCAGCTAAAGTCAAGGCTATAATAGAGATGGTCGAGGTACGCTGGCCTAAACATTTGTTCTTATAGCTTGATCACACAATTGGGATTTTCAAAATTGGCTATTGATCCTAGAAAGAAAATAACTATCAAGGCCTATGATGAACAAGAAAGATCTTCTAAAGGCACCATTGTCTTACCTATCAGAGTGGGTCCAGTTATCAAAGATACCATCTGTCAAGTGCTTGATCTACCTTTGGCCTACAACATCCTTCTAGGGAGACCATGGATACATAAATGCAAGCTATTCCTTCTACATAACATCAATGTTTGAAGTTTCCTTATGAAGGAGTAGAGGTTACTATCCCTGCAGATCTAAATACAACTTGCAACACCTTGAAGGAAAGTGCAGATAAGCTTGTACCTAATAATAGAGAATCTTCCATTAAACCAACTAAAGAAGCATCCAAATCTAAAATGGAAGATCTTGCAAAAGAGGTTAATATCAAAGAAAATGGTATCGGAGAATATACTATCGAGCCAGTCTTATCTTTGACATCTCTCCCTATCTTGCCTAAGTCTTATGGGCAATCTTTAAAACAATCCAAACCAGACTCTAAAGAACCTCTTGAAGCATATAAAAATAATTTTGTAGCAGAACAAGTATCCAAGCAAGAATTTGAAGAGGATGAGGCTGTGCTATCATGGCTGTACAAAGATGAACCTGAATCTCAAGTTGTTCAAATTGGTGACTCTGCGGTATCCAAACTCCCTTCCAAGTCATATGGTCCAGGAGATAAATTAATAGCTAAGATGGGATATTCAGGTAAAGGACCTCTAGGAATCAGAGGAAAAGGTCTTGAGGTACCTCTCCCACATACTGGTAGAGAAAATAAAAACAAAGTTGGCTTAGGATTTATGAAGAAACCCTATCACCTCAAAGGTAATTGTTCCCATGTCATAGAGCATATCGCACCAGGAGAACCTCTTATTAAGAAAGAAGAAATAGTACCATCAGATAGTGATTCAGATAGTTCAGAACTCATCCCCTATGAAAAATTGCCTAAAGAGATCAAAGACCTTCTTGATGATAAAGATGATCCTATCAAGAGAATTAATGTAGTAGAAACACAAGAACCTACTATCAATCAAGAGATAGTTACAACACAAGAACCAGCTAATCTCGAAAACAATCAAGAAGAGGGAAGTGTTAGTGATTCTGAGACAAATTCTCATGAGTATGAATACAAATCAAAATCTGAGGGTAACCCTTCTTGGGGTATTCACCCTGACTTTACTCATGTTCTAAGATTTCTTAGAGATCCTGAATCAGAAGATGAATCTAATGACTATGAATGGGGAGTCATCCCAGAACCAGATGAGCTTATCACAGAAAAACATGTTGATGTTATTCACCAATATGCACCTCAAACCAACGTAAGTCTAGAGCGAAATGATGAACCTATCGAGTCTGATCCACCTATGGCTGAATTAGACTCCCACGATGACATTGAGCCTATTCATGAATTGGATGTCTTAAGTTGTAGTATCACCTTTGAACTCGAGCGTCAAGTTAGGCCCATTGATGATAGATCCATATCTATAAACACTATCTCCCAATCTTTCCCTACTTTGACTATCAAATATCCAGAACTTATTGATCAAACCTCCACGAATTTGAGCCATGGTATTTATACCTTCCCGAATGACTATGCCCTTGCTTGCTACCTCAATTTAGTTGAGCCTATGAGGACTTCCATTAGTGAACTGAGCATCAGCATGACCGATTCGGACATCAAATATCTTAGTCAGAAAAATAAGAGTAAAAAGAAAAAGAAAAAGAGTTCTGAGGCTGAAAACCACTTTGTGGCAGTCTCAAAACCTACAAAAGTAAAAATAAAAGATGTATCCAAAGGTGAAAACCTCTTTGAGGTGCCTAAGGATGAGATATTTGATGTCCTTCCGAGTCATTTACAGGAGAGATCTCCAGTTCTAATTGAGCCCACTCAATCTATCAATTTGGGTACAACAAAGGAACCACAATTGGTACATGTAACACAATCATTATCAGAAGAAGAGAAGCAAAAATTTACAACATTCCTAATAGAGAAGAAGATCAACTTTGCATGGAAGTATTCAGATATGCCAGGATTGGATCATAATCTTATAATGCATCATGTATCTATTGCTCCAAATGTCAAACCTGTCAAGCAAAAATTGAGAAAGATGCATCCTCACGTTGCACTCTTGGTAAAAGCTGAATTAGAGAAGCTCCTAAATGCTAGATTCATCTGAGTTATTAACTATGCAGAGTGGATCTCTAATATTGTACCTATTTCTAAACCAGATGTGTCAATCAGAGTGTGCACAGACTTTAGAGATGTGAATAGAGCATGCCCTAAGGATGATTTTCCACTACCTAACATTGATATGATAGTGGACATGACTATGGGTTTCGAGATGTATTCCTTAATGGATGCTTTCTCTAGATATAACCAAATAAAAATTGCTCCAAAGGACCAAGAGAAAACTACTTTCACATGTGCATGGGGCACCTTCTGTTGGAATGTCATGCCATTTGGGCTTAAAAATGTTGGTGCTACATATCAAAGAGCAATGACATCTATTTTCCATGACATGATGCATCGAACTATGGAAGATTATGTTGATGATACTTTAGCAAAATCTATGATCAAAACTGAACATCTAAAGGACTTGAGCATGATCCTAGATAGAATGGAAAAGTTTAGTCTCTGACTAAATCCTAAGAAGTGTGCTTTTGGTGTCACTTCTGGAAAGCTCTTAGGATACATAGTTTCAAAGAAGGGCATTGAAGTTGATCCAGCTAAAGTCAAGGCTATAATAGAGATGCAACCTCCCAAGAATACCAGTCAAATGAGGACATTGCAAGGAAGAGTTCAATCTATCAGAAGATTCATATCATAGCCAGCAGACATATCACAGCCTTTTGCAAAAACATTACATAAAGGTGTGACCTTTGCATGGAATGAAGAATGTGAGAACAACTTTAACCATATCAAGAAGTATCTATCAAATTTGCCTATCTTGATGTCTCCTATTCATGGGAAGCCATTGATCTTATATGTCTCCGCAACAGCCACATCACTGGGGGCATTGCTAGCACAACATGATGAAGAGAAAAAGGAAAGAGCCATTTATTATATAAGCAGAACATTGGTGGCATATGAAAAGAAATATTCTATGATTGAGAAAGCTTGTCTCGTTGTGATCTTTGCATCACAGAAACTGAGACACTATATGTTAGCTCATACCACGCATCTAGTAGCAAAAATTGATCCACTAAAATACCTACTAAGCAAGGCTGCCCTCACAGGTAGACTGGCTAAATGGGTCATGCTTCTAAGCGAATTTGACATTGAATATGTTGAAAGAAAAGCTATAAAAGGTCAAGTTATTGCTGATCAACTAGCAGATGCACCCATGTTTGATGACACACCAATGCAAATGGAATTTCCAGACTCCTCTATTATGCACCTATCTTCTAGAGAATGGCAATTGTTCTTTGATGGCTTCTATACACAGAATGGATCTGGAGCAGGCATATTGTTCATAACTCCTCAAGGATACTCCATCCCAAAAGCATTCAGACTAAAGTTCCCTTGCACAAATAATATTGCAGAATATGAAGCCCTTTTGAATGGTATGAAAATAGCAATTGAATGGAGAGTAACAGAGCTACACATTCATGGAGACTCTCAACTTGTTATTCATCAAGTCAATGATGTGTACCAAACTAAAGATGGAAAGCTCATTCCTTACAAAAGAATGGTAGATGATCTTAAGAAATATTTCATATCTATCACATTTGAGAAAATTCCTAGAATGGAGAACAAGGTTGTCGATGCAATGGCAACACTATCTACTTTATTATAGCAGCCTGAACATGAGCTATGCTACGAGTTCCTAGTGGAAGCACTATCTTATCCTGCATATGACTCCCCTGAAACTCGCATGATCTGCACTGTTGTTGGTCATGATTCATCCAGATACAAAGACCTCTTTTCCTATCTCCAAGACCAAATCATTCCCAATACCTTCAACCGCCATGAAAAGAGATACCTTATCTGTAATGCCTCCCGATATGTCATCATTGGTCACGATCTATACAAATGAGGTCTAGATGGTACGCTACTTAGATGTTTAGAATGAGAAGAGTCTCAATGTGCATTAGAGGAAGTCCATGATGGTATTTGTGGGTCACACCCGAACGGTTTAACACTAGCTCGAAAACTTATTAGGGCTAGGTACTACTGGCCTGAAATGGAGAAAGAGGCCATCAAATTTGCTAAGAATTGTCAAAAGTTTCAAGTACATGGCAACCTAATTCATGCTCCAGGGAGGGATCTAATCCCCTTTACAACACAATGGCCTTTCCATCAATGGGCATTTGATCTTATCGGGATGATTCATCCTCATTCTTCTAATGGACATACCCATATAATCATAGCCACAAATTATTTTACAAAATGGGTAGAAGCGGTCCCTTTGACACAAGCAACGGGAAAGCAGATATCGATTTTCATCTTAAACTATATCATATGCATATATGGGATCCCTCATTCCATAATCACAAATAATGGTGGGCAATTCAATAATAAAGACCTAGATCATCTATGTGCCAAATTCAAGATCACCTAACATTGGTCTTCTATCTACTATCCACAAGGGAATGGCCAAGCAAAGGCTTCCAACAAAAATATATTGAAGATCTTGCACAGAATAGTAAACAAAATCGGCAGAGACTGGCATCTCATGATTAATCCAACTCTATGGGCCTATAGAACAAGTATTTGAATGCCTACAGGGGCTACACCTTTCACTTTAGTTTATGGGTCTGAGGCGGTACTACCTATTGAGGTTGAAATCCCATCACTAAGAATCAGAATGCATGGTCTAGTAACTAATGATGACTACAGAGTGTCTAGGTTGCAAGAACTTGAACTACTAGATGAGCATAGACAAGCAGTGTATGATCATCTCAGAGTATATCAGAAGAGAATGTCTAGAGGCTACAACAAGAAAGTCAGACATAGAGAATTTCAGGTTGGTGATCTAGTCTTGAGAGAAAATCCTAAAAATCAATCCCATCAAGAACGCAAGGGGAAGTTTGAACCCAACTGGCTGGGTCCCTTTGTATCACTACTACTTTTGGCTCTGGTGCATATCAACTCTCAATGACTGAAGGAGAACAGCTTTGAGAACCAATCGACATTCTTCATCTGAAGAAATTCTACGCCTAAGGCATTCAGTCTATGGTAAAATATCCTAAAAAAATTAGAAAAATTAGAAAAAGTCCTAAAAAAATGAACATCTTGGTGAAAACCTAGCAATAGGCGCCTTGATGATTCACAAAAAAAAAAAAAAAAAAAAAAGTGCCTTGGTGAAAACCTGGAAACAGGCGCCTTGGTAGCAAAAATAGAATCTCTACCAAGATGGTGAAAACCCAGCAAACGAGTGTCACTTGTTTCAAAATGCTCCATCTATCAGTGCAATCTTGGTCTTTCCCAGCTTTTAGTCTTGCTTTAGTTTGTACATATCTCCCGGTTTCTTTCTACATTCTTGTTCTCCATAAGTTAGTTTGTACACCAATCAGCTCAAACATCTATATCCTATCAATGCTTAGCACTTGAGGGTAATCAATATCAAATCTTATGGCCTCTAGTATATCTTAGACGTGTCATATCCAGTCAAGAATCCTTTGAAGCTTCATGTGAGTGAGTCAGTCAGTCTTGTCTCTAGAAAGGATTTTGCATCTACAACAATGCAATCAACATCAAACTGAAAACTGAAAACAATCTATGCTTTTTACATGCTTTTATCTTCTTGTATGCTTACTGATTTGCATTGAGATTTTTGCATAATGTGTCCCTTTGAGCCCTTCGATGATGTCCTTTACAGGATTTAGAGAGTGATGACTGGGGGCATAATCTTTTCTTTATCTTCTACTTGTATGTGAAAATCTAACAACTTTAGAAACTCTGGATTGAAATGGTGTCCGACTGTAAGAGCCTCTATCTCGAATTGGATGGCCATGCGTACCTCGACCATTGATACCCAGAAAATTTAAGAAAGTTTGATCTAACTATTGTCTTTTTGAGTGAGTTCTTTCTCCTATTGTGAAACGTGATCTTACCTAAGGATGTGAATGATAAAGGGTCACTATGGGTAATTCACATCGGATTTAGAATGATCTCTTGATTTCTTGATGTGTTTGTACCACAAGGTGTATTCAGGTCATCGCGACATTTATGTTTTGATGCTTACAAAAATTGCTATATCAAAATAGACATGATATTCAGGTCATTCTGGCGTTTATGCCTTGGTGCTTATATCTAATCCGACATTCTGAAAACAAAATCAATATTCATATATCCATGGTTGTTGACCAGTGGGTGTTGTATTGATTCTTGCACATACAAATCAATATTCATATGTCTATGGTTTCATAGCTAGTGGGAATTGTATTGATTTATTCGGTTACCTAAAAGTTCAATGATGATAACAAATCGACACATGATCAATGACTAGGTCCTAGGTCTTAGGTTGCATTTTATTCTGCATTTCATTTTTCATCTTTGCATGATCTCACAATGATTAAACGAACTTCAAAGCTTAAACGATTCTTCAAATCGCATCTTCAAATCTAACAAGAGCTGAATCTTACACGAAGGTCCATCCAACGAAACAACAAGTAGAATCCTTTTTCAGGATCAAAATCAAAATCTGAGATTGTTTATATTATTAACTACTTGCATAATCAACCTTTAATCATAGTAGAAATCCATTTTTTAACTTAACTGATTATCTTACATCAAACTATCAAAATTTCAACTTGGTCAACCATGGTCAGCTCATGGTTTCACCTAGTCAAACTTGGTCTCCAGGACCTCTAAATGATGCAAAACGCATTCTCGAACATGTAAAACCACTTCTCAAATCAATTAACATGCTTCTAAACTTTAACACTAACTTATCCTATCAGATTTCAATTTTAATCTCGAAGGGGGCATGGTATTGCACATCATTCAAAGTCTGTAATCAAATTTGAAATCATATCTTTATGGAAATCATATCTTTCATCAGTGATCAAGACAAACAATCACGTCTAGTTACTGATTCATCAAAAAAGTCCTCATCACTCGGGGAAAATCTATCATCACTTGGGGCATATTCGATTCATCGATCCATATCAATATGGTATTCTCTTAATCTTGTAAACTGTATCAGTTTTTGCAACCATCAGATCATAGTGTTCTTTCCTTGGTTCTTCAGCAACTGAAGGGTTCGGATGTGATACCTGCTAGTTCTGCTAAGACAATCGAGTCTAGAACCGGTCACTCACTTCTTAGCAATCCTAATGTTTGGAATCAGGTGTTTTGACACTCTTTCGCAATCATTGGTTCATCGCTGCTATAGTGAACATTATCTTTGGTCATTCAGGACCTATTATCTTCATATCAAATCAATATCAATCAGCTTCTATCTCATATCAATTATCAATATCAAACATTAGTTTCATATCTCTATCATACACAGACCATCTTTGAACCACTGCACTTCGCACAACAATTCAAAGAGGGGCAAAATGTAATACCCCAAAAATGGGCTATAGGTTCATTAACCTCCTATATCAACATATCGAACGAAATCGACATCGAAGTCCTAACCAAAGGCACATCTGAACATCATCGAATCATAATTGATTATTCTAAATTCTGCATCGGGGAATATTCCTAGCAATATTCCTAATTATCTTAATTATCTTTAATTTAATGATTATTTGGGGATAAATAACATTTATCCTAAGTTTGATTAATTGAATATTTTTATATTTAATTAATTAGATTTAATATCTTGTCACTTAATTGTGTAATTAAATTTAATTCTATCTATTATTAATTGTATTATTTAATTTTGACAATAAATCCAAAATCTTATGAATAATTGATTAAATTTTTATTTAATTAATTAAAGCAAGTTGTCATTATTTAATAATATAGTTTTTAACAAAAGTTTGATTAAATAATTGATTAACCCATAAATCAATTATTTATTTTCAAAAATTAGTTAAGTTGAGAATAAATCATTTTATTTATTTATTAATTCATAATTATTATGCACATTCAAAAGAAACAGTTAAACTCCAAATTAGAAAATCAATGCAAAGTGTTGACTTTTTAGAACTCAACATCCTTTTGGAGTTCAAAAAGCTTATCTAAACTTTAATTTGAGTTAAAAAGCTATTTTTGCATGATTTGCATGTTTTTGTGAATTAAATTATCTTTATTATCAGATAACTCAAAAATCAAGCTGAGTTAATCTGAGTGATTTATGGCTTTTTTTCATGCACCTCCAAAGCCTTGGATTTCTATAAAATCAAGGCTTGGCTCTTCATAATTCATCTCTCAAATCCACAGAATCTCATAATTTTGCAAGCTTGCTTTGCCAAAGTCGTCTACGAATTGCACAACTATTTTGAAGAATTGGAATTTGGAGAATCAAAGCTTATTGCGAATCAAAGCTATTGTGAGATCAATTTGTTTTTCTTACATTCGTTTAGATTCTTTTTTATATCATTGTTAGATCATTTTAGCATATCAATTTCCATATTAGCATAGATTCCATATCAAGTTTTCATATCATTGCATAGAAAATCCAAAAAATATAGATTAATTGCATTCATATTTCATATCTAGATCAATTGCATTCAAATCCTTCATTTAGGTGTCGTCTAGGTCACTGATCTGGATAGCAATCTGAGAACATCAATCTCGCACCTATTAGAAGGCAGTAAATCACTTGGTTAGATTAGATTTCAATTTTGCATGATTTTTGCTAACCTCTAATATTTTACTGAAGTGTTGTGTCTACAGATCAGGTACAATTTTCACACACACAAAACTAGATTTCTCCTCTTTTGCTCGGTTAAGCCTACCAATTTAGTCTTCATTCTTACTAAGATAAACAATACATTATCTTATCATTGTGCAACATAATCAAGTACTCATTGTAGTATCAAGATAACTCAACCTTTTCTTAGGTGCTATTGTTACCAACCTTTCCTATCCCCTTCTCATCAATCAAATAGATATAGTACTTTCTTAAGTAGCAACAATATTACCAGTTAAGGTTTGACATCAATGACAATACAACAATTGCTTCAATTGTAGTTTCCAACATAGTACCGGTGCTTAACTGATTGGTGCCCCTTTCCATTGATGTCAAAGGGGGAGTAGTACACAGTTATGAAAAATAGTACTAAAGGGGGAGTAATATTTAGTTATGGAAGCAGTTCAGTTAAGGAAATGGAGAATATTGAAGAAAATTACAGCAGATGGAGGATTAATCCTTGGGGGAGTTTTGATGAGGAAATGGAGAATGTTATAAAAGAATTGCTCATTTGGGTTGGTGGTTTTTTTCATTCCATATGTTTCCATCAATGCCAAAGGGGGAGATTGTTGGAGATTTGCCAGCAAGCTAGTGCTGACTGTATGTTTGTCATTGATGACAATATATGGTAAGTAGCATGCATGGAAGACTTATGTAGTAAGCTTTAAGTATATGTATCATGAACATGTTATCAACATGATATCATGGATGTAGAGGTCAACTATTAGTACAGATACTTATATAGAAGCTTGTGTCAACAATGTTCCTGATGGAGTTACAGGCAGTGTTCTATGAGTAGTTGTTTGTATAGTTATCATGAAGCCTTGTACATTTGGATATGTGATTGAGACATGTTAGTGATGTTACATTCATAGATGTAGAGTCTGATGATTAGTAGAAGTGAAGTTATGTAGTCGCTATTCACCAGTAGCAGTTTCATGTGTATATTCAGAATAGCCGACAAAGATTTTATTAGTACAAGAGTTGTGCCTATCATTTCGGTATGCACCCTTAGACTAGTTCTTGCAAAAGAGTTAGTAATGTTCGGTTAAGAGTGCATGAAGTAATTCAGCTTGAGGAGAAGGAGTCAATTATTTTGGTAGAGTTGATAGTGTGTAGCGTGCATC
This sequence comes from Chamaecyparis obtusa, assembly GCA_027943335.1. Taxonomy (NCBI): domain Eukaryota; kingdom Viridiplantae; phylum Streptophyta; class Pinopsida; order Cupressales; family Cupressaceae; genus Chamaecyparis; species Chamaecyparis obtusa. The sequence continues at coordinate 494,216 of BSBK01003848.1, read as the reverse complement.
CAAAATTATCATTATAGGACAGGTCCCAAAATGTGTTGGGTGCTTAGTAGAGAAGACATAATTATTATTGGAGTTTATTATGGCTTCTCTAATATGATTTTAAGGTGGTTCTAATAGGATGAATTGATTATATCATTTAGAGGAAAGATATTTATAGGCAGTCATTTGTGATTGCTAGAGTGTGGTTCAAAGTTGATTGTGGAGAGCAGAGAAAAGTGTGCGAAGTGTTGATCAATCAGAAGAAGGTCTATGCGAGAAAGTAAAGTATTTGTGCTATACATTAAAACTGATCCAGATAGCAGGTCAGAGCACAATTCACCAAGATCCAGATATAGTGTGTATCTTTTATTTAGAAGGTTGTAGCCTTCACCCATTTGAGTAGTGTGCTCTTGGACAGTGCGTCCTCACCCCTAACAGGGTTAATTGTAAAAGACTCTTAACAGGGTCTGACCCTTGGAAAGGTCTACTATACTAAATACATTGTAAAACAACTCCTAACAGGGTTAAGGATATTCTAACAAGGATCATAATACACTAGTGTAGAATATTAGTGGGTGTCAATTCCCACCTAGGTTTTTAGCTATTTGGGTGTCCTTGTAACCAAAATATTGGTGTTGTGTTCAGGTGTTCTTTCATTGTGTTTATGCTTTATGTTTAAGTATACTTAATTGGATAAAAATTGAATCTTGTAGATAACTAATTCACCCCCTCCCCCTCTCAGTTATCTCTTGGGACTATTCCTAACAGTGTATTGCAGCCTGCTAGAGTGTTAGTCATAATGCTCATTCTACCTTTGCAATTGAGGTATATAAATTTTTATTTTGAGGATCCTTGTGGTTTTTTCCTTTTAATACCTAGCATTAATGGAAAATGTTCTGTGATTACAAGATTGTAGTGAGGCATGTATAAAGGCATGTGTGAGACCTTGAATTTTTGTTGGAAAATTGACAATCATAGTTTGAACATGTTGCCCCTTGTATTTGTCGTTGATAAAAAAAAGTGATAGATTCAGTGTTTGAATTAGTGAAAAGGCCTTCATTGTCACCTATAACTTATTTCTTCATGCTCACAGGCATATATAGTGCTTTGGTATTCTATTCTATCATTCAGTCATTCAGTATTGAGTCACTTTTGTGGTACACTTGGAATACTTGGAGATATGTTTCTTACTTTATTAATGTATACTTGAGGTTATTTGTCTTCTTTTCCAATCTTATTACACAAAATGAATGGTGGTAAATAGTTGAAGTTTTGTCTAAGCACAAGTTAGTGGTCCATGCTTAACCTCAACACATGTTGGAATATTCAAACTCCAAAGGTAATTATGAGGTAAGTTTGACTTATGTATTTAGATAGTTACATGACACACTTCAAAAACCACTCGATTATCTTTTTGGGGCAAATAATAGGGAAAAAAGAAGGAAAGCTATTCAATTGCCATCATTTTGTTTTGTTCAATTGATCCTTAGCTTGGGTTACTACCATGGTTATTGGAGATTCAGTTTCAGGGAGATCTATAGTGTTTTATCGTTTGTGGATTTTAACTATGGTAGTCAACATGGATAACAGGTTCATTTGGTTGTTAATTTTGTTGGTTTTTCTTCCATTTTCTACAGGAATTATGATCAGGTAACACAATTTCAATCCTTCTTCACATAGTTTGAAAACCTTTCTAAATTGGAGGTATGTTTTCAAAATGTAAATCAGTAATTATTTATTCCATTTCAGTTATTTCATCTTAAAAAAGGAACTGTAAATCATTTTCACTTATTTATCCTAACAAAAGAGCTATGGTATTTCATTTTTATAAAATGAAAAAGGTAAAAAATAAAATGATTCTTTGTAGTTTTCTTGTAACCTTGGTCTAGGGTTTGATACAAAATGGGTTTTATGAGATGGAAAGTTTTTTTTGATATCATGGAAAGTTATAACCTAAGCTTGGGCTTAAAATCCCAACATAAGAATTTTTTTGATATGATGTATTGTTAACCCTTGTAAGGTTTTGTACTCCAGTTCAGGAGAAATTATTTTGAAGATATTGGCACCTTTTTATTGAGACGGTTTCCTTTTCAGTTATAGCATTTGGAAATGATTTTGTAAAACATTAAAAAAAAGTTATAGATGACAATGCTTATATGTTTATGTAAGCATACACTTGAAACTAGGCATGTGCATATATAGATATGTGAGTATTGGGTTGAAGGGTGGGAAGTGAGTGATAAAGAATTGTGATATCATTGAAAGAAGAAAAACTGAGTAAAGGTCATAACAATGATTTTTTATACAACATATCATTTTTTGTCATAAAAAGACTTGTGGTTGAATATAATTATAAATGATTAAATAGTCCTATTATTATTTAAGTCAATTTTAAAAGCACTTAACAAATTTGGATTAGGGGTTGGTTCTCCTTGTAGTTGGTGCTTCTAAATAGTATTGTAACAGAGTTGGTTCTCTTGTAGTTGGAGCTGTAAAATATATTTGTAACAAAGTTGGTGCTCTTGAATTAATAAAAAGATTATAGGTTTTGAGTGGTTTTTCTACCCCATAATGTTTTCCACTTAGCAAATTCTTGTGTCAATATATCATGTGCTAAAATGGTTTTCTTCAAGTTTTAAGTTCATTGAGTCAAGATCCATGTTGTGTTTCATTCTAAATAGTATTGTAACAGAGTTGGTTCTCTTGTAGTTGGAGCTATAAAATATATTTGTAACAAAGTTGGTGCTCTTGAATTAATAAAAAGATTATAGGTTTTGAGTGGTTTTTCTACCCCTAATGTTTTCCACTCAACAAATTCTTGTGTCAATATATCATGTGCTAAAATGGTTTTCTTCAAGTTTTAAGTTCATTGAGTCAAGAACCATGTTGTGTTTCATTCTATCTTATCAAGTTTCTCTAATATTTTATTACTCTATCATTGTCATGAGATTTTATTTCATATGCTTCATATTTCAAATCTTGTTTCATTATTGATTAAAATAAAAAAGATCCTACTTCTCAGATAAATGGTTAAGTGTTTGTATCTTTGTCTTGGTAATGGCTGGAACAACGTAGTATACTCAATTTAACTCATTCTATAATTGAATGTTCATTGTCTTCTGTCAAGTTATGCTTGTCATTGTTAATTTTAGGAGTTAACTTTTCTTGTGTATATTTCATTTTCAAAATCATTTTTCTCCCCTTATGCATGAGCATTGTCAAGAACATCTTCTTTAATTGTGTGTCAATGAAAAGTTAACATTTTCTTCACTTTGAATCACCCCCCCCTCTCAGAGTGAATCCAATTCCAACAAAACAATGAACAAATAAATCCTACATCTGTTTGGCGTTGTATATTCATGGATATTTTATGTTTTCATTGGTTTTTTTATTTTGATGTTTTCCTTATTAAATATATAGAAGTCTAATGTGGTTGTAGCTCCAAAGAAGTCAAGAGTGTTTCATATACATAACTGTTAATTTTTTATCAAATTATAAATACAATTTTTTTTATTTCATGATTTCAAAATGTGACATGATTAGGATGGATTAATTCAAATTTACCTAAAGAAATCATGGGATGATCTTGTTAATAGAAGCATTTTGAATACATATAAATGATGACAACAAAACAATCCTTTGGATAAAATCTTCAGATGTATTAGATTTTTTGGGAAAAAATTACTATATTTCCTACCACTGAGAATATAGATGACCATATAGAGAAGTATATATTGTTTACTATCATTTACACAATGACACAAGACAAATCCATCACTACTATCATCGGAATAGAAGAAACACAAATTCCTAAAATAATATTGTTACTCTTGTGAAATAACTACGACTCAAAAGCAGTGGTAATTTTAAAATTCCTTTACTATATTTGATAAGAAACCTATTATATTAAAATATAATGAGATCATTGTCCACATTTTGACTACTGATACGATTCTAGGGGTTTAGAAAATTGAAATTCATAAATATGTACTATTGGCCCCCATAATTTTCACTACTAATTGGATTGGATCTATAGCAATCCAAAATGATACTTTGGAGTAGCATTCAATATGATAGTGCAATGGTTTTTCTTCTCATTTGAAATATTTAAACAACTATTGTGCATGGTGATTTAAAGATTAGGGACCATATAGAGCATTAGACTATAGGAGGATGTTGTCCAAACTCACATAATTATTTGGGGTTTTGAAGTTTTCCAGGATTCCTATTCATCCATAAAATTTTGATAAGTTTGAAATGAAAATTAATGGTCTGTCAATATAGAAGAATCCATAAACCCATAACATCATAACCCAATAAAAATGAATTAAAAAAAGAACAAAAATATCCATTAATAGAAAGGTGGGTACCTTTTGCTTTTCATTAACTTGTGTATAGTTTCCTTGAACTTCTCCTTGTCTAGAAATTGTAAGATTAGGAAAACTATTTCCCTACTTAAAGAAGTCATGGAAAACCTTTTCCCTATTTAAAGAATGTCAGGACAGGTTGATTTGAAAAAAAGTAAAATTATAAGATAAATGTTATCTTAAATGAAAACATGAAAATACAATATATAGATGATGTTAGAATAACTAAGAGGGGGAGTGAATCAATTAGATCAATTATCTTACAGTCCCAAATAGAAAGATTTAACCTTATAAAACAATTCCAACAAATTATGCAGCTCGGTAACATAAAATATCAATCTATTTGTCCAATTTACCGATTACCAGTAATTATCCAATTGTGATTACAGACTAAATCAATGTAAAGTATGATAGAAAAACAATCATCACACATAACACATAACACAATGATTTAACATGGAAAGCCTACTAAGGGAAAAGCCACATGGGGCCAGTAACCCAAAATAATTCACAAAGCCTACTAAGGGAAAAACCACATGGGGCCAGTAACCCAAAATAATTCACTCTTCTAAAGTGAGCTCTGTGAAGAGACAACCCTATTAAACATTACAATACACACTATTAGGTGTGACCTGGTTAGAGGATTTATCACTAATAGTTAACTTTCGACCAGCATTCACTATGGGGTAAAAAAGATAACACTTTACATTCAATGAATGTCATAGGGTAGAACATAAGACTGTTAAATCCACTCGGTTAAGAGATTTTATGAATCAATGGTTAAATTGATTTAGTATTGATCATATTCAAATACAACTCAACTAAAAATATTCAGATCTATGCTAAGACCATACAAATATCCTTTGATCATTAATCAATTCACTTTCTCAACTTACTTTCACTTGGTAAATGGTTGTCTAAGGCTTGGTAATGTCTGCAGTCTCGGTTCTTTCACTAACCAGTTTGATCAGGTATGCATGAATTAAGTCTTCACATGAAATCTCTACAGTCTTCCTCTTTCCATCATTTTTTAATAATGAAACTCATATCTCTTATATAGACAAGTAAACCATTTTCATATTAGCCATTAGATTTTGCTTCTTAATCTCCTTCTTCCATTTTTCCTCTTAAACCTTCCATGACAGATGTGTCATTAACACATTTCAATCTCATCCTTTAGATCTTCTATGAATTTTGTTAGCCATGAATCTCAAAACTTCATCCTTAACCTCAGAATCATAACAATTTTTGGCTCATCAAATTTAGTCGGTTGTTCTTAGCATTTAATTTTTTCATCCATACTCAGTTGATATAGAAATGCATTGGTGATAACTAGTTAAACTAGCTTAGTTAATACTATCACTCAGTATACAGTACACTAACTCAGTGTATACAAAAATCTTCAATAATTGACCACATTGACATGCTCAATTTCAGATCTCTTCTTCACAATAGATTAATGTAACATGCTCATGTAAACAATATAAAGTCATAAACTCATCAATAAGTTACCCAATGTTTTCCTTATCCTTATCTGTCATATCCATCTTTTCCTCATGTAGATATCTCATTTCTTCATCTTTTCTCCTTTTAACAGATGTTTAGATGTTTGTAACTAACATGATAAGTGTTGTCAAAACTAGTTGACATCAATGACAATATATTGACTGATTTAATCATCTTACATATCATTTTAGTAGCTCTATGATCTCTAATCAATGTTCCTTCAGTTAATTCAGATATTCAATCAGTTGTAGTTCATCAATCTCTCCCTTTGGCATTGATGGAAACACAAGCAATATGAAAATATGCCATACACATACCAAACATGTATTATACAACTATGTAAGTGAATGTTGTAGCTCAATAAGCTCAAATTTAATATGTTTAATCACTACAAAATATAACAACATTACAAGTACAGACTCTCCCTGCGAATTTGATCTTTTCAGTTCTCAGATTCCCTTTGTTCTCAGCAACAAATATTCAAGTCTCTCCCTTTCTACAATCTCTCTTTGTTTGTGTTCTCAGTAACTAATTTTCCATATTCATTTTCTCTCCCTTTGACAACAATGCCAAAGAAAATATAAAAACAACCAAGTAATTCTCTATTGTTTGGTTCATATCAAGTACCTTAGTGTACAAATAAATAAATTTCTATTCCATCTTCTACAATCTTTCACAAACTTAGATAAAATCCAAAGTGTGAGCTATGTGCATCAACATGAATGATCTTTTGATAAGTATAGGTTGATACAACCTCTAGATCACCTTAGTGACTGGTAGACAGGGGAAAACCCCAAATCTAGTCCTCAAATATTCAAATGTGTCCTTCAGTAATGGTTTAGTAAAGATATCAGAAAGTTGTTTCTTAGATGTTACAAATTATAGTTTCACCTGCTTCTCTTGAACTTGTTCCCTCAAGTAGTCATACTTAATCGATATATGCTTTGTCTTCGAATGCATCAAAAGATTCTTAGAAATATTTATAGCACTAGTGTTGTCACAATATATAATCACCGTGTCAGTGATTACCTCATTCATCCCTTCCAACACTTGTCTAATCCAAGCTATATTTGAACAATTTGTAGCAACAGCAACATACTCTACTTTAGCAGTAGACTAAGAAATGCATGCTTGCTTCTTCCTTATCCAAGTCACAAGCTTTTCCCCTAAAAATAATGCTCCATCAGTTGTGCTCTTCTGGTCATCTATGATTCCAGCCCAATCTACATTAGTGTAAACTCTAAGTTTAAATTTTCCTTCAAATGTATACCATAATCCATAGTCCTTTTTTTTCTTCAAGTATCTCAAGATTCTTTTCACTGCAACCATATGTGAATCTTTAGGATTGGTAGAAAATCTTGCCACAATCCCCACTACATGTGCAATATCAGGCCTACTATGTACAACATATATCAGTTTTCTATTCATAGATCAGTACAGTGTCTGATTTACTTCTCTAGATTCATCATCCTTTGTCAATTTACATCTAGTGACCATCAATGTTACTACTGGTTTAGCATCTTCCATGCCAAAAATTTTCAATACTTCTTTAATGTATTTTGATTGAGTGATGAAAATCCCATCTTTCTATTGTATAACCTGCAAACCTAGAAAAAATTTAATCTCTCCAAACATAGACATCTCAAATTCCTTTCTCATGTCATCAACAAAATATTTACAAATTAGATCTTGTCCTCCAAAGATTATATCATCAACAAATATCTTAGCAATCAAAATGTTATCATCAAATCCTCCTTTCATGTACAAATTAATGTTTTCACTACTTCTTACAAAACCAATACTTATAAAATAAGCATGTAGTCTTTCATACCTTGCCCTTGGTGCTTGGTTCAATCCATAAAAAGCTTTGTGTAGTCTACATACCACGTCTTTCTAATTCTAATCAAAAAACCCTTCTGGTTGTTCTATGTAGACCTCCTCCTCAAGAATTCCATTCAGAAAATCTGATTTCACATCCATTTGATATACTTTAAATCCCTTATGTGCAGCATAATAAAGTAATATGCAAACTCCTTCCAGTCTATCAACATGTGAAAAGGTTTCACCATAATCAATACCTTCTTCTTGTGTATATCCCTTGCAAACAAGTCTTGCCTTATTCCTAGTGACCTCTCCATTTGCATTCAACTTATTCTTGAAAAATCTACTTAGTACCAATAACATTTTTATCTTTCGGTCTAGGCACTAAAGTCCATGTCTTATTCTTCTCAATTTGTTCAATTTCCTCATTCATAGAATTGATCCATTCCTCATTTTCAAATGCATCCCTAACATTTTTAGGTTCAAACTCACAAACTAAGCATGTTTTTTGTCTTAACTTACTTCGGGGCATCATGCCATCTTTCTTATCTCCAATGATTTTATTCTCTGGATGGTGTCTTCTAACAAATATTGCTAGCACTTGATCTCTTCTCTTCTCAATTCTATTTAGGTTCATTTTCCTTCTCGCTAGCTCCTCCTTGATTCTTGGTTTCCATTTTCTGATTCTTGGTAGCATTTTCCTAATGCTTGATAGACTCATCCCATGGCTTCGGTATATAATTTGGATCTTCAATATAAGTAACCTACCATAATCTTCCGGTTCATTCATGTTTTCTTCATCATTATTTTTAGCAAACTCATCAAATTTTACATTAGTACTTTCTATCATCTTATTAGTAACCTTATTCAAACATTTATAAGCTTTACTCTTAGTAGAATATCCAAAGAATATTCCTTCATCACCTTTGGAGTCAAATTTACCATTCCTATCATCTTTTAGAATATAACACTTGCTACCAAAGATTTTGAAATAACTTACACTCGGTGTGTATCCAAACCATAACTCGTAAGGTGTCTTGTTTGTGTCTTTCTTTAGTTGAACTCGGTTCAGGACATATACTACTATGCTAACTACCTCTCTCCAATACATCTGCACAAAATTTTTCTCAATCATTAGTGTTATAGCACAATCAATAATGGATCGATTTCTTCTTTCAACAATTTCATTCCGCTGTGGTGTTCTAGGTGCGGAAACCTGCCTTTTAATACCATGCTCATTATAGAGGCCAGTGAATTCAGTAGAAATAAACTCACCTCCTCTATCAGACCTTAAGCATTTCAATTCTTTTCTAGTTTCTTTTTCAACTTTAGCCTTATACCATTTAAACAGTTTGAATGCCTCAAATTTTTCTTTCAAGAACATAATTGTCATCAATCTAGTATAGTCATCAACAAACAAAATAAAGTATCTATCACCATAGTAGCTTTGAGTTCTCATAGGACCACATAAGTTGGTGTGAACCAACTCCAAAATTCCTTTAGATGAATGATCCTTACTTTTAAAACTATATTTTTTCATCTTTCCTTTCTCACATTAATAGCACATAACATGATCAGGTTTGATTAGACTAGGCAATCATCTAACTATTCTCTATCTACTGATCTTAATCATGTTATCAAAATTTACATGACATAACCTCTTATGCCATAACCATGCATCTTCATTTTTCACAAGCAAACAAGAAGATTCAACATTGTCAAGATAAAATAAATTATCTTTTAATTGTCCTCCTGTTTTGACAAGATTTCCATTTTTATCATAGATTTTCATCTTCTTGTTCTCAAATGCAACTCGGTGACCTGAGTTATTCAGTTGTGCTATACTCAACAAATTGTAATTAAGTCCTTTTACCCAGTATGCATTATCACATCTAATTTTATCATTCAATATAATAGATCCTTTTTCTTTAAACGTGCAAGGTGTGTCATTTCCCATTTTCAGTGAACCTCCATTATAATGCTCAAGATGATCAAACTTATCTTCATCACCAGTCATGTGATGTGTACAACTACTATCAATGATCCAAGTATCATTCTTACTAACTTTAGAAATAAGTGTTGTTTCTACATACCTTTCATCCTCTTCTAAATCATCTTTCATTGCAACAAATACCACCTCAATATCATCATTGGTGTCGGTGTCAGTGTCAGTGTCATCTTCTCCAACAAGGTAACATGCCTTTTTTCCCTTATCTTTCTGATCTCGGTTGTCTCTTTTGTAGTGTTGGTAGCCTCTGTTATTCTTTCTGCCAAACTTCCCATCACCACTTCGGTCTCTATCTTTGTCATCCTCTTCCCCATTAGGACATCTAACAGTAATATGGACAACTTCTTTACAATTAAAACAAGCTAAAGGTAACTTTCCCTTATATCTTCCTTTACCTTTTCTGCAGTCTTTGGGCCATAATTGCTTCAAGCTCATCATGCTCATCATCATTATTACTATCACTTTCATTATTCTTACTGTTAGATTCACCAATCTTAAGAGATGACATAAAAGTAGACTCAACACTCAGTACCACACTATTGTCAAAATTATTCAGCTTAAATTTGTTAACTTTCTAATTAGACTATCAAGAGTAAGAGTGCTATTAGGTGCAGACCTCATTTCATGAATAGCATAAATTCTAATTGCATAAACATGCAACAAGGGTCTCAGTATCTTACTTACCATTGTATCTTTAGAAATGATACCACCAACTCCTCAGATAGCATTAACTACCTCTTTGATTTGGTTTGTGTACTGTGTAATATTCTCTCCTTCCTTCATCTTCATGTCATCAAGTCTGCCTCTCAAGCTTTCAGCTTTGGCTCTCATCATATTCACATCACCACCATAAAATAGAGAAATTTTATCCCACATTTTCTTCTTTGTAGTATAATACTTTACATCCTCAAATTCAGCATCAGATAGAGTAGCAACAATCTCTATCATAGTAATATTGTGTTCATGATGGTCTCTCAACTGATCAAGAGTCAAAGGTCCAATGTTCGGTTGTAAGTAGCCATTGTTAATTAATTGTATAGAATATTCACCAATTCTAAATATGTGAAGTCTCATCTGACTTTTCCATGTAGTAAAGTTATCTTTGTTCATCTTCGACACTTCCCTTTTATACATTTTGTAATCTTTCTACTCAAGTACTTAAAACTTTCTTCCAAGCAACCAATTTTCTCTAATACCAATTGTTAGAATAACTGAGAGGAGGGGTGAATCAGTTAGATCAGTTATCCTACAATCCCAAATACAAAGATGTACCTTATAAAACAATTCCAACAAATTATGTAGCTCGGTAACATAAAATATTAATCTATCTATCTAGTTTACCGATTACCAGTAATTATCTAACTATGATTATTGACTAAATCAATATAAATTATGATAGAAAAATAATCATCATAAATAACACATAGCACAATGATTCAATGTGGAAACCCTGCTAAGGGAAAAACCACTTGGGACCGGTAACCCAAAATAATTCACTCTTCTAAAGTGAGCTCGGTGAAGAGCCAACCCTGTTAAAGCTTATAATACACATTGTTAGGTATGACCTAGTTAGAGGATCTATCATTAACAATTAAATTTTGACTAGAATTTACTATGGGTCAACAAGATAACACTTTATATTCAATGACTGTCATAGGGTAGAACATAAGACTGTTAAGTCCACTTGGTCAAGAGATTTTATGAATCAATGTTTAATCTCATACAATACTGATTTGATTCAAATACAACTCAATTGCAAATATTTAGATCTATGCTAAGGCCATACAAATATCCTCTAATCATTAATAAATTCACTTCCTTAATTGTTCTCAACTTACTTTCACTCAGTAAATGGTTGTCTGACGCTCGGTAATGTCTACAGTCTCGATTCTTTCACTAACTAGTTTGATCAGGCATGCATGAATTAAGTCTTCATGCAAAATCTTTGTAGTCTTCTTCTTTCCTACATTTTTCAATAATGAAACTCATATCTCTTATATGGACAAGTAAACCATTTTCATATCAGCCATTAGATTTTTTCACTTAATCTCCTTCTTCCATTTTACCTCTTAAACCTTCCTCAGCAGATGTGTCATTAACATGTTTCAATCTCATCCTTTAGATCTTCTCCAAGTTTTGTCAGTCATGGATCTCATAACAAACTTCATCCTTAACCTCAAAATCATAACAATTTCTAGCTCATCAAATTTAGTAGGTTGTTCTTAGCATTTAATATTTTCATTCATACTCGTTTGATATAGAAATGCGTCAGTGATAACTAGTTAAACTATTTCGGTTAATACTGTCACTCAGTATACACTGCACTGGCTCGGTGTATATAGAAATCTTCAATAACTGACCACATTGACATGTTCAATTTTAGATCTCTTCTTCATAATAGATTAATGTAACATGCTCAAGTCAACAATATAAAACTATAGACTCATCAATAAGCTACCCAATGTTTTCCTTATCCTTATCTATCATATCCATCTTTTCCTCATGTAGATATCTCAATTCTTCATCTTTTCTCCCTTCAACAGATGTTAAGATGTTTGTAACTAACATGATAAGTGCTATCAAAACTAGTTGACATCAATGACAATATACTGACTGATTTAATCATCTTACATATCATTTCAGTAGCTCGGTGATCTCTAATCATTTTTCCTTCAGTTCATTCAGATATTCAATCAGTTGTAGTTCATCAGATGAGGCAATGACTATTGTAGCAAAATGAAGATGTAGAGTTGGTTCAAAAAACTAATTTTAATAGAACACTCTGTAGTTATAGAAAATTATTTATAACAAAAAATTAAACTAATAAAAAGAGCTCTAATAATAAGCTTAATGATTAATTGTGTAACATCCCCCCCTTAATCTAAAGGGGTTAAACCAAGCATGCCCAAAAAATTCTCAATCTTTTCTTATCCAAGAGATTTGGTAAGAATATCTATAGGCTGATCAACATTAGGAGAGTGTTTGAGGTGCACACTACCATCTTCAACATGGTGTCAAATAAAATAAAATTTAGTGCTAATGTGTTTAGTGTGATTGTGAAAGATGGGACTTTTTTCCATCTTAATTGCTGATTGATTGTCAAAAAAAAGTGGAGTAGAAGAAACCTATTGTGTTTTTAAATCTTCAAGAATCCTTTAAAGCCATAAGATCTCTCGAGTAGCCTCATAAGCTACCATATATTCAACTTCTATAGAAGAGAGACCTAGAATAGATTTCTTTCTTGATTTTAAAGAAATAGCTATAGAGCCAAGATATATTAAGGATCCAGATGTAGATTGTCATGCTTCCAAATCACTTGCATAATTAGAATCTAAATATCCAAGTAATGAAGAATTTATGACTTATGAGTACTTGAGCCCATATTTTTTAGTGCCTTTTAAGTATCAAAGAACACATTTGGCTACTAACCAATTATGTTCTCTAGTTTTTTGTATGAATCTAGAGAGAAACCCAACAACAAAATAAATATATGGACGAGTAATAGTGGCATAAATCAAACTACCAACAAGTTGCATGTAGGGTGTTGGATCAACCAGTACTATAGATTCAATGGAGGTAAGTTTAATATTTTGTTCCATTGGAGTACTAAGAGATTTGCAATCAATCATGCCAAAATTAAAGAGAAGTTCGCCAATATATTTTTATAGGGATATAAAAATATACTTGGGATTTTGAATCACCTCAATGCTCAAATAGTAATGGAGATCGCCTAAATTAGTCATTTCAAACCCTTTCTTCAATTAAGTTTTCATAATTTTATTATAATCCTCATTGTTACTTGTGAGAAATAAATCATCCACATAAACAACAAGATAGAAAATAATTCCATCAACCTTTTGAACATAAAGAGTTACTTCATTAAATTCAAAATGTTGAAAATTCAACTTCAAGAGATGCTCGGTGAGCTTTTCATACCAAGCTCATAGGGCTTTATTCAATCCATATAGTGATTTAATGAGTTTACATACCTAGTATTATTTACCATGGACTACATATCCTTATGGTTGAGTCATATATTATTTCTTTGAGATCACCATTCAAGAATGTTGTTCTTACATCCATTTAATGAACTTTCCATCCATGTTGTGTTGAAAGAGCCAACAAAGCATGAATTTTGGTCCATTTTGCAATAGGAGAAACAATTTCATCATAATCTAAGCCCTCTTATTTATCATCACATTTAGCAACAAGGTGGGATTTTTTTTTCAATTGAGCCATCAACTTTATCTTTGTTTCTAAAAATCTATTTGCAACCAATAGGTTTACAACCAAGTGGTGGATCAACCAATTCCAATGTACCATTTTTAGAAGGGCATCATATTCACTTTGCACAACTTTATACCACACTTTAATATGCTTAGCTTATTTATAGGAATTTGGTTCTGTTGTCACTAAGGATTGCACCTGCAAATGGGTAAGGGTGAAACTTAGCTATCCTATGAAACATGGGACTAATTTTAGGTTGTGGGTGACCTATAATGAAATTAGACCTCTAGGTTAATGGTCAGCTTCCCTTGAATCACCTTGAAACTAAACCAAACTTTGAAGGAAAAGGGGAGAGAAAGATGCATTAACTTGAAATGAAACTAGGGTGATTTACCAAACTTGAATAGATCCACAAACTACAAACAAACTCACAATGTGATTTAAACATAACTTAAACACCACAAATTTCCCCTAAATATGATATTTCCCTTAGAAACAATAAGGTGCTAATTGTAAATGATAAGGGAAAATGGGTTCCACACTCAAAAATATTACAGGACATAATAACCCAGCCATAATAACCCGAGGAAAAAATAACCCAAGGTCATAATAACCCATAGTCAAAATAACCCATGGACAAAATAATCCATGGACAAAATAACCCCATAAGATTATAGAGAAAAGAAAAGAAAATTTATAAATTACTAGTATATTTCTAAAATACATTTTTATTCAAATTTTCAATTAAAGTGTCAAATTATGAGCAATACCTCTTATATAATCTAAAATATTATTATTGTCATAACCTCTTTATATATCCTCTCAATGCCTCCTCATAATACCTTTTGACTTATATCTTTTCATAATAACTCTTTTTTGCTTATTCCCATGAATTTGTCTTTATTTCTATAATTTTTATCATCTTAAAATGAAAGCACTTCCATCTTGATAGGTTTAGCACCCTCTTTTAGTACATTTATCATGATAGACTTGCATTTAGGATGCATTCTACACTTGATTTCTTCATTCTAGGTGAAATTAGGGTTAGGATCCCAAAGATTCTCCTTAATTTCCCTATTCCATGGCTCTATTTTCTAGGTAGGATTTAGGAATAGGTCCTCCTAGCCTTCATCATCATCATAGGATTTTGTGCCTCTCCCTGGCACTCTATCCCATTCTAACATCATTTCTAGGTCTCTGAGCATCCCCAGGACCTCCTGTTCTAATTTTGGCAGGATCTAGGCCCATTGGGTCAAGGATGAGGTCATCCTTGACCTAGGTCAGGGTCGAGGTCATCCCTGGCCTAGGTCAGAGATGAGGTCATCTTTGATCTCCTTCGAAATTTGGTTCCCCCTTTCAAATTTGGTCTCGGCGAGCCCTAAAATCAATGTCGGGCCTTCGGATCTGAGTGCGGGAAGGTTTTTAATTTAAAATTCATTTAATTATTTTCCCTCCTTGGTTATTGTGATTGGATCATAATTTGAGGTGAAACTTGAATTATGGGTCCTCACATTAATCTAGGAGCCTCACCTTGAAACCTCTATATAAAGACTCTCATTTGCATTCATTTTCACCAAGGGATGACACACAACAAGACCAAGAAATTTCATGATCAAGTATCCATCAAGTGGAGGCATAATTGATTCAAGAAAGCAAGGAATGGTGAAGTGAAGATGCAATATTTCAAGAGGAAGATATAAAAGATCAAGCCATTGTTGATATCAAGCATCTTTACAAGCACACCATTGTGAACACCTACTTGGAGCAAGAGAGATCATTTCTTCCTTGATCCACCATTGCCAACATTCAAGCATTCAAAGATACAGTCATGGGGTGACAATTATTTTTTACGAGCTTGGTAGGAGTACTTTAGCCTTGGGGGCTTGGTATGCTTTCCTATCTTATTCAAATCTATGCATTGTTTCCTCATACATATTCATGCTAGGGTTTTAATCTAGAGGATTAGATCTTGGCATTACACTTTCTATACACACACACATTCCATTTCAATTGACTATTTTTGGAGGTGGAGATCACCAAAATGGGGGTTTAACTAAGGCAAAAACCTATATAGCCTCCCCAAAACACCATTTTTCAGATATCTACAGTCATTTTTTTGAGAATTGGAGGACAAATCTGAGTACCCTTTTCAACAAACTTCTGAGATCTGCAAACAAAGTCAAAGTCAACCTTCAAAATCTCAAGGTAGTCTTTGACCTTTCATCGGGGCCAAAATCTACTTGCTGCTAGGAAGACAAAAGTTTTCTAGGTTTTCTTTGTTACAGCTTTCTGGTCCCAAATCTGGTTGCAAAATCTTCTGAAACTCCGCATAGGCTTCAGAAAATAGGTATTTCTAAATTTATTCCATAATGAGGTAGGTATCTTTTCTTAATTGATTTTCAAGCATTTCTAGATTTACTCATACAATTTTAATTCAAAACTTATACAATTGAATAGTGGTAAATGATAGGTGCATTGTTAAGGCTCCATTTTACTATTGTTCATTTTGGTGAACCCATTTACGACAACTCTTTCTTTTTGGTGTTAGATTTAAATCTTGCATGCTTATAAGATTAGATTTCTTACATTTATTTCTTGCATTTATATTTCAAAAACAAAAAAACAAAAAAAAATGCAAAATCTCTTTAAAATACAAAAAATATTTACATTTTCATGATTTTTGTATTTCTTTGTATTCAACATGTATGATTCTTGTTTTGAGTACTTTGATGAGGCTTTTATTGTACAAGAGGATAGATTCCCTAATGAGGTACATGGTAGTGAGGATGAAAATGGTTCGGATAAGATCTCCATGGATCCTATTCCTATTTCACTCTCCTCCACAACCTCTCCAATTGACCTTTACCATAGGGTGTGTGCATGGTTACCTTCATGTCCCATTGTTTGCAACATTGATAAACCTAAAATGATATATCCTACACCTTTGATGATGGTAAAAGGATGTCCTTGTATAACAATTAAGGGTAAACCTAGAGATCCTTTAGATTTCTTTGATAATGTTGATTTTGTTTCACATGCTTATCACACACGGAATAACCCTCAGCCTACTGTTACGGTCTCTTTACCTCCTTCTCAACCTATGCTTCCTCAAGCACCTAGGTTTCCATCTACCTTTAAGGAGTATAACTTAGTTGACCAATTACGTGCTACTCCTGCTATGATATCTTTATGGGAATTACTTCAAACTTCCCCGACATATCATGAGGCCTTGCAAAAAGCTTTATCCACTCTTCTTGATTTTCCTCCTAATCAAGAGAACATTCATTCTATTTTATATTTCACACATACTATGCCTTCTATACCTCCTATTGTGTTTTCTAATAATGATTTACCTTCCCTAGAGGTGCAGAATCAATATGATGCTCTTATGGTTGTTTCTATTAATCAGAGTATCATTCAAAGAACCTTAATTGATAATAGATCTATGCTTAATGTTTGTAGCATGGATATGCTTAAGGTGATTAAGGCTAATCTCACTACTATTCAACTTGATAATGTTCCTATACGTGGATTTGACAATATTGTAAAGAGAACTTTGGGTATTATTACCGTACCTGTTAAAGTTGGTCCAATTATTCTAAATACCCCTATTCATGTTATGCCTAGACCTCTGAATTATAATCTTCTTTTAGGAAGACCATGGTTACATACTATGCATGCAGTTCCTTCTACTCTTCATCGCAAGGTTAGGTTCATCTATAATAATTTAATGTATACATTACATGCAGATGATGCATCGAATCCTTGCTTAAATATAGAATATTCCAAAATCTTTAAGCCTCTTCAACCTAGTAAAGAGACTGAAAAACAACCAGAGACACAACAATCTAAGATAAAACAACCTAAGATTCAACAACAGAAAGCTCCATCTTCTTCTTTGACTGAGGATGATTGGGGGACATTGGATTTTAATCCTACTTTTATTGGAGAGTACAAGGTCTCTGATTTGGAATTCATGAAGCAACAAAATGAATTTGAGACAAAAGTTTTTTCTCCTTCTCTGCTTTCTGAGGAACTAAAAATTAATTTTGTTTCCTCTTCGGTTAATGAAATGATTGAAACTATAAAGCCTGATTGTTATGATATTGTAACATATGCCACTCCTTGGACTCCTTTTGATATGACTAATCGATATGGTCCAGGTTATCAGTTGCTTAATAAATTGGGATTTAATGGGAAAGGATGTTGTAAATATGAACAAGGTGTACAAGTTCCTTTAGATAATAATGTTTATGATCATACATATGGATTAGGATTCAATCCTTATAAATAGCCATTAGTTTTTCCTCTTAATGTTAATCATATTTGCAATGGATAGTTGAAATTGGTTAACCCACTTCTCATTGGAATTAATCAAGAACCTTCTTTGGATATTTTTCCTGAAGATGAAGCCTTAATGGAATTTTTAGGGGTTTATGAAGACTTACCTAAGTTTCATCACAAATGATGAAAACCTTATTGTTTAAGTACCGATGCTTATTTTGGAGAACATGATAAACAAAATAATCTCCCTTTATTGAAGGATCCTCCGATACAAAGTGATTTGTTAATAACTAAAACTATTGAAATTCAAATGGATGAAAACAACTATGAAAGGATGATAAAGATTGGGAAATGTTTGAATCAGGATGAACATGATCAGTTGGTTTCCCTTTTTCTTGACTTTAAGGACATCTTTGCTTGGACATATTCCAATATGACGGGTATAGATTCTAAGATTTTTACTCATTACATTGTTTTAAAACCAAATAAGAAACCTGTGAAATTTTTTTTTTCAAAGATGAATCCATTAATTGCTTTATTAGTCAAAGGTGAAATTGAAAATTTATTGGATTTATTCATTCTATTGATTACTCATATTAGATTTCAAACATATTTCCTATTTCAAAAGGAGAAAATAAGATAAGGATGTGTACTAATTTTAGAGATTTAAATAAGGCATCCTTAAAAGATGATTTCCGATTACCTAACATCGATATGATTATGGATTCAATAGCGGGTCATGCCTTGTTATCTTTTATGGATGGTTTTTTGGGATATAATCAAATCTTTATCCCTCCTGAAGATCAATTTAAGACTACATTTATAACACCTTGGAGAACCTTTTGCTAGGTCATGATGCCTTTTGGATTAAAAAATGCAAGAGCAACTTATCAACGAGCTGTGAATTTTATTTTTCATGATTACATTCATAAGATCCTTGAAGATTATGTGGATGATATCTTAGCAAAATCTATACAAATAGAAGATCACATTACTATTTTACAACAAATATTTGAAAGGATTAGAAGTTACAACATGAGATTGAATCCTAAGAAATGTGTCTTTGGAGTTGATTCGAGTAAATTATTAGGATTTATAATCTCTAAGAGAGGCATAGAAGTAGATACTGAAAAGATTGAAGCTATTGTTAATATGCCTCCTCCTAAGAATATTTCTCATTTATGGAGTTTACAAGGAAAAATACAAGCTATTCATCACTTTATTTCTAATTTAGTGGATCGAACTATCCCTTTTACTTCCTTGCTTAGAAAGGATACCACTTTCTCTTGGAATGATGAGTGTAAACAAGATTTTGAGAAATTTAAAGAGTATCTTGCAAATCCTTCTATCTTGCAGCCTACTAATTTTGATAAACCATTCCATTTATACACCTCAGTGACTCCACGGGCTGTGAGTGTGTTGTTAGCTCAAAATGATAATGATGGTAAGGAAAGACCTGTGTATTACATTAGTCAGACTTTACTTGATTATGGAACAAGATATACAAATTTGGAAAGACAATGTCTAGCTGTAGTTTATGCATGTCAGAAACTCGGGCATTATCTTATAAATGCTGAAGTTAATGTGATTGTTAAATTTGATCCTTTGAAACATCTTTTCTCATAAATTGATCTCTCTGGCTGGTTGGCAAAGTGGGTGATGTTGCTTACAAAATTTGATCTTAATTTCATTTCTCAGAAGTCTATTAAGGGACAAGTGTTAACAGATTATTTAGCTGAAGCTCCTTGTCCTCATCCTGATACATGTTCTACTTTAATAGAATTCCTTGATGATAATATTCTAGCTATTCAACATGATGATATTTGGGAATTATACTTTGATGGGTATAAATGTAAGACAGGTTCTGGTGTGGGTATTATCTTGATTCCCCCTATGAAAAAACCCATCCCTTTATCGTATAAATTAACCTTTCCTTGTTAATAACATTGCAAAGTATGAATCTCTTATAGCTGGCCTACGAGTAGCTTCATCCCTTAATATCAAACATTTACAAATATATGGAGATTCACAATTAATTTTTGAATAGATTAAAGGAGGATATCAAACTAAGAATGATAAAATGACACAATATAGAGATTTAGCTCTTAATGTGCTTTCACAATTCTCCCCTTATACGATTCAAACTTTACCTAGGATAGATAATCAACATGCAAATGCCATGGAAAGCATAGATTCTTTGGTTTGTCTTGAGAATAATGATGAAAACTTTCAATTTACTATACAAACTCTTAAAAGCCCTACAATTTCTGAAAAGATTACCTCTGATTGTTTGAATTTGCATTCAGATGAATGGTATTCACATATTTTTCATTTTTTGAAAGCTGGTACTTTTCTTGAATCAGCAACAAGGAACATGCATAATCATATTAGGAAGCTTGAAATGTGTTACATCATTCTAGGAGATACGCTTTACAAACACTCTTATGAAGGATTATTATTAAGATGTCTCAATAGAACTGAAATCCCTATAGCTTTGGCAGAAGCTCATTCTAGTTCTTGTGGGAGACATTTTGGTGGAAAATCCCTGGTTAATAAATTACTTAGAATGAGATATTATTAGCAAACAATGGAACAAGATTCTTTCATGTTTGTTAAGAAATGTCCTCAATGTCAACAACATAGTAATTTGATTCATGCTCCTTCTCACGAGCTTCGTAATCAAGTTTCTCCATGGACTTTTAGTATTTGGGGTTTCGACCTTATTCAAAAAATATCACCAGCTTCTTCTCAAGGACATACTTACATTCTAACTGCTACGGATTACTTCATGAAGTGGGTCGAAGTTGTCCCTCTTCATTCAACAATGGCAGATTTTATTTGTGATTTCATCCTTAATAATATCATAATGAGATTTGGTATTCCTTTGATGATAATTTTGGATAATGGTACCTCTTTTAAAAACAAAGAAGTCACAAAATTCTTGGAGAAATATCAAATTCAACATAGATTTTCAACTCTTTATTATCCTCAATCTAATGGACAAGATGAAGCATCAAATAAAATCATTGAAATTTTTTTGAGAAAAATAGTTAGTAAGCATGCGAAAGATTGGCATACTCAATTGACTTATGCTTTATGGGCTTATAGGACTAGTATTTGTACTACAACGGGTACTTCTCCTTACAACCTTGTCTATGGTACTAATGCTATTATGCCTTTGGAACTAGAAATACCTTCTCTACATGTTTCATTTCATTGAATAATTGATAAGGATACTTTTCGTGAACAACGCTTACAAGAGTTGGAAATGTTGGATGAACAATGAATACATGCATTAGAACATATAAAAACTTATCATAAATCACTTCAAAAAGAATACAATTATAAGGTAATTGAATGAACATTTGTGGTTGGTGACTTAGTCCTTTATGAGAATCAATGAAATGTAAATGCTTTATTGGACAAAAAAGGAAAATTTAGCCCTAATTGGCTTGGACCTTTTGTTGTTATTGAAGACTTTAGTTCGGGTGCTTATAAACTTGCTGATATGGATGGTGTTTCTTTTAAGAAACTCATTAATATTATGCATCTCAAACGTTATTATCCTTACTTTCATATCATTCTTTCCTTGTGCATTTATGTATTCCTTATAAAGTTTGTTTTATAGGTTATGTAGTTTTAGCAAAATTATATATTGAATATATTCATGCACTTTATTTCTTTCTATTAAGTTTTATATTGATGAAAATATAGTAATTAAACATAAGACTAATCAGTAGAGAAAGGTTTTCATTCATCAAAAAGATTTTTTCAAGTTTTGATACATATGTGGCCAATGGCCCTATCTATCACTACGCTCTGATGGCCAATGACTCCCAGATCTCTCTGCCCTATGATAGGAAGATGAAGATTTGTGTGTCTGTGTGTGGCTCCTCAATATACTCATACCCTATGGACACTCTCGGGAACTCTGTAGCTCATTTATCAGCTTCTCCTCCCTTTGTCTGCACAATCTCATCTCTCATTGGATACAGGCAAAGATGTCGACATGGCTGTTAGGATATCTGCAGCCAATGGAAGAATCTCACTCATTGGATGGTAGTCAATAGGATATAATTGTATCCTTGATAATCTTAGATACATAGCTCCTCCACTCTACTACAATAGTTGTAGAATGAAAACATTTATTAGTCTAGTGTCTTTCTATCTCAAATCAAATCACATATTCAATCAAATTTCATATTTCATACCTCGGTCTCCCTCCTGGATGTCACTAATGTGTCTAGATGGTGGGGGCATGGAGTGAATACTCTCTCCACACTCGCTATATCTAGGTCTCACTGGTGGTGTCTCTGTGTGGGGCCATGGGGGCCATCGTGATCTCAGTGGTGATGCATGAGTAATGGGTATATCTGCACCAGTATCACCAGCTAGGGGCATGTCCTCTACTCTCTCCTCTTCTCTCTCTACTCTCTCCTCCTCCATGGGATCTTCCTTGGATATGTGCTCCTCCTCATCTCTAACATCCTCATCCTCCTCTGCAGTACCATTATCTTGGTGTTTCCTCTATAAAACCTAGATCACCTATGGAATAATCCTCAAGAAAGATGGGATGGGTCCCTTGCAGACTCTAGTACCTGATGTAATCCTGGCTCATGACTGAATAGGTCACATCTGATGGTACCTCTATGTCCTCTATCTCATCTACATCACTACCCTCTATGTCTACTATCGATGGTCAGCGCATGGCACCAGGTCTCTAATAGTATCTCGTCAGATGTACATAGTGACGTACTACTCTAGGGACTCCTTATAATAGGATGAACTACCTTATCACCTGATCATAATAGTATGGCATCACTATATAATTATAATGACCTTCTAGCGGCTTCTGTCATTGTGAATATCTCATCTAGAATCGTGTATCAGGCCACTTCATCATCTGGCAGTAGGGTCTCCATATCACATCAGTGCTCGAAATGTAGTCTAGATGTACTCTCCAATAGAGCATATCTCCAAACTACCAAACATCTCTTAGAGGATATGCAAAGACTCTTGGTGTACTCACATCTACCATCACTAGAAATCCCTATGGATGTGTACATGCGAAATGCTCAAACAACCAAATCCATAAGAGCATTCATATTGATAGACTCTCCCTCTGATACCTCACTAGCTGACCTAGCTCATAGTATAGTTGGGCTAACATGCTACAACCCCATGAGAATATGGTCCTCTCCCTCTCCATCCTCTGTATGAGATGTGTAAGAGGTGTACAAAATATGGTACCCTTTGCGTTGGGTAACACAACCAAGGATACTATGCAAAGCATCACCCTCCGTACTAAAGGTGTAGGGCCTAATAGTATAGATGATAATAGGACCTAATATGACTGAGTCTACATCTTTGGAGCTCGTCCTATACAATACTTTGCATCTACATAGATCTCCTCACAAGAAAACTGTGCTCTAGGTCTGATGGTCTCACCTCGGACTAGAAGCTACAAGATCCTATGGACATCCTCTAATGTCACTATGATCTCTCTAGAGGGAAGATGGAAGGAGCATGTATCCTCATCCCACCTCTCCATCAAAGCTAATAGCATGGCTTGATGTAGTCTGATCTGTGGAAGGACTGATACCTAGTATAGTCCCACATCTCTCAGTAACTGCATCTTATCATCATCAAGCTCAGATAATCTCTCTCTGACTATGATTAGCAACTCTCCAAAGGAATGGTCTCAAAAACAAACTAAGTCCTACAAGCACAAACAAACATCATATCAGCCATCTACATCATCATATCTAAAAATCTAACTAAACTAATTCAAATTTGACCTCAGTTAGGTCAAGGATGACCTTACTGTGTCAAAGTTGACTTTCTTGGGTCAGGGACAACCTTGTGGGGTCAAGGTCAACCTCATCCCAGAACACGTAAAAACCTTCCAGTCAATGTCAACTTTGTTGGATCAAAGTTGACATAGATGGGTCAAGGTTGACCTAGAAGGAATAAAGTTGACCTTACCTATGAAATATAGGAATTTGGAAAGTACAAAAGCATACAATAGAAAACTCACCTCAGGAAGTGACCATCCAGTAGCTAGGCTGCGTCTTAGAAGCTCTATGTGTGTCGCTCAAAGTTCCTCTCTCCTCAGCATCTTGCTTCCTCTTTTCGAATCTGAAAATGGTAAGAATGTGTAAGTATTTCTCTTTTTTTTCCCTTATTTATAGTTTAAATTAGGGTTTTATTAGGGTTTCTTTTAGGGTTTTCTCATGGTAAACTCAGATTTCCCTTCTTATGCATTTAGATAAACATCCACTCTTTTCATCATAACTTGAATTCGGTAAATCTATTTTGATTTTTTTCAGCGGTGTTGGAATCATGATTAAGATACCTAACTCCTTGAACTAGTTTAGGAAGGTTAGGAATCCTTATAATTGGTTTAGGAAAGGACTTTTCAACAAATTGCATATCTAGTGAATAAAGTTATCCTTATCAACATGTTTCACCCTTTGGAAGTAGAAAGCCGAAACAGGGGGGCATAAGGGGATTTATGGACTTCTAAATTGTCATATAGTAATCTCTAAGTGATTTATGGATTTTCATTAACCTTGTGTGTTGTAGGTTCTAACAGTTTTTTGCAGGATCTCTACATTGAGGACTTGGCTAGATCCATTTTATTTACTATGATGTTTTCTTACTTTAGCTTGCATATTCACGTAGTGTCATATCTAAGCTAAAGTGGGGGCTAAATGTATCATCTTAAAATGGAAGCACTTCCATCTTGATAGGTTTAGCACCCTCTTTTAGTACATTTATCATGATAGACTTGTATTTAGGATGCATTCTACACTTGATTTCTTCATCCTAGGTGAAATTAGGGTTAGGATCCTGAGGATTCTCCTCAATTTCCCTATTTAATGGCTTTATTTTCTAGCTAGGATTTAGAAATAGGTCCTCCTATCCTTTATCATAATCATCATCATAGGATTTTGTGCCTCTCCATGGTACTCTGTCCCATTCTGACATCATTTCTAGGTCTATGGGCATCCCCGAGACCTCCTATTCTAATTATGGCAGGATATGGGCCCACTGGGTCAAGGACAAGGTTGTCCCTAACCTAGGTCAGAGATGAGTTCATCTTTGACCTCCTTCAAAATTTGGTTCCCCTTTTCAAATTTGGTCCCGGTGGGCCCCAAAATCAATGTCAGGCCTTCAAATCCGAGTGCAGGAATGTTTTTAATTCAAAATTCATTTAATTATTTTCCCTCCTTAGTTGGTTATTGTGATTGGATCATAATTCGAGGTAAAATTTGAATTATGGGTCCTCACATTACTCTAGGAGCCTCACCTTGAAACCTCTATATAAAGACTCTCATTTGCCTTCATTTTCACCAAGAGATGACACACAACAAGACCAAGAAATTTCATGATCAAGTATCCATCAAGTGGAGGCATAATTGATTCAAGCAAGAAAGGAATGGTGAAGTTAAGATGCAAGATTGCAAGAGGAAGATATAGAAGATAAAGCCATTGTTGATATCAAGCATCTTTATGAGCACACCATTGTGAACACCTACTTGGATCAAGAGATATCCTTTCTTCCTTGATCCACCATTGCCAAAATTTAAGCATTCAAAGATACAATCATGGGGTAACAATTATGGATTGTGAGCTTGGTAGGATTACTTTAGCCTTGGGGGCTTGGTATACTTTCCTATCTTATTCAAATCTACGCATTGTTTCCTCATATATATTCATGCTAGGGTTTTAATCTAGAGGATTAGATCTTGGCATTACACTTTGTATACACACACACAACACATTCCATTTCAATTGGGTACCCGTGGAGGTGGAGATCACCAAAATGGGGGTTTGACTAAGGAAAAACCCTATATAGCCACCCCAAAACACCATTTTTCAAATATCTATAGTCATTGTTTTGAGAATTAGAGGATGGATCTCAGTACCCTTTTCAGAAAACTTCTAATATCTACAAACAAAGTCAAAGTCAACTTTCAAAATCTCGAGGTAGTCTTTGACCTTTTATCAGGGTCAAAGACTACCTGCTGCCAAAAAGACATAAGTTTTCTAGGTTTTGTCTATTATAGTTTTCTATGTAAGGAAACTTAGGTACGGAAACAACTTCCTACACTAATCTCTAAAGGAAAGTATTGTGCAAATTCATTTAAATCCTTACAATTTCATATTCGTTAACTATTTTAACAATGATATTGTAGCCATACACCACACATATAGAAAATAGAGAATGAAACAATGATTTACCCTGGGGAAAACCTTTCGGTAAAAACCCCAGCACTCCAAAACTTGCACAATGTATTAATCAAAACTATTACAATTTACAATACACTTGCAATGCAAGTTCTTTCAGAAGATTTCCAACTCTTGAAGACAAATCGCGGTAGCATAAGAAATGTTCCAACAATACACAAACTTCACATCTCTTCACAACCCTAAAAAATGTGTATATCATGTGCTTCCCTTTTTAGGTCAACTTCCAAAGATAATCGTATTAGGGTTTTACCATTCTCTCAGAAAATAGGAACCTAAAAAAAATTTCTGGGGTGATGCCCCGAACCCCACGATTGGGGAAGAGTGTACAATACTCAACTTTATCAATTGCCACATGTCTTCACCTATCATTGAATCTTTTAGACATAGTTCTTACATGTCATAGGAATCTGTCATAACCGTTTCAGCCATGATCTCCTTACACACAATTCAAGATGCCGACACATCAAGTGGAGTGACACATTAACATGCCAACTAGACATGTACACTCACACTTAATAACATTATTTGCAAGAAATACATTTTACAAAACAAATAATAAGAATAGGAATTATCCAAGGTTGAGACACCTTAATCCTAACATTCTCCCACTTGTTGAACACCTTGTAAGAGCACTAGGAACATAACAGGAACTAACTTCTATAGACCAAAAGGCCCATAGACTCTGAACACCATCTAAACTTCTCAGTGCCCACTGGTTTTGTTAATGCTTCTACAACATTCTTCATAGTATCTACCTTCTCCAAATTTACCTCTCCATCTTCCACCATATCTCTCACAAAGTGAAACTGCACATCAATGTGCTTCATTCTGGCATGAAAAGTTGGATTCTTCGCAAGGCAAATAGTGCTCTGACTGTCACACCAAATAGTAATATGTTCTGCATCAACACCAACATCAAAACACAATCTCCTAAGCCAAATGGCTTCCTAACAAGCATGAGTAGTAGCCATGTACTCAACTTTTGTAGTGGACAAAGCAACCACAGGTTGTCACTTACTCATCCAGCTGATAGCACTACCAAACATAGTGAACACGTAAGCACTGGTGGATCTCCTACTATCAATATCACCTACCCAATCTGAATCCACAAACCCACAAATACAAACTGAATGCAAAGATCCAAAAGAGTTGCCATGGTAACATATGGAGTAATTTTATGTACCCCTCAAATATCTAAATACTCGCTTAACTGCATTTCAATGTACCCATCCAGGGTTAGCCATAAATTGACTCAAGACTCCCACTACTTGGGCAATGTCTGGTCTAGTACAGACCATAGCATACATAAGACTACCAACTACACTAGCATAAGGTACTCTACTCATGTCCTCCACCTCACTAGGAGATTTTGGACAATCATCTACAGATAACTTTGTTCCCACAAAAATAGGAACACATAGTGGTCTACAATCTACCATGCTAAACCTATCCAACACAGACTTCACATACTTACTCTAACTCAACCAAAGTTTTCTGTTAGACCTGTTTCTACTGATTTCCATACCCAAGATGTACCTTGCTACCCCAAGATCTTTCATCTCAAACTGTGTTGACAATTGAGATTTAAAATCAGAAATCATACCCATACCCTTCCCAAACAACAACATATCATCAACATATAATGCAACAATAAGAAGGCAATCATTTTCAACTCTGAAATAAACACAATGATCTAATTTAAATCTTACAAATCCAATTGACAACACGAAGGCATCAAACTTAAGGTACCACATCCTAGGAGATTGCTTCAAACCATATAGAGATTTCTTTAATCTACAAACTAAGGATTCTTTACCTTTAACAATGTAGTTCTCAGGCTATGACATATAAATTTCTTCCTCCAAATCACCATGAAGGAAAGTTGTCTTCACATCCATGTGTTCTATCTCTAAATCATATGATGCAGCAAGAGATAACATAAATTTAATGGATGTCAACTTTGCAATAGGAGAGAATATTTCACCATAATCTATTCCCGCTACATGTGAATACCCCTTTACAACCAATCTAGCTTTGTACCTTTCAACACTGCCATTTGCACAAAATTTCTTCTTGAACACCCATTTACAACCAACAGATTTTCTCCCTTTAGGAAAAGCTACAAGGTCCCAAGTTTTTTTTTTCTCTAATAAAGCCATCTCATCATCCATAGTCTCAATCCAGGAACCTACATCTTCCATGCCCAAAGCCTCTTTCACAGATCTAGGCTCATCAGTGTTAGTAATCAAAGAAAAAGAACAACTGGAATCTAACATAGAATAACCAAACCTTTCTGGTTTCTTTCTTTCTCTCATGGATCTCCTCAAGGGCTGAGGTTGAGGTTGTTCTTCCTCTTCTTCTAAACTATCAGAGTTCTCATCATTAGTCCCAACATGGTCTCTCTGTTTAGTCTTCTCAGGGGTAGGAGGAAACTAAACAACATCTTTTTCCTTTTCTTTTTCATCTGGTTGTAGCACAATAGGAGAAGGTGTTAGCTCTCTAAAAATAACATTTCTACTATGCAACACCTTACTAGTCACATGATTCCAAAGCTTGTATCCTTTCACACCAACACTGTATCCGATGAAAATACATTTGACAGCTTTGTTTTCCAACTTAGATCTTTTCTCCTTTGGAACATGTGCATAAGCTTCACAACCAAAAACATGAAGATGTCTAATTGAAGGCTTCTTACTAGACCACACCTCCATGGGTGTCTTACCAACAAGAGCTGATGTAGGAGATCTGTTAACCAGATAGCAAGTAGTGACCACAGCTTCGGCCCAAAACCTTTGTTCTAAACCAGCTCCACTAAGCATACTCCTAGCATTCTCCATCAGTGTCTTGTTCATTCTCTCTACAACTCCATTTTTCTGTGGGGTATAAGGAGTTGTCTTATGCCTCTTGATACCTCATTCTTTATAGAACTATTCAAACTCTTTGGAACAAAACTCACCACCATTATCAGTTCTCACACACATGATTCTTTTACCAGTCTGATTCTCCATGAGAGCCTTAAATTCCTTGAATCGACTAAAAACCTGTGTCTTACTTTTCAGTAAATATATCCAAGTCCTTTTGCTGTAATCATCTATAAAAGATACAAAATATAAAGAACTGGAGATAGAAGGAACTTTTACAGGACCAAAAACATCAGAATGAATAAGATCCAAAAGTCTAGAAGACTTGTGAGAACTGGAGTAGAACTAAACATGATTTTTCTTACCATAAACATAGTGTTCACAAAAATTGAACTCGAGATTACAATCATTTAGCCCCTCAATGAGATTTTTATTTTTCAAGGTCCTAAGACCCTTCTCGCCAATGTGGCCAAATCTCATATGCCACAACATTATATTTTCTGTAGGAATTTTGCCTTCCAAAGTGTTTGCACCCTTAGGTACACTTACTGCACTGCCATTGGAACCCATTGCCACAGTCTTCTTTACTACTCATTCAGATGGTGGGGATGAAGTGATAGCCACTCTCTTCTTTGAAATAGAAGAACTATTGCACTGAGCAATGCATGCATCAAGCTGAAACAAAGTACCTCTCCTAGTACCTCTAGCGAGTAACATAGAACCTCTCATCATCTTGCATCCATCTTTCAAAAAAACAACTTGCACACCTACATCATTCAACATACTTATAGATAATAGGTTTCATGCCAAACTTGGAATGTGCATAACTTCGTTGATTCCCTTTACTCATCCATCAAGAAATCTGATAGTGACCCTTCCACATCCAACTATCTTTAGGTGAGAATCATCACCAAAGTACACCTTTCCACCATCGAACTCTTCATATTTTGAGACCTAGTTTCAATGAGAGGTCATGTGAAAAGAAGCACCCAAGTCTACCAACCACACATCATCAGATGCATGGGCTACCAAAGCTGCAATAAAAGCATCTCCATCTTCTTGAGATTTTTTGGAACTTGAATCTAAGCCTTTCTTCTTTTTCTTCGGTTCTTTGCAGTTCTTGCGGAAGTGCCCAGATTTATCATAGTTCCAACTTTTTGCCTTGGACTTTCTAGGATCTTAGAACTCCCATGAGATTTGGATCTGCCCTTCTTTGACTTGTTGTCATTCTTCTTTCCTCTATCATTGGATCTCCCATGAATAGCAAGGGCTTCCTTAGATGAATCTGAAGTCTTTCTTCGCATCTCCTCAGATAGCAACAAAGACACCACATCATCCATACAGAATGTGACTATAGTACTTCTGAGAGACATCACAAGATGGTCCCACAAATCTGGCAAGGAACAAAGTAGGGTCATACAATGATCCTCCTCCTCGATCTTGGCACCGAATGATGCCAACTGTGCAATCAATAAATTGAATGCGTTGAGATGATCAGTTATGGATCCACCTTCCTCCATTCTTAAAGAATACAACTTCTTTCTTAGGAACAACTTATTCATGAGAGATTTGGCCTGATACACAGACCCAATCCATTTCCACAAAGAATTTGTAGTAGTCTAATCAAGAACATTCAGAAGAATGACATCTACTAGACAGAGTCTTATGAGAACCTTAGCCTTCTGATCCTTGATCTCCCAATCTGCTTGAGATATCACTGTAGGTTTCACATCAAGTGAAGCAGCCTCCCATAGATTGTGATCTTCAAGCATGTCTTCCATCTTGAGTTTCCACAACTCGAGATTAGTGCCATTAAATTTCTCCACCTCCATTCTATTGTATGAGGAACTTGCCATCTCAATCTGTAAATAAGATTCAGAATGCTCTACAAATAACTCCCACTCAACTTGAGATTAGCTCAAAAAACCCTACCCAACAACTAGGATCAAAAGTTGATCAGGCTCTGATACCACTTGTAAGGAAACTTAGGTGCGGAAACAGCTTCCTACACTAATCTCTAAAGGAAAGTACTGTACAAATTCTTTTAAATCCTTACAATTTTAGATTTGTTAACTATTTTAACAATGATATTATAGCCATACACCATGCATATAGAAAATAGAGAATGAAACAATGATTTACCCTAGGGAAAACCTTTCAGTAAAAACCCTAGCACTCCAAAACTTGCACAATGTATTAATCAAAACTATTACAGTTTACAATACACTTGCAATGCAAGTTCTTTCAGAAGATTTCCAACTCTTGAAGACAAATCACGACAGCATAAAAAATGTTCCAACAATACACAAACTTCAAATATCTTCGCAACCCTAAAAAATGCTTATATCATGCGCTTCCCTTTTTAGGGCAACTTCCAAAGATAACCGTATTAGGGTTTTACCATTCTCCCAGAAAATAGGAACCTAAAAAAAATTTCTGGGGTGATGCCTCGAACCCCACGATTGGGGAAGAGTGTACAGTACTCAACTTTATCAGTTGTCGCATGTCTTCACTTGTCATTGAATCTTCCAGACATAGCTCTTACGTGTCATAGGAATCTGTCATAGCCATTTCAGCCATGATCTCCTTACACACAATTCAAGATGCTGACACATCAAGTGGAGTGACACATCAACATGCCAACTAGACATGTACACTCACACTTAATAACATTATTTGCAAGAAATACATTTTACAAAACAAATAATAAGAATAAGAATTATCCAAGGTTGAGACACCTTATTCCTAACATTCTGGTCCTGGATCTGGTTGCAGAATCTTCCAAAACTCTGCACAGGCTTCAGAAAATAGGTATTTCTAAATTTATTCCATAATAAGGTATGTATCTTATCTTAATTGATTTTCAAGAATTTCCAGATTTACTCATACAATTTCAATTCAAAACTTATACAAATGATTAGTGGTAAATAATAGGTGCATTGTTAAGGCTCCATTTTACATTTGTTCATAATTATTTACCATTTTATAAGTTATTTAAGTATATTAAAGATGTTTTAAGGCTATTTTAGGGGTATATAATGGATATATGGTCTAAAATGACCTAAATATCCTCTATGGTGCCTCACAATCCCTTTTTTAGCATACTAACTTGATCTAAAATGACCATGGGTTATTTTGTCCACAGGATATTTTAACCATGGTTTATTTTGACCATGGGTTATTGTGACCCTGGGTTATTATGTCCTTGGGTTATTATGGCGGGGTTATTGTTTCCAAGGTTATTTTGGCCAGGTTATTATGTCTAATTACCACCCAAAAATACTTGTAAATGCACACAAATTAGGACTTTAGGAAATAAAATGTGTTTATGAGTATTTAAATGAAGAATATACCAAGTAAAGGATTAAATTTAATCACAATAACATTGATACAAGACTCACCAAACAACTCAGAAAACAATAGGAACAAGAAGGATAACTACAATGTATTTAATCAAAAGGAGCCAAAATACAATCTTCTTCTCCATGAGCTACAAACATTCATATCTTAGAGTGAGACATAATGGAAGAACTACCTCTATCACAAAATGTGAGAGGTATAAATAGGAGAGGGAGTAGTAAACTGCATCTCTAATAAATTTGGAATCCCATGACTGCCTCCACCAAATCTGAGACTGAATAAGAGAAAAATATGCATTTAGGTCCATGAGATATGTTGTACAATAATTAAGTGACTTAACCTCTCCAAAATGAGGTGAAAATAGGGATTCTCATAATTTATGCCTTAAAAATTTATCTTTTAAAATCAAATCTCACCTAATTCCCCTAATCATGCCTTAGGAGGTAATATTTGAACAAGATGATTTATAAAACATCACTTGTCAAATATTTTACATTATAAAATATGCATGATTGTACATTAAAATATCCCATTTAATAATGACCCCTAATAAGACTCGATAGGAAAATAATTAACAAATACCAAAACCTAGGTATCTAGGGGTCATATTTACAATTTTAATCTTGCCCATTAACATGATTTTCATTAAAATATTTTTAATTTCTTTCAATGAAAGCCCATATTTTTTTTCCTGATTCCCCCTTTCTTTTAGGAAAGATTAAAAAATCTTTAAATAATGTTCTTATAACATGTATCTCACCTTTGTGTTATAAAAATAAACATTTCAAAAAAAAACCCACTTAAATATGTTTTGGAAACATACTAAAATCAATTTGCTTGCCTTTTAAACTTACTCTCCTCAAAAAACTCTATCTTTATGAGGGATTTAGAATGGAGGATGCCTTGTCATGGGGAAACTTTCCATTTTCCTTGGCTTTTCTTGGGTTAGCATTCGAAAATAGTATGTAAGACAAGAGCTAAGTTTTTACTTCTCATTTAGTTGCAAAGTTTAATTTTTTGGTTTCTTCATAGTTTATGGATGTTCCTTCTTCATTCTTTCATTTCTTTGGAAGCATTATTTTTTGGCCTTGACTCCATAGTATGAGGTGTAATTGTATTTTCTTCTATTTTTTTATCATTCTTCTCTGATCCATGCTTCTATAACATTGTCTTTTGAAGATATATGTTGCTTCTCTTACATGTAGGAATGCAGATTTTATTTGAGATATGCATCATATGAAATGTTGTTTTTGATATCTTCTTAAGATCCATATGAAAATGTTGTTCATCTTTTCTAAGATACGTATGAAATGCATCATATATACTTTCCATTTTTATGTAGATTTCTCAACTCTCCATCTCCATTCTATGCTTATGGCATCATGATGCGCTTTCATTGAAGTTATTGCTCAAATTCATATGTTGTTTTTTCCTGTAAGAATTTGCCTAAGACAAAGAATAAATGCCAAGATCTAGAAGCTCAAGAGATAGCACAAAAGAGACAAAATATGATATGATCAACTGATCAAATAATGAATAGATAGATTGAATGAATGATTACAATGTAGGAGTGCCTAAATATATAGGCAATGCAATAAGACTGCATGCTAAGGAGATGATAAGATATCACCCACACAAGGTGGAATCACATGTCCACCAAAGGTGGATCATCCTCCATTGTACATGAAATTATGTGAAGCATGTGCAACAATGAGAGGATGATAATGTGATAAGAGCACTAAAGGTGGATCTCACACACAAAGAGGTATGTGATGACAACTATCACACCTAAAGTGGAGATTCTCCTAACCATGTGCTAAAAAGAAATGCAAACTCCTAGGTGTCTCAAAGATAACTAATATGCAAATGCATTATCCTAAGTAAACTTAAGTAAAGTGCAATTAGTAAATATTTAATTACACCAACACCCCCCCTTAAGTGCAACTTAGGAGAATGCATTTAAGCTCACAAGGAAAGATGGGTCTCGGCTACTAGGCCATGTTAGGTACCCATGTACAATATGCAAGAACAATTCAATCTCTCATAAAGTGGAGAAAGAGGGAAAACCTCATGGGAAAAACTCTCCCCCAAAAAGAGAGATGAATACAAGATGCATGCATGGATGGAGTAATCAAGACCCCCCTATTATGACATACATCATGCATATACAATAAAGAATCCCCCCAAAGGAAGGAAATAGGGAAGAGAGACAAAGTAGCCCCCCCTCAATGTTGAATCTCCTGCAAAGATGGTCCAAGATGTTGACCAATACTCCTCCACAGGAAGAAAATAGAGCCAATGCTGCACCAAGAATGTCAAAGTGTGACAAAATCAGGTACCAATGTCGATGTAGAATGACTGACAGAATGCCCATTAAGATATGATAGAGATGAGGCATGGAGACACCTGCAAGCACCAACTGGGTACTCTTACTGACAGGTTGGTATACTTGAACTTGTGTCGTGCATCCATTGATGATTGGTTGGAGAATAACCTTCAAGAACCAAGTCCCATGATATTCCTAATCTACTAACATAGGGATTACATCAAATGTGTCATCAATGACAAGGTACAAATAAAAATGTGGCACTTTACGATAGTGCGTGTACAACATTGCTCATGCAAGAGCATACAACATCAAATACAAAGTTGGAAACATGTAAAAGATGAAGTCACCAAGGATGCCCTGTCAAATGTTGCAAAAAAGGTGTCCTCCTGTTGGCCTTGTGCTAGGAAGTCTTTGGGACAAAATTGGCCTCCCCCCTGCTACTGGTTGGATGACGCTGCAAAACAGATATACAAGTGGCAAATAAAAAAATAGTGTTCCCAATTTTTCTTAATTATTTATATTTTGTTTTCCAAAACCCAAACAGATTAAGAAAAACATTTATTAATAAACAAAAAAAACTTTATTAAAGGAAAAAACATAATTTTTTTTTTTAATTTTTTAATTTTAAAAAAACTTTATTAAAAAATTAATAAAGAAAAACATTAAAAATATTTTATTAAAACATAAATTTTTTTTTTATTAAAAAAAACATATTAAATAAAAGTTTTTATTTATTAAAAAAAAATTTAAAAAAACATATAAAAAAAGTTTTTATTTATTAAAAAAAACTTATAAAAAAATATTATAAATTTATTAAAAAACTTTTAAAAAGTGCTCCAATTTTGCAGATCGGCCTTAGGGGTCCGATTTGCAAAAAAAAATTTGCCTCAAATTTGACTTTTGCCCAATATAGGCAAATTTATAGTCAAAATTTATGGAAACAGCCACCCAAATGCAATGGTGAGGTCCGATCTTGTTCAAAACACTCCCACAAGATGTTGATCCTAGATTTAGTTTGTGGCCCTCCAAAAGTTGAAGCAATCAATCGCTCTCCAATGGCTATGCAATGAAAACTCCTTTGGCTCTGATACCATGTAAGAATTTGCCTAAGATAAAGAATAAATGCCAAGATCTAGAAGCTCAAGAGATAGCACAAAAGAGACAAAATATGATATGATCAACTAATCAAATAATGAATAGATAGATTGAATGAATGATTACAATGTAGGAGTGCCTAAATATATAGGCAATGCAATAATACTACATGATAAGGAGATGATAAGATATCACCCACACAAGGTGGAATCACATGTCCACCAAAGGTGGATCATCCTCCATTGTACATGAAAGTATGTGAAGCATGTGCAACAATGAGAGGATGATAATGTGATAAGAGCACTAAAGGTGGATCTCACACACAAAGAGGTATGTGATGACAACTATCACACCTAAAGTGGAGATTCTCCTAACCATGTGCTAAAAAGAAATGCAAACTCCTAGGTGTCTCAAAGACAACTAATATGCAAATGCATTATCCTAAGTAAACTTAAGTAAAGTGTAATTAGTGAATATTTAATTACACCAACATTTCCCATAGATACATATGAAATAAAGAGGTTTTTAATGTAGATTTCTGAGATATACATGTGCGAATGTTGTCCATCTTTTGGGATATGTAAATACCTTCTTTTTTTTCTGGAATCATTTGCATGAATGTTGAAGGCATCGTGTAGATTTTGCATTGTTATTTTACATATGCATTGCTATAATCATGAAATGTTGTTTTACCTCTTTCTCTTTAAGTGGCTCTATAATTTGAGATTCATTTGGAATCATAGTTCTTTATTCCATTGAATTTCTTGGATTATGATTATTATTTTTTATATTCTTTAAAAATCCATTCTTTTCATATGCAAAAACACCCATATTGAGATGCATTGCTTCTCCAAGACTATGTATCAACTTTTGGGGCACTATGATAAACATGAATGTATATTTCCCATATTGCAATGCTATAGAAAGGTTTGTACACCTCCATTCTATGAAATATTATGTCATGTTTTTGTACCTCTATTTTTTTCCTTTGAATGGTGTAGTCTTCATTTATCTTTAATTGAGTACATAAGCTACATGTTGCTTTTGTCCTATATAGAAATAATTTTAATGTAGAATAGTATTGCTTGTTTTAGCTTTATCATGTTATCAATTCTTTAATATTATCATCTCACACTTATCATTATGATTCTAGTATTTGGATAGTTCCCTTTTATATTTTGTGCATGCATTTAGATCACATTTTGTCTTCTTTCTCCTTGAATGTCCTATTGAATACTATTTCTCCATTAATTACCCCTTTTTTGGAATACATCTTCATAAGTGTTTTTTTGTTCAGAAATTTTTGTCCTTCAAAGGTGGCTTGTGGTAGCTTCCCTCGAAGGCCTCCCATTATCTAAGAAAGGGTAAACAAAAATATCAAAACTTCTTTTGTACTTGCACATGGAACAAACAAGTTAAGAAAAAAATGGTACCCCTCCTTCACGCGTCATTAAGTTTACACCACCAAGCATGGTTTACTTTGATAGCTTATGAATATACATGTACATGCATAACTATATATATAGATAGGTCATTGGATATTAATTATTTCTTAGATCTTCTAGATCTAACCCATCTTCATCATGCAGGC
Organism: Chamaecyparis obtusa; assembly: GCA_027943335.1. Lineage (NCBI taxonomy): Eukaryota > Viridiplantae > Streptophyta > Pinopsida > Cupressales > Cupressaceae > Chamaecyparis > Chamaecyparis obtusa. Next base: position 456,532 of record BSBK01003848.1, on the reverse strand, counting down.
TTTGGAGCAAGTCAGGAGTTGGAGTGAGCTCATATGATTTTCTTTGCTTTCCATTCTGCACATACTTTCCATTCATGCTTCAAATCTGTATATGATCCTATATATATATATATATATATATATATATATATATATATATATATATATCCCATTTCATTCCATTGGATAGCTGATTTTATTTTCTTTCCTTTTCACACATTTTCAATTTATCTTAAGAAATGAACTCAAATCTAATCCAGATCATTAATAATTGCAAACTAGGGTATCTTAGCAAACTCACCTAGTAAATAGGCTAACAATATCAACCAACTTGAATGAACATAAAAAAGTGGTAACATTGTTGGAAACCTCAATTGAGTGCTTTCCTACTAAGTACCTCTTGACCAGTTGCCTTTCCACTATCCATTGGGCATGGAGTCCCTCGACGCCCATTGAAGAACTTGCCTCAAAGGTGAAAACATAACAACTCCTCCCAAAACAAAACCACTAAGTACCTGAGATAGATTGGTATGACTCTGAGGGACTCAACATGTGAGTATTGATGGTTTGTATCAACGGGAACTTGAATCACTATTACCAATCATTGATGCTTGTTTAAAGAGTCTTGAAGCATGATATCAATGCATCTTTGACTTATTACTAAACTAAACTGAAAACTATGCACCAACACTTAGGAAAAATTGAAGCTCTACTCTACCCAAATCTAACCAGTATCAAAGATGGTCAGACAAAACCAATTACTAGATGATAAAAAAATATTCCCTTCCTCACTAAGATATAACACATTATATACATGAGGACAGATAGAAGAACCTGAGGCACATAAAGTCTTTCCAAAATATATAGAACTGTCTTCTACAAAAGAAGACCAAAACTACTAACCTCTTCGTATAGATCATAAGCATGAATGATACTAAGAGGTTGAACCAAATCTAGAGTGGAAATACCATCCTTAACTAGAACCTGATAAGTATATGCTTCAAAGGCTTTGATCTGGGATGGATGCCTAATAGGACAGTCCCTTATGGGAACCAGGCTTGGACTTTCTCAGATCTTTGGGACCCAAGGTGCATCATGTGTTCTATATTTTGTACTTTTATGAGCTTCCACCACCTTACCTCCTTCAAAAAATTGTTTCATCTAAGCCATGATTCAATCCATGTATGATTGTTGAACCATTTCCAACAAACAATCCACATTTGAGTTATTATAGATCAGTATTGTGTCTAGATGGTTTCCATACTCATCTTGTTCATCACTTGCCAATTTAGTTAGTACATGCATCTTATTTCCATTTTAATTATCAAATAAACAATATTTTAGGAATAAGTCTCCTTGGTCTTGACAAGTGTTAGCTTTCACCGGGCTTAATACCTGATGCTTTTCACTTTCTTGCTCATGAGATGGAGGAGAGACACTAGTACTAGAGATAAATATATTGAGATTATCCCAAAATGAAATTTCATCATCTAGATTCTTACTTTGCTATGCAGGAGAGTCCTTTATTACCAAAGTACAACCTTGGACATCCTCCTTTTCTTGTATGATGAGAACAAACCCTAAAGAAGGGGTACCTTCATCTTGTTGGCTAACACTAGACAAGGATTAAACTTCAAGAGTATTTTGCTCTTCAATAAAGTTAGGCATCTCATCATTAACTTCTACCTCATGATTATGTTTAATAAAAATGTGAGACTCATACACTTGCTCAATATTACCTCTGCATTCTTGAGCCTCCTTTTGTAGCATCTTATTGGCCTCTCAGTACTTATCAACAATAACAGCTAGGATCCATAGCTAATGATGATGAAACTCATCATTTGCTACTATCTCTTTTCAGAGATCCTCTTAATTTTTTGTAGGTGTCAAATAGATGACCCTAACTAATTCTTTATAATCTTTTATATTTTCTTGATAGACCTTCCTTTGTGTCAAGATCTACTAGTTCTTTTCTTCAAGGGTATGCTCATTCATTTCCATCTTGTACTCTAGCTGCCTTGAGAACTCTTCTTTCTAGGCCACCATCTCCACATATTGTCTCATTAAAAACATCATTTCCTCTTGAAAATTTGTAAACCAATCATCCTCTTGAAAATTTGTAAACCAATCATTGGAGATCATATTTGAAGTGGGTTTGGACTGATTTTGAGGATTGTAGTGGTGACCTTCATAGGGTGGTTCATAGGCATGCTGCCAAGATGCTTGATGCAAGGTGGGAGGGTATGGTGGTTCATATTCATGTTGATAATTTTCTATTGGTAGGCTATTTTGGCTATATGTAGCTGCTTGGCTAGATTGATATGATAGAAATGAAGGCACATGGGCAAATTTCTCATGGTATGGGGGTGATAGGGTGAATATGTATTAGAAAAGGACATGCTTATTCATCAAAAGAGATTGTAATATGGATATTTTATAAAACTTACCAGCACATGAACTGCTTAAACCAATAGATTTTTTCTCAGTGTCACCATGGTGTTTAGAAAACTACCTCCAAAGGATGAATTCATTGAGGATCACACTAAAATCTCAGTGAATGATGAGAATCATCATTGTCCCACTGAGCTTTCCAAAAACTTTTGTCACTAAGGATTGCACCCGCAAGTGGCTAAGTCTAAAACTTAGCTATCTTGTGAAACATGGGACTAATTTTAGGTTGTAGGTGACCTATAATGAAATTAGACCTCCACATTAAGGGTCAGAGTCCCTTGAATAACCTTGACACTAAACTAAACTTTGAAGGAAAAGGGGAGAGAAATATTCATTAAATTGAAATAAAACTAGGGTGATTCACTAAACTTGAATAGATTCACAAATTGCAAACAAACTCACACTGTGATTTAAACATAACATTCAAACACCACAACTTTCCCCTAATTATTATATTTCCCTTAGAAACAATAAGGTGTTTATTGTAAATGAGAAGGGAAAATGAGGTCCACACCCCCAAAATACTTATAAATGCACACAAAATAGGACTTTAGGCAACAAAATGTATTTTTGAGTATTTAAATTAACAATATACTGAGTAAAGGATTAAATTTAATCATAATAACATTTATACAAGACTCACCAAACAACTCAGAAAATAATAGGAGCAAGAAGGATAACTACTATGCATTCAATCAAAAGAAGCCAAAATACAATCTTCTTCTCCACAAGCTACAAACATTCATATATCACAGTGAGATAGAATGGAAGAATTGCCACTATCAAAAAATGTGAGATGTATAAATAGGTGAAGGGGTAGTAAACTACATCTCCAGGAAATATGGAATCTCGTGACTGCCTCCACCAAATCTAGGACTGAATAGGAGCAAAATATGCATTTAGGTCCATGGGATATGTTTTCCAATAATTAGGTGACTTAACCTCCCCTAAAGGTGGTGAAAATGGGTGATTCTCATAATTTATGCCTTAGAAAAATTTCTCTTTTAAAATCAAATATCACCTAATTCCCCTAATCATGCCATGGGAGGTAATATTTGAACAAGATGATTTATAAAACATCATTTCTCAAATATTTTACAATATAAAATATGCATGATTTTACATTAAAATATCCCATTTAATAATGACCCCTAATAAGACTTGATCGAAAAAATATTAACAAATATTAAAACCTTAGTATCTAATTTGTCATATTTACACTTTTAATCTTGCTCATTAATAAGAATTTCATTAAAATATTTTTAATTTCTTTTAATGAAAGTCCATATTTTCTTTCCTAAATCCCCCTTTCTTTTAAATAAGATTTAAAAAATCTTTAAATAACATTCTTATAACATATATCCCCCCTTTATGTTATAAAAATAAGCATTTTAAAAAAAACTACTTTAATATGTTTTGCAAACATACTAAAATTAGTTTTGGTTGCCTTTTAAACTTCCTCTCCTGAAAAAACTCTAGATTTATGAGGGATTTCAAATGGAGGAAGACTTGTCCTGGGGAAAATTTCCATTTTCCTTGGATTTTCTTGGGTTACTATTAAAAAATGGTATGTATGGCAAGAGCTGAGTTTTTACTTCTCATTTCATTGTAAAGTTTAATTTTCCATTTTCTTCATAATTTATGGCTTCTCCTTCATTCTTCTATTTGTTTGGAAGCATTATTTATTGGCTTTGCCTCTATAGCATGAGGTGTAATTATATTTGCTTTTTTTTTATCATTCTTCTTTCATTCATGCTTCCATAACATTGTCTTTTGAAGATATATGTTGTTGTTCTTATATGTAGGAATGCATATTTTATTTGAGATATGCATCATATGCAATGTTGTTTTTGATATCTTCTTGAGATCCATATGAAAATTTTGATCATATTTTCTAAGATAGATATGAAATGTATCATATATACTTTCCATTTTGATGCAAATTTCTAAGATGTTGCATCTCCATTCTGTGCTTATGGCATCATGCTGCTCTTTCATTGAAGTTCTTTCTCAAATTCATATGTTGTTTTTTCCCATAGAGACATATGAAATAAAGAGGTATAAAATACATATTTCTGAGATATGCATGTGCAAATTCTATCCATCTTTTGGGATATGTAAATATATTTTCTTTTCTGGAATCATTTGCATGAATGTTGAAGGCATCATATAGATTTTGCATTGTTATTTTGCATATTGCATTGCTATAATAATGAAATATTGTTTTACCTCTTGCACTTGAAGTGGCTCTGTAATTTAAGATTCATTTGGAATCATTATTATTTATTCCATTGAATGTATTGGATCATGATTAATTTTTTTTATATTCTTTAAAAATCCATTATTTTCATATGCAAAAATACCCATATTGAGATGCATTGCTTCTCCAAGACTGTGTATCATCTTTTGGGGAACTATGAGAAACATGAATGTATATTTCCCATATTGCAATGCTATGGAAAGGTTTGTACCTTCAATATCTAAAATATTATGACATAGTTTTGTACCTCTATTTTGTTCCTTTTAATGGTGTAGTTTTCATTTCCCTTTGCTGGAGTACATAGGCTGCCTCTTGCTTTTGTCCTGTAGCAATGATTTCAATGTATAATAAATATTGCTTGTTTCAGCTTTATCAGGTTGTCAATTCTTGAAGATGATCATCTCACGCTTATCATTGTGATGTTGGTCTTTTGACAGTGGAATTTTACATTTTGTGCATGCATTTAGATCACATTTTTTCTTCTTGCTCCTTGAATGTCCTATTGAGTACTAATGCTCCAATGATTTCCCCTTATCTAGAATACATCTTCATAGGTGTTTTTTTGTTCAGAAATAGTTGTCCTTCAAAGGTGGCTTGTGGTAGTTTCCCTTTGAGGCCTCCTATTGTCTGAGAAAGGGTAAACAACAATATCACAACTTATGTACATGCACATGGAACAAACAAGTTAAGGAAAACATGACACTTCTCCTTCATGCATCATTTGAGTTTACACCTTCGAGCATGGTTTACTTTAATAGATTATGGATATACATGTACATGCATAACTGTAGATATAGATAGGTCATTGGATATTATTTATTGCTTAGATCTTCTAGATCTAATCGATTTTCATCATGCAGGCTTTGGAGAAAGTATGGAGTTGGAGTGAGCTCATATGATTTGTTTTTCTTTCCTTTCTGCACATACTTGCAATTCATGCTTCAATTTTGTATATGATCCAATATATGCATGCAATTTCATTCCATTGGATAGCTGATTTTCTTTTCTTTCCTTTTCATGCATTTTCAATTTAGCTCATGAAATGAACTCAAATGTAATCCAGATCATTAATAATTGGAAATTAGAGTATCTTAGCAAGCTCACCTAGTAAATAGGCTAACAATATCAACCAATTTGAATGAACACAAAAAGTGGTAATAGGTTCAGAGTCTATTGTCATATTGAGTTCATCAAGAGACTCTGAGGTACTTGGATTTGAGGATTTAGCTTGCTATCATAGTTTGTAATAACTTCTTATGTGAGTTTTTCCTATTTCATCAGGTCTTAAATATTTTAACATTTTTTGGACTTGTTTAGCCCACTTATGAAAAGTTTGGGTTTGGACCAAAGGTGCTACAAATTCTTGAGCATATTCTTCATTAGTGGTTTATTGTTCTGAAATATCAAGCTCAACATTAGAGGGAAGATCATCAGGAGAAGTGGCTTCTTGTTGCAAAGGAAGAGGCGGAGCATCTTGAGCTGGGGAAACTTGGTATATAAACTTTTCACATGTATCAAGTCCTTCATGATGGGAAATTTCATAAGGAAATTCTATCCAAGGAGAAAATTTGGCAAATTCATCAATTTTTTTAAACTCACTTTCAATATTTTTATGACTTTTGGAGAATTCACAAAATACAACATCATGGTCAATACATTTGAAGTGCCAACTGTTAGAAGTGTAATCGTTGATTGAATGCATGAAGTGGATGGACCAGTCAAGGTTTTAGAGATTGACTTGAAGGAGGGCCACTTTTTATGACTTGGCATGTCATGATATGTTCGTTGGATGGTGTAGGATCTAGAAGTGTGTGGAAGTGTCTTTTTGACAAAGACCTAGGCTAGTGTCCGTAGGAATGAGGGTTTGGTGCTTGGGATGGTAAAACATGGTGGCATATCCTATAAAGTTGAAAATCCATTGACTTGGATCATGTTTAAACTCTTTTTAAAGGTTGGGAGGTTTGGGGATGAGTGTTGTTAGTGGTTTCTTTGTAAATGGAGGACTAATAGGGTTATTTGCAAGGTAACAGGGTGTTGGTTTGGACAACTAGTCCAAAGGAGTAGTAGATGCTTTTGAGATATGTTGAAGAGAAGTGAAAAAGGTATCAGAATATAAATTTAGTTTTGTAAGTCTTTTGGAGAAGGTTGGAGTAATCCTTGAGAAACCTGTTGAACAGAGCTACTAGGGATTAAGGCCTAGTTAGCACCCAGGTAAGGGATTGTTGAGAAATTGAGTTGATTGGTTGAAACCATTGATGGATTGATAGACATTGGGGTGATTACAAATGTGTGGAGCCTATTAGTGGTACAAGGAAAGTGTTTGCACTCTTATTGGTTGTGATGTGGATTAAATCAATGAGGATGATCCTAGAGAAGAAGCGTGTTGGGTATTGTGACAGCACAAATGGAGTCCCTCTTGAACTGCTAATTGTAAGTTCACCTAAGGCCTCTACATCAGAGAGAGAGAGAGAGAGAGAGAGAGAGAGAGAGAGAGATGTCTATTATAGATATGTACACACACACACACACACACACACACACACACACACACACATATATATATATATATATATATATATATATATATATATATATATACACACACATATTATATATGTTAGTTTATACATATGTTGTGCATGTTAAGTTTATTTAAGCATACATTTTTATATCTTCATAACTCATGAGGGTTCCTAAGAACTAAAAATGATGCATTTATTTCTACATATCCCGCATGGGTTATGTAGATCTTGGGGCTGTATTTTTTTTTGCATAACCCATGAAAGTTATTTGATACATAGGCACTCGCACGCAGTATGGCTTGGTAAGAGACTTGGAAATCGACACTAAGGCTTGCAAGCTCATTTTCCCCCTATTTTTGTCCTTTTTACATTTTTGTAATCTTCCAAGATGATTTCCTAACATTGTCATCATCAAGTTTATAAATGATCCAGTGGGTATATCTAAAATTACTTCCATAATATCACACATCTTCTCAACTTTCTAACCATATAGAGTTTTCTATTTTTGGACAACATTAACATAGTAAACTTTAATTCTCTTTAACAATGACTTGACAATCCTCACAAACATATGTCTACCATTTTTTTAATAAATTTTTATCTACTTGACCAAATTCAAAATAAATCATATATCACTATTCTACACATGATTCTATACATTTTTTAAAAAAGTTTGCATTTTCAATTATTTTGATGCAAGTGATGCTGAGCGCATGAACATGTACCAAATTTTTAGGATGCAGCCACTTCAAAAAAATATTTAAAAAACATACTCCACAAAAAATTATAAAAATACACAACTTCTAGATCTCACTCTTACCTATCATCCTACCAAAGTGTTTTGCAAAATAATAATTCTAATTGTATATTTTGTGAAGCACACAGAAACAACTATGTTATGTTTTTTTCTGGAAAAATCAAGAACAGTTTTTCATGCATGGTGGGTTTGACTCCTTTTAATCTTATCCATTTTTTTTAAAGTAGTTTAGAAACTAGATTCAGAGTACTACAATTCATACTCTTTGTAAACATCTTCTAATTTTGAGTGCATGACCTTCAAATTTGTCTTTGAAGTTAAGGTTTACCTAATTTTAGGGAAAATGTGGCTACTTATACCCCCCTTTTTGCACACCATCTTGGTGCACTTACCCATAAGCCATAGTGTCCTTTCATGAATTAATAGTCATAGTAAATTTCAATAAACCCAATCAATTAACTAATCATTTCAATCAATGCATGGGGTGCTACCATAAATCAATACCATATAAATTTACAATATACCAAGTTTACTTCTAGCTTTACTAGAACTAGCATTTTAAAACAACCATGCTTACCTTATATTGCATCTGATCCAAGGTCTAGAGTCTTGTTACCTTCTAACTATGGCAAGGTTGAGGCTACACTACAAGAATGTGATACTTTATAATATACAACCCTGGTGCTTATAAATTAGAAAGTAGAAGAAAATAATACAAGCAATGAGGATAGATGTCCCAATTAGGAAAAAGAGTAGGTATAACCACATTGACACAAAATTGATATGGCTAATTTCATTTGCTAACATACACTTGTAAACATCTAGAAAAATGTTGTTTCCTAAGTATACTTAAGAAATTGTTCAAAACATAAATATGTATTGAAATAATTCCAACGAATACTACTATAAACTTCAATAAATCTACCCTTTTAAAGATAATATGCAAAAAAATAAACATAAAAGAATTGGAAGCAATTATAATAAAGAAGACTAGGATTGATGCTACTAAAGGAGGCCAAGGTACTTTGAATCCTTGTGGTTTAAAATTACTTGTCAAGCTTTACATTTGAAGGTTCCATTTAGATTAACTCTCTTTTTCTTTTGTATCACCAATGTTCTAAAATGTTGTCTTTTGGTTGTTAATCTAGTTTCTTCATTGTGGTTTATGACCTTGATGTTGGTAAGCTTTTATGTCCCTTTGTCTATGAATTTTGTAATCTTTGATTTGCTTCACTATTAAATTTTTACTAATCTTTGTAAAAAAAATTGAATCATTTTTAAAAGGTCACCTTTACCATTTATAAGAAAAACACTATAAGGTTTTAACAAACCAATTTATTATACATCAATTTTTTAATAAAATATTCACAAATTAAATAATTCATTAGAATTTTCTAGTATCTGCCATGCAGACTAAGAACACATAAAATATTATAGAAACTTGATAAGTCTATCAATGCCAATCTAATAGAGATCACTAATTTTCTATACAATAACTTTAAAAAAATATTCATAAATTAAAGTATTCATTAACATTTACTACCATCTATCATACAAACTAGCTAAGAATATATCAAATGTTGTAAAAATATTGGTGGTCTAAGAATTAGGTCTATAATGCCAATTAAATACATATCACTAATTTGTATATATCAATTTTTTTTTAAATGTTGGCAAATTAAATTATTCATTAAAATTTACTTGTACGTACCATACATGTTAAGAATATATCAAATATTATAAAAAAATTGAATGGTTTTAGACTCATTGGTCTACAAATACCAATTCAATAGAGATCTCTCTGATTTTCTATACTAATCGACTCAATATAGAATATTCGATCTCAGGATTTCACCTTACAAACATCCCCATGAACTTTGAATAAAGATTGATTACATCACAAACTCATTATTTCTAAAGAAGCTCAACAGAACGGGACAAGGATGACACTACAATAGAGCTTCACGCCAAGAATGTAGAGCTAACAATGACATCATGGAGAGATTCTAATCCGTGCTGCTTTTCAAATTGAAATGATTCTGTTGTATTCTTGGCGAGAAATTAATACGTCGAGGAACTTTCACTGCTAGAAGAATTGTTTCTATCAGGTTCTTCTTGGCGAGGCTTGGCCACCAAAACAGATATACTTGGCCATAATTTGACTGAACATTCACTACTTGTGGTCAAATCCTCTCTTATACCCTCCAAAACCCTCACAACATCTTTCATGGTTGGCCTTTCTTGTGCCAAATCTTTTGAGCAAGCCAAACCGATACCAAACAAGGAGTTGTAACACCGCCTGTACAAGACTTTTGCTTCCTCCATGCCGTCTTTCATGCCGACAATATCCTGTTCTAGGCTTCTGTCAAGTATATCTAACAGGTTTTCAGGAAAGGCTGAGCTTACCCACTTGTGCAAATCAAGACCTTCTACAAACATGTCTTCTGTCGGTCTCCTTCTCGTTAGCATTTCTAGCAACAAAATGCCATAACTGTAGACATCTCCCTCTGTAGTTACTCTCCCTCCTACTCCATATTCTGCATTCATGATAGTAGATAATTAGATCACAAGTGATTCAAGAAATTCAGTCAAAGTACCCAATTAAGGATGAGAAATGTGGAGACATACCTGGGGCAATGTAACCCACTGATCCTTTGATGGAAAGTGTTGAAGTAAGCGAGCCCACAGATTCTGTACCTGAAGTTAACCTTGCAATTCCAAAATCTGTTACATGGCCTGTCTGGTCTTCGTCCAAAAGGACATTCTCAGGTTTTAAATCACAGTGGACAACTTGGACACAAGAGTTGTAATGCAGATATTCCATGGCATTTGCTATGTCAATGGCTATGTCCAGCCGTTTTTTCAACCCGAATTGACAACAACCTTGCTCGGGATACAAATGCTTCTCTAAGCTTCCATATGACATAAATTCAAAAACTAAGGCTTTGAAGCCAGGGAATGAACATGAAGTCAAGATCCTGGTGAGATTGCGGTGTCGAACCTTTCTTAACACCTTGCATTCAGCATCAAAACTCTTATGAGCTTCTTCATTGTTCAAATTAAGAACCTTTACTGCAACTACTCTACCATCTTTCAGATCTCCCCTGTAGACCGATCCAAAGTTGCCCACTCCAACCAACTTGCTCTCATTAAATCTATCAGTTGCACTAAAAAGGTCATCGTAAGAAATTTTCAGGTGCTCCAACTTCAGCATAATATCTCTTGGGAGATCATCTGGTGGTGTGATGCATCTCCACAAGAAACCTAAAACCAAGCAGCATACAACAAGAGCACTGACACTAGAAACTGCAATTATCACCCTGTCTTTGTGTGAAAGACCTTGTCGAATTGGGCATTTAGGTAACAAGAATATTCTCGGTCCACAAAGGCCAGCGTTCCCAATAAGTGAAACAATAGCAGTTGCATTACCAGAAATCCCTCCTCCTGGGACTTCTCCTGTGAGTCTGTTGAAAGATAAATTGAGATAGCGAAGAAAATTAAGTTTCTTCATGGATTTTGGAATCTGGCCAGCTAGAGCATTATTGGAAAGATCCAGGTCCATGAGATATCTCAAATTGCTGAATGCCTCTGGAATTGTACCTTGTAAGGCATTGTTTGATAAATTCAAAGACATCAATCCAAGGCAACTTCCTATTGCCTCTGGAATGCCACCATGCAATTTATTGCCAGAAATGTCTATAGATTGAACCATTGCAATATTGCCAACCTCTAGGGGCAAGGACCCTTCTAATGCATTCCTTGAGAGATCTAAATAGAACTGAAGATTTTTAAGACTGGTAAGAACTTCTCCAGGTATACTACCCCTCAGTTCATTGGAAGACAAGTCTAGCAGCTCTAAATTCTTACAACCCCTTAAACTCAGAGGTATCCCTCCTGATAATTTGTTGTGACCGAGGTAGAGTCTTCTAAGGGCTTCAAGGCTGCCAAGAGAATCAGGAATTCTTCCGGATAGCTTGTTTCCTGTAAGAGACAAAAGTCCAAGTCTTTGGAGTTGACCTACCTCACTTGGAATGATTCCTTCTAATCTGTTCCTTCCCAAATATAGCCGCTCCAAATTTTGAAGGGCTCTAAATCCAGGTGGAATGAACCCATCTAGCATATTATAGCTTAAATCTAAGTAATTCAGATTGGAGAGATTTTTAATTTGTGGAGGTATGCTTCCACTTATGTTGTTGGATGATATATCAAGCCAAGTGAGATTGGGAGAAAGGTTGCCTATGGAGGCAGGCAAAGCACCAGTAAACTGATTATTGGACAAAAGTATGTTATCTAGGTTGGAGCAATTCCCAAGAGCAGTAAGAAAAGCCCACGGCTCACTGCTCTCACTAACAAGTTGGTTGGAATATAAACCAATTCTTTGAAGCAGATACAAATTGCCTACCTCCTTGGGCACTATTCCGCTTAGCTGATTAACTTGTAGAAGAAGCTTTTCTAGTTTGGAACAATTTCCAACGGAATTTGGTATGCTTCCACTGAGCCTGTTTCCCCATAGATTTAGGATTCTTAGATTGGTAAGTTTCTGACAAAGCACTGATGGAATGTGACCTGATAAGAGGTTGTCATATAATGCTAATAAATAGAGAAAAGAGCAGTTCGAGAGGGAAGGTGGTATTTCTCCTGTAAGTTGGTTTGCTGAAAGAGAGATTACTTCTAGATGGAGGAGTTTGGCCCCAAAGTCTGATGGAATCTGTCCTGATAATCTGTTGTCACTTAAACCTAAACGTTGAAGAGAGGAACAGTTAGAGATGGATGGTGGTATTTCACCTGTAAGGCTGTTTATGGAAAAAGAGAGAAGCTGTAGATGGTTAAGTCTGTCCCAAGAGAATGATGGAATTTGCCCTGACAAATTGTTTTGCTCTAAATCTAAATACTGTAAAGAAGAACAATTTGAGAGGGATGAAGGTATTTCTCCTGTGAAGTTGTTTTTGAAAAGAAGAAGATATTCTAGAAGGACGAGTTTTGTACCAAAAAATGATGGAATCTTCCCTGATAACTTGTTTTCATTCAGTATCAAAATCTGAAGCGAAGAACAGTTTGAAAAGGAAGGAGGTATCTCTCCGGTAAGTTGGTTATGAGAAAGAGAGAGGGTTTGCATATGTCTCAGCTGGCCCAGTTCATATGGAATGGCACCGGTGAGATTATTTGAAGAAATTCCAAGGTAGACCAAAGATGATATGTTCCCCAGAGAAGGAGGAATGGTGCCTGATAATAGATTGTTATTCAAATCCAATAAACTTAGCTGAGACAGCATACCCAGTTCACTAGGTATTGAGCCTTGGAGTTTATTATAAGTCAAACTCAGGTAGCCTATGGCTGAAAGGTTACCCAGGGAAGAGGGAATTGTGCCAGACAATCTATTAACGTGAAGATTTAATACTTTCAAGTTACCAAGCATACCGAGTTCCATAGGAATTGAGTGTTCTAGTCCATTATATCCCAAACCCAGGGCAATCAACTGAGTAAGCATACCGAGTTCCATTGGGATTGAACCTTCTAGTTCATTATTACTCAAAACTAGAGCAGTCAAGGCTGACAGGTTACCCAAAGAGGAAGGAATAGCACCAGTTATATTGTTCTTTCCCAAGTTAAGAACCAGTAAATTTGCGAGCAAACCTAACTCATGAGGAATGGGACCTTCTAACAGATTATCATTCAAGGACAATTCCAGCAACCCAATAAGACCACCAAGCTGTTGTGGAATGTGGCCATGCAGACTGTTATTTGAGAGAATAAGCATGGAAAGAAAAGACAAATTCCCCATGAAAGGAGATATTGTACCCCTTAAACCCATACCAGTGAGATTGAGCTCGGCAACTCTTGTATTTTTCAAACTACAAGTAACACCAGTCCAATTGCACAAGGAGATACTAGAATTCCAATTAGCTAATGCATCAAAAGGATCATAAGTAATGGTGTACCTGAATTGGACAAGAGCTTCCTGATCTGTAATGCTGCTGGCTGCAAGAGAATGAATCGCTGGCAATAACAACATACCTAAGAACATCATGGTATGCATTTTGCTAGTCTGCAACAAAAAAATCATTTCTTGAAAGAACACTTTACGAAACAAACGAAAATAGCATACCCACTTTGATCATCTCTTACAGCCAAAGTGCATCAATGCAATAGCTTTTATAGCCGTCGTAGAAATCAAGTGAAGATTTTTTTCAAATTTCCATCATTTAAGTTATCACATAGTACGTACAGAAAGTTCCAAGGCTATCGATTTTCAGTAACTCAGAGGCAATTTCCATTAACAGACAAAGTCAATTGTAAAGTATATGATATATCGGAAATCTTCATTTTCCAAGAATATAGATACTCTGAACGACCTACGCGATGTGAATGGGATGGAGACCTGTTTTGTCTGAGAATGAGTTTAATTGAAGAAGCTTCGTATGAGTTAAAGTTGAAAGGATCTGCCGCCCTTACCTGGCACACTTTTAGCCCACGCTAAGATGGGACTGTATATTATCTTACAATTATTGAACCATCATTGCCGCTCTCTCCAAAGATATATTATTTATTATAAGAAGGTAATTTTCTTTCATGTTATCAATATGCATCAAGTAAGTATCTTCTTTATTATAAAATTTGAAAGTTAAAAATTATCTGCAGTATTTAAAGATATTTAAATATTTTCTAATCACTATACATATACAATATTGTAAAGATAAATCTTATTTATTAGATTTAAATGTAACAATATACAAGTAAAGGTTAATGTTTAGATCAATGTTATCTTATTATTGTTAAGAGGAAGTTCATATATTTTTTAGTGTAATCAAGTTATATAAGGAGCATCAAATAAGTGTTTGGAGTAATACAATTTGCATAAGAAGAAATCTTATGTAGGAAATTAGAAGCAAAACCTTAGCTTTAGAATAAATATATACATATATACATATATATATATACATATATATATATATATATATATATATATATATATATATATATATATATATATATATATATATATATATATATATATATACATATACATATACATATATACATATACATATACATATATATATATATATATATATATATATATATATATATACATATACATATACATATATATATATACATATATATATACATATATATATATATATATATACATATACATATACATATATATATATATACATATATATATACATATATATATATATACATATATATATACATATATATATATATATATATATACATATATACATATATATATATATATACATATATGTATATACATATATATATATATATATACATATATGTATATACATATATATATATATATATATATATATATATATATATATATATATATATATATATATATATATATATATATATATATTATAATGACGAACATCACGTATGAAAATAGTTTGAAGAAAGAAAGAAAGTTTGTAATATATATATATATATACGAACATTACGAAAAGAAACTAATTCTTTATACTCTTCAATCTTTTCTTCATAGACCTTCTTTTGTGTCAAGATTGGTTGGTTCTTTTCTTCAAGGGTCTGCTCATGGGTTTCCATCTTGTCCTCTAGATGCCTTGAGAACTCTTCATTCTGGGCCACCATCTCCACATATTATCTCATTAAAGACATCATTTCCTCTTGAAAATTTGTTAACCAATCATTGGAGCTCATATCTGAAGTGGTGTTGGACTGATTTTGAGGATTGTAATGGTGACCTTCATAGGGTGGTTCATAGGCATGCTTCCAGGATGCTTTATGCGAGGTGGGAGGGTATGGTGGTTCATATGCATGCTGATAATTTGCTATTGGTAGGCTATTTTGGATACATGCACCTGCTTGGCCAGATTGATATGACAGGAATGAAGGTGCATGGGCAACTTTCTTAGGGTATGGGGGTGATAGGGTGAATATTTATTAGAAAAGGACATGCTTATTCATCAAAAGAGCTAGTAAAATGGATATTTTATGAAACTTACCAGCACATGAACTGCTTAAACCAATAGATTTTTTGTTAGAGTCGCCATGGTGTTCCAAAAACTATCTCCAAAGGATGATTTCACCGAGGATCACACTAAAGTCTCAATGAATGATGGGAATCATCATTGTATGACTAGGTGTGCCAAAAACTGTTGTCACTAAGGATTGCACCCGCAAATGGCTAAGTTTGAAACTTAGCTATCCTATGAAACATGGGACTACTTTTAGGTTGTGAGTGACCTATAATGAAAGTAGACCTCTGGCTTAAGGGTCAAATTCCCTTGAATAACCTTGAAACTAAACTAAACTTGAAGGAAAATGGTAGATAAAGATGCATTAACTTGAAATGAAACTAGGGTGATTCAACAAACTTGAATAGATCCACAAACTACAAACAAACTCACAATGCGATTTAAACATAACCTGAACACCACAACTTTACCTTAATTATTATATTTCCCTTAGAAACAATAAGGTGTTGATTGTAAACGAGAAGGGAAAATGAGTTCCACACCCCAAAATACTTGTAAATGCACACAAATTGGGACTTTATGCAAAAAAATGTGTTTCTAAGTATTTAAATGAATAATATACCAAGTAAAGGATTAACTTTAATCACAATAGAATCGATACAAGATTCACCAAACAACTCAAAAAATAATAGGAACAAGAAGGATAACTGCTATGTATTCAATCAAAAGGAGCCAAAATATAATCTTCTTCTCCAAGAGCTACAAACATTCATATCTTAGAGTGAGATAGAATGGATGAACTCACTCTATCACAAAATTTGATAGGTATAAATAGGTGACGGGGTAGTAAATTGGATCTCCAAGAAATCTGGAATCCCATGACAACCTCCACCAAATTCGAGACTGAATAGGAGCAAAATCTACATTTAGGTCCATGAGATATGTTTCCCAATAATAAGGTGACTTAACCTCCCCTAAAGGTGGTGAAAATGGGAGATTCTCATAATTTATGCCTTCAAAAAATTTCTCTTTTAAAATCAAGTCTCACCTAATTCCCCTAATAATGCCATGGGAGGTAATATTTGAACAAGATGATTTATAAAACATCACTTGTCAAATATTTTACAATATAAAATAGGCATAATTTTACATTAAAATGTCCCATTTAATAATTACCCCTAATAAGATTTGATAGGAAAAATATTAACAAATACCAAAACCTAGATATCTAGGGGTCATATTTACACTTTTAATCTTGCTCATTAACATGACTTTCATTAAAATATTTTTAATTTCTTTTAATGAAAGTCCATATTTTCTTTCCTAATTCACCCTTTCTTTTAGGCAAGATTAAAAAATCTTTAAATAATATTCTTAAAACATATATCCCAAAGTTATGTTATAAAAATAAGCATTTAAAAAGAAAACCCACTTTAATATGTTTTGGAAACATACTAAAATCAGTTTGCTTTCCATTTAAATTTCCTCTCCTTAAAAAAACTCCAGATTTATGAGGGATTTCGAATGGAGGAAGACTTGTCTTGGGGAAACTTTCCATTTGCCTTGGATTTTCTTGGGTTAGCATTGAAAAATGGTATGTACAGCAAGAGCTAAGTTTTTACTTCTCATTTCATTGCAAAGTTTAATAATTTTCCGTTTTCTTCATAGTTTATGGCTTCTCCTTCAATCTTTCATTTCTTTGGAAGTATTATTTGTTGGCCTTGCCTCTATAGAATGAGGTTTAATTGTATTTACTTCTATTATTTTATCATTCTTCTCTGATCCATGCTTCCATAACATTGTCTTTTGAAGATATATTGTGCTTTTCTTACATGTAGGAATGCAGATTTTATTTGAGATATGCATCAAATGGAATGTTGCTTTTGATATCTTCTTGAGATCCATATGAAAATGTTGTTCATCTTTTCTAAGATACATATGAAATGCATCATATATAATTTTTGTTTTGATGCAGATTTCTAAGACGCTCCATCTCCATTATGTGCTTATGGCATCAAGCTACTATTTCATTGAAGTTCTTGCTCAAATTCATATGTTGATTTTTCCAATAGATACATATGAAATAAAGAGGTATAAAATGCAGATTTATAATATATGCATGTGAAAATTTTATCCATCTTTTCAGATATGTAAATAGCTTTTCTTTTCTGAAATCATTTCAATGAATGTTGAAGGCATCATGTAGATTTCACATTGTTATTTTGTATATGCATTGCCGTAATCATGAAATGATGTTTTACCTCTTGCTCTTGAAGTGACTCTATAATTCGAGATTCATTTTCAGTAATTATTCTCTATTGCATTGAAGTTCTTGGATAATGATTAATGTTGTTTTTATTCTTGAAAACTCCATTCTTTTCATATGCAGAAACCCCAATATTGAGATGCAATGCTTCTCCAAGACTGTGTATCAACTTTTGGGGCACTATGATAAACATGAATGTATATTTCCCATATTGCAATGCTATGGCAAGGTTTGTACCTCCATTCTCTAAAATATTATGACATGGTGTTGTACCTTCATTTTGTTCCTTTGAATGATGTAGTTTTCATTTCTCTTTGTTGGAGTACATAGGATGCCTCTTGCTTTTGTCCTGTAGCAATAATTTCAATGCAGAATAATATTGCTTGTTTCAACTTTATCAGGTCGTCAATTATTGAAGATGATCATCTCACGCTTATCATTATGATGCTGGTCTCTAGACAATGGCCTTTTACATTTTGTGCATGCATTTAGATCACATTTTGTCTTCTTGGTCCTTGAATATCCTATTGAGTACTACTGCTCCATTGATCACCCCTTTTCTGGAATACATCTTCATAAGTGTTTTTTTATTCAGAAATAATTGTCCTTCAAAGGTGTCTTGTGGTAGCTTCCCTTGAAGGCCTCCTATTTTTTGAGAAAGGGTAAACAAAAAGATCACAACTTCTTTTGTACCTGGACATGGAACAAACAAGTTAAAAAAAACATGGTAACCTGTCATGCCCAAAATATAACATGCAAAAATGTAACATTTTTTTTTAAAACTAGGTGTTGTTGATAATGTTCATTGGTACAAGGGATAAGTCAACTAGGGATTAAACCGACCATAACCTAGTGCTGAATGTTTGGGGTTATACGAGTCTTGGACTTACACGCGAGAGTGACATTCCAAAAAGGATGCTATGGTACGATGAGGAAAGATTATTGTTAAGGTGAGTGAGAAACTTGCTAGATAATGAAGTCATGTGTTTAGATAAGTACATTGCTTAGGGGATCTAGAGAATTCAAGGGGGTTAACATTGATCATATTATTAAAATGTTACTATCTACTTAAAATTTACGTTTCAAAACCCATACAAAAGAAATCAACCCTATACGATGATTTATATCCATTTTTTATGTTTAATTTTAAAAGGGACGAATCTCTATGCAAGCCCAATACCCTTGTTTGGATAATAAGGTGCTATTAATTTCTACATTTAAAATTGTAATTTAATGCATCCTTAGTCGGATCAAGTATTTCAATTCTAAATCCGACTTAAATTAGATCTAGAAAACTTAATCTTATTATATAATTAAACCACCTATCTAATACACATATTTGAATTTACCTAACGAGTCTTATCATGTCGGTAAAATAAATTGATTTTAATAACATGACGCTCTAGTTTAGCTAATAGTGAAATTATATATAAAAAAAGATCTAAAAGTCACTTTATTTCTCTTTTGAAAAATTAAAATAATTAAATTTAATAACTCAATTAAATTAAATAATATTCATTAAACAAAACAAATAAAATTTTTAAATAATAAAAATACAATGACTTTTAGATCTTTTTTTTATATAATTTCAATATTAGCTAAACTAGTGACTTTTTTGAGAAAGGGTAAACAACAAGATCACAACTTTTCTGTACCTAGACATGGAAGAAACAAGTTAAGAAAAACATGGTACCCCTCCTTCTACATCATTTGAGCTTACACCTTCAAGCATGGTTTACTTTGATAGCTTATGGCTATACATGTACATCCATAATTGTAGATATAGATAGGTCATTGGATATTACTTATTTCTTAGATCTTCTAGATCTAACCCATCTTCATCATGCAGGCTCTGGAGAAGGTCACGAGTTGGAGTGAGCTCATATGATTTTCTTTTCTTTCCTTTGTGCACATACTTGCCATTCATGCTTAAATTTTGTATACGGTCCAATATATGTATGCCATTTCATTCCATTGGATAGCTGATTTTCTTTTCTTTCCTTTTTATACATTTTCAATTTAGCTCATGAAATAAACTCAAATCTAATCCAGATCATTAATAATTGCAAACTAGGGTATCTTAGCAAGCTGACCTAGTAAATAGGATAACAATATCAACCAATTTGAATGAACATAAAATTTGGTAACAAGTTTAGATTCTATTGTCATATTGAGTTCATCAAGAGACTCCGAGGTACTTGGATTTGAGCATTTAGCTTGATGTCATAGTTTGTAATAACTTCTTGTGCTAGTTTTTCCTATTTCATCAAGTCTTAAATCTTTTTTACATTTGTTGGACTTGTTTAGCCCACTTATGAGAAGATTGGGTTTGGACCAAAGGTGCTACAAATTCTTGACCATAATCTTCATTAGTGGTTGATTGTGCTGAAATATTAGGCTCAACATTTGAGGGAAGATCAATAGGAGAGGTGGCTTCTTTTTTTTGCAAAGGAAGAGACAAAGCATCTTGAGATGGGGAAACTTGTGATATAAACTTTTCACATGTATCAAGTCCTTCATGATGGGAAATTTCACAAGGAAGTTATCCAAGGAGAAAAAATTTCAAATTTTTCAAGTTGTTTAAACTCACTTTCAATATTTGTATCACTTTTGGAGGATTCACAAAATATAGGGCAATAATTTTTTTTTAATGAACTTCATCATACAATATATATATTATTTTGAAGATTCTGAATAGCCAAGAAAAATACACTTATAACTATTTTGACCCAACTTATTCCTTTGTTCCTTAGGGATCAAAATATAGCAAGTAGAGCTAAAAAATTGAAAGTGTCGAATAGAAGGAGGATAGCCATACCAAACTTCATATGGGGTTTCTTGGTGAAGAGAAGATGATGGAGATCTATTGCAAAGATAAACTGTTGGTGTTGCTGCTTCGACCCAAAAATGTAATTGGACGCCTTTTAAATACAACATTTCTTGAACTATGTTCATGATAGTTCTATTCAGGAGTACCTGAAATAGTGAGATTATGTTGAATTCCATTTTGATGAAGATAATCCTAAAAAATGAGAGATTTAAATTCCCCACCATTGTCAATTTGTAGAGTACCAGTTGTAGATTGATCCCGATTTTCAACCATTACATAAAACTTTTTAAATATTCCAAAAGATTTTGATTTTTGTTTCAAGAAATAAATCTAGGTCATACAATTATAATCATCAATGAACATCATGAAATATTTAGATCCCCTAGTAGAAGTTATAGGTAAAGACCCACATAAATCTGAATGAATGAGTTGCAACTTTCTATGTGCCCTCCAAGTGGAGCAAGAGAAAGAATTCCTATGTTGTTTGGCAAGTATACATACTTCGCATTTCTCAATTGTTTTAGGAAAAATGAGCAAACCATCAACACCATTCTTTTGCATGATATGAATGTTATCATTATTAATATATCCAAATCTTGCATGCCATAAAAGACTTGGAGATTATAAACCACTTTCTTCTGTAAGATATACAAAATTTGTAGAAATTGCAAAAGTACCATTTAGTTTTAATAACCTTCCATCTTTACAACTAGTAAATACAATTTTATTAGTTGGTATTCTCCTTACAACAACTTACCCATCTTTTAACAAAATAGAGTAGCCTTGTTGTCAATTTAAAATACTAGTGATAATAAATTACGTTGTAATTGAGGAATAAACACTACATTATGTAGCATAAAGTCAGAAAGATTAGGCAACTTAAATCAAACAGTTCATTTTCCAACGCACTTGAGACTTGATTTATCAACTAAGAAAATTAGACCAGACATACCTTCACGAAATTCTTCAAAGAAATCATGTCCGAATGTCATATGTTGTGTGGCTCCGGTATCTAAGCTCTAAGAATCATACCATGAAGTATTAGATACAAAGTCTAAAACATAAAGCACATATTGATCATTATCACTGTCACAAGCAAATTGGGCTTCCCCTAAAGCCTTATCACCTGATATTTTATCATCATTATCAATTCTTGTTTTATCTTTCTATTTAAAAGAATTTTCTTTAAAAATTTATATTTTATCCCATGAGAGCTTGCATTCTTGTTCTTCATGACTACCTTTTCAACCACACCTTTTACAATATAAATGTTGTTGATCATTTTGATTATCATTTTGCCTCCATTGACCTCCACCTTTTCCTTTTTTCATTATAAGTAGTTTTAGAAGAGCTCTTATTCATAGGTTTTTCTTTTTTATGAGGCAAACATACATTTTCACTAGTATTAGATCTATTTTCCTTCCAAAATATTTTTCACGCTTAGCTAACTTTTCAACCAACTGATCAAAAGTAATAGTTTTAAATTGATTGCTTGCATGAAGGGACTCTAGATAAGTGGAATGTGTTGGAAGAAGTGCCTTCATAAAAGCTGTGAGATAAATATCAACGTTCCCACCAGTAGCATCAACATCTTGTTTAATAGTTCTAATTTCAGAAACCAGACTCATAACATTACCAATCTTCAACTCAAGATTAAACAATTTTAACAGTAACTGAATAAACTCTAATTCTGAATGAGAATCATATAAGTCTTTTAACTTGTGAAGTGTTTCCCATGCAGATGTGCATCCTTGTATATGTCAATACACATCTCCATTAAGTGAAGCTCTTATCGAAGCCAAAGCTTTTGAATTTTTATATTGCCAAATTTATTTTTCTTTAATATTTGTTGTTGTTGTATGTAAAGGGTACTTCCATCACAAATTTTATACCATAAATCATTGAAAATGAGTGTATTTTCCACTCTTCTATGCCATTCCAGTCAGATATCTTTTCCAGTTAAAATTTCCCCAGTCAATGAGACAATAGACTGCATTGTGAATCTAAATACACAATTTTGCACACTCTGCAGATTTAAAATGTCTACTTCACGTTCTTTCTTAAAATGAGAAAAATAAAGATTTCTGTGACAAGAAATAAACCAGAGAAAATGAAAGTTACGTCAATATTTGCCCCTTCTTCTGCAACTTCTACAGCAAGCAAGTGAAAGCATTCTTTGGACAGAATTTAGACACTTCACACCTTCAAGAACAGACATAACTTCTTCTTGTGTGATTTTGAATGGAAAAATGAATGAAAAATACGGAAGGAAAATATGGAATAGAAGCTTGTGCTCTGATACCACTATTAGGCCAGGTTGATTTGAACAAAGTAACTAATTATAATAGAACCCTCTGCAGTTACAGAAAATTAGTTATAACAGAAAATTACACTAATAAGAAGAGCTTCGATAACAAGCCTGATGATTAATTGTGTAAAAAAAAGAAGTTATGTATGTTGCCCCTGCAACCAATTCCCTCCTTAAAAACGTCATGTCTGCTGCCCTTGCACCATTTTATGTAACTATCAACAGAGGCAATCAATTAAGAAAGTGCTAGAATTGTCATCCAATGGCACGCACCAGAATTGCTAATTAAGAAACTTCGAGAAATGTTAATTAAGAAACTTCCATAATTGCTAGTCATAGGCAAAAGTAATGTTTTAATTTTTTTTAATGGTACGATGTTCGTAATTTTATATTTTTCTATAAGAAAATTTATTTTTCTCCTTAATCTAACCAATAGAAAATCAGAAAAATAATATTTTTAAATGATTGAAAATAAAAAATAATAATCAACTATAATATAACTGGAAATGGAAAATTTAATTCTTCGTCTTGATTGGCCCGCTTCCTAGTCAAATGAGAAAATTTAATTCTTTGTCTTGATTGGCCCGCTTCCTAGTCAAATGAGAAATTTGCATCTCAATGATTGCAATAGTATTCCTGCTGTAGGTAGGAACTAATAAGAAAAGTTTGGAAGCTTGAGGGCTGGAGACGCGTTCCCATTTAATTTCCTCCAAACAAAAAGGCCATCCAAAACAGAAACTGCAGTAGACTCTCTCCAAAAAAAAATTATATTAAATTATATTAATCGCACCAGGAAATTGCGCCAGGAACCAATTCCATGCTTCCATATTACTGTCAGGCCGCGATTCGAAAAATAGAAAAGGATGGTACTTCCATTTTATTTTAAAAAAATAGATTTATAATCAAATTTGAACGGCATTAAAGAGAAGTTTAATTAATTAAAATAGTAAAGAAAATTATTAATTTATTATTTTATAAATTAAAGATATATTTGAATTATGAAATTCGATCCAAAACATTGAAAAAATAGATTCACAAGTTTATACCAGAAATTATGCAATAACAACATAGACTGTATGAACACAAAAATGTATCTACATCATCAGAATTAGAAGCATGTCAAATGTTACATCAATTTCTTACTCTCCGACTTATTGGTCTATGAATGCAAATTCAATAGTGATTACCATTTTTTTAATATAATTAACGATCTAGACAGAATTGTATATCAAGATTTAACTTCACAAGCATACACGTCGACTGCCTGTTTACAGCATTGCCCGATTATTCCTAAACAAGCTCAATAGAACACGACAAAGATGACAGGGAAAAAGACCTGGCTCTTAGAAATGAGAATGACATCCTACTTCCTATGACATAATATGTAGAAATGAGATCATCGTCCATATTGCTTTGCAACTAATTTTGTTTCAGCCGTAGCAAGATACTAATATGTAGAAGAACTTTCACTGCTAGAAGAAGAATTTCTCCTAGTTTTTGCTGGTCCATGGAGTTGGCTGCTCACTAAATCAGATATAGTTGGCCATGCTTTGACAGAAGTTCCACTAATTCCTGTCAAATTCTCCCTCACACTCTCCAATGCCCTCACAACATCTTTCACGTTTGGCCTTTCTTCTGCCAAATCTTTTGAGCAAGCAAGACCGATACCAGATAAAGTGGTGTAACATCGCTTGTACAAGTCTTCTACTTCTTCCATGCCCTCCTCCATGCCAACAATGTCCCGCACTAAGCTTCTGTCAAGAACATCTACCAGGCTGTTAGGAAAGGCTGAGTTTACCCACTTGTGTATGTTAAGACCTTCTACAAACATGACATCAGTCGGTCTTTTTCTTGTCAGCATTTCTAACAACAAAATGCCATAACTATAGACATCTCCCTCTGTAGTTACCTTCCCTCCTAGTCCATACTCTGCATTAATAACAGTCAAATAGTGAGATCACATGGTATTCTAGGTATCCATAAAAACAAATACTCATTAATCAAAGACAAACAATCTGGAACCATACCTGGGGCAATGTAACCCATTGAACCTCTGATGGAAAGTGTTGAAGTAAGAGATCCCACAGATTGCGTACAGGAAATTAACCTGGCAATTCCGAAATCTGTTACATGGCCTGTCAAGTCATCGTCCAAAAGGACATTCTCAGGTTTTAAATCACAGTGGACTACTTGGACAGAAGAATTGCAATGCAGGTATTCGATTGCGTTTCCTATGTCGATAGCAATGTCTAGTCGTCTTTTGAAACCCAATTCACAATCACCCTGTTTAGGATACAAATGCTTCTCTAAGCTTCCATTTGACATAAATTGAAAAACTAAAGCTTTGAATCCAGGGAATGAACATGAAGTCAATATCCTGGTGAGATTGCGGTGCCGAACCCTTCTCAACACCTTGCATTCAGCGTCGAAACTCTTATGAGCTTCTTCATCATTCAAATTAAGAACCTTCACTGCAACCACTCTACCATCTTTCAGATCTCCCCTGTAGACCGACCCAAAGTTACCCACTCCAACCAGCTTGTTCTCATTGAATCCATCAGTTGCACTGAAGAGATCTTCATAGGAAATCTTCAGGTGCTCCAACTTCTCCATAATATCTTTTGGGAGATCATCTTTTGGCAGATGCCACAGCCACAAAAAGAAACACAAAAGTAGGCAGAATACCACAAAAGCACTGGCACTAGAAACGGCCACTATCATTTTTTTTGTGATGAGAATGACTTTTATGATTTGGACATTCAGGCAACAAGAATGCCCGTGGTCCACAGAGGCCAGCATTCCCAATAAGTGAAACAGTAGCAGTGGCATTAGCAGAAACTCCTCCTGTTTGAACTTCTCCTGTGAGTCTGTTGAAAGATAAATTCAGGTAGC
This sequence comes from Chamaecyparis obtusa, assembly GCA_027943335.1. Lineage (NCBI taxonomy): Eukaryota > Viridiplantae > Streptophyta > Pinopsida > Cupressales > Cupressaceae > Chamaecyparis > Chamaecyparis obtusa. The sequence goes on along the minus strand of BSBK01003848.1, from coordinate 430,294 downwards.
GAAGAAATTTAAGTTTCTTCAGGGATGTTGGAATCTGACCAGATAAGGCATTGGAGGAAAGATCAAGGTCCATAAGAGCACCCAAATTGCTGAATATCTCTGGGATTGGGCCTTGTAAGTCATTGCTTGACAGATTCAAAGATATCAATCCTGTGCAACTCTCCAGTGCCTTCGGAATGACACCGTGCAACTTATTGCCTGAAATGTCTATAGATTGAACCATTGCAATATTACCAATCTCTGGGGGCAAGAACCCTTGTAATGCATTGGACGAGAGATTCAAATAGAACTGAAGATTCTTAAGACTGGTAAGAACTTCTCCTGGTATACTACCACTCAGTTCATTAAAAGACAAGTCTAGCAGCTCCAGATTCTTACATCCCTTTAAACTCACAGGTATCTCTCCTGATAGGTTGTTGTCCTGAAGAGAAAGTCTACTAAGGGCTTTGAGGCTGCCAAGAGAATCAGGGATTCTTCCAGATAGCTTGTTTCCTCTAAGAGACAAAAGTCCAAGTCTTTGTAGTTGACCAATCTCACTTGGAATGCTTCCTTCTAATATGTTGTTTCCCAAATATAATCGTTCCAAATTTTGGAAGGCTTTGAATCCAGAAGGAATGAACCCATTCAGCAAATTAAAATATAAAGCTAAGAAATTCAGGTTGGAGAGATTTGTAATTTGAGGAGGTATGCTTCCACTTATGTTGTTCGCTGATATCTCAAACCAAGAGAGATTGGGAGAAAGGTTGCCTATGGAGGGAGGCAAAGCACCGGTAAACTGATTATGGGACAGAAGTATCTCCTGTAGGTTTGAGCAATTTGTGAGAGCAGTGAGAAATTACAAGGGCTTACTGCTCTCGCTTACAAGGTTGTTGGAATATAAGCTCAATTTTTTAAGCAGATATAAGTTACCTACCTCTTTGGGCACTATTCCACTAAGCTGATTGACTTGCAGGTAAAGTATTTCTAGTTTGGTACAATTTCCAATGGTAGTTGGTATGTTTCCACTGAGTTTATTTCCCCACAGATTTAGAATAGTTAGATTGGCAAGTTACTCACAAAGCACTGATGGAATGGTTCCAGATATTTGGTTATCATTCAAAGCTATATATTTAAGAAAAGAACAGTTGGAGATGGATGGCGGTATTTTTCCTGTAAGTTGGTTTGCGGAAAGAAAGAGTGTGTTTAGATAAGGGAGTTTGGCTCCAAAATTTGATGGAATTTTTCCTGATAATTTGTTGCATTGCAAAGCCAACATTTGAAGAGAGGAACAGTTAGAGATGGATGGTGGTATTTCACCTGTAAGGCTGTTTTCAGATTGAATGAGAACTTGTAAATGGATGAGTCTATCCCCCAAAAATGATGGAATTTGTACTGAAAAATTGTTCTCCCCTAAATCCAAAAATTGTAAAGAAGAACAATTTGAGAGGGAGGGAGGTATTTCCCCTGTGAAGTTGTTTGTGGAAAGGAGAACATTTTGCAGAAGGACAAGTTTTGTACCAAAAAATGATGGAATGTGTCCTGATAACTTATTTTGATTAAGACTCAAAAACAGAAGAGATGAACAGTTGAAAGTGAAGGAGGTATCTCTCCGGTAAATTGGTTTTGAGAAAGGAGAAGACTTTGCATATCTATTAGCTGGCCCAGTTCATATGGAATGGCACCGGTAAGATTATTTGAAGAAAGTCTAAGATAGAACAAAGAGGATATGTTGCCTAGAGTAGGAGGAATGGTGCCTGATAATAGATTGTGATTCATATTCAATAAAAGCAGCTGAGAGAGCATACCCAGTTCACTAGGTATTGCGCCTTGAGTATATTATCACTCAAACTCAGGTACGTTAAGGTCGAGAGGTTACCCAAAGTAGAGGGAATGGTACCTGACAATCTGTTAATGTAAAGAGCTAATAATTTCAACTTTCTAAGCATACCCAGTTCCATAGGAATTGAGCCTCCCAGTTCATTATTACTCAAATCCAGGTTAATCAAGGCTGAGAGATTACCCAAAGAGGAGGGAATAGTATCTGTTAAATTGTTCTTTCCTAACAAAAGAGCCATCAAATTTGTGAGCATGCCTAACTCAGGAGGAATAGGACCGTGTAACTGATTATTTGAGAGAATGAGCAGGACAAGAGAAGACAAATTCCCCACGAAAGGAGATATTGTACCCCTTAAACCCATACCGGTGAGATTGAGCTGAACAACTCTTGCATTTCCCAAATTACATGTAACACCAGTCCAATTGCACAATGAGATACTAGAATTCCAATTAGCCAATGCATCAAAAGGATCATAAGTAATGGAATACCTGAATTGGAGCAGAGCTTCCTGATCTGTAATGCTACTGGCTACAAGAGAATGGACCACTGGCAATAACAACATACACACAGAGATCACGGTACACATTTTGCTAGTCTGCAACAAACGATCCATTCCTTCAGAGAATACTTTCACGAAGCAAAGAAAGACTGCAAACCAATTTAGAATCTCTCTTACAGCCTAAACACATTACTGCAGGAGATATTATAGCTGCTATAGAAATAAAGTGAAGATTACATTTTCTAATTTAAATTTTCATTGATCAAGTTGTCACATGGTAATTGCATAAAATTCTAAGGCCTGCAAGATTTAGTGAGAGATTGCGGCTGGGCTTTCGTGCTTTCTTGATGGCAATTAGAAATTGAAGTCAAAGTCAATGATAAAAGAACAATTTGCAATAAAAGCCAAAATCAGTGGCAAAGTCAATAAAATGGCACCCTAAGCAGTTATCAAGAGTTCACTGTTCTAAGTAGTCTTGGAGAATAAATGATGTATGCTGGCCCACTGCCAACAATCTTCTTCCAATGTCACTCGCCATGGTCTGCATGGATTTGAAACCACTTGTTAATCGCCAGGGGTTGCCATTGCACCAAAAGATCGACCTGTTAATGCTCAATACAACCACTAGATTTATAGAAGACAAAGGAGGCGGTTAAGCCATGTCGCGAACCCTGCAAGGGATGCTGGCCCACTGCCAACAGTATAATCATTTTTCTCATGATAAAAGTAAGAGGAAATTATAGTTTTACAACGAAGTATTAAAAAAAAGGAGAGGTTACATAGATCAATCCTTTGATCATATTTTGTGAATATTGTATTTTTAAAAGAGATGATTTTTATATTAATTTTCTATTAGATATGATTAGAAGAAGGGTCATAGGTGTTCCCTAAATCTTTTTGAGTAGGCCGATAGGTCCAAGAAGCCGTTAAATAGTTTCTAGCTTGTGACAAAGGACAATTGATGGTGTGATTATGAAGAGAGGTGAGTCATTCTCCCACAACAATGTAATAATGAATAATTTAACTCTCACTTCTCTCTTCCCAGACTTTCTTTCTTTGATGATCAATCATATAATTTGATACAAAATATTGGACTTGAAAAAATCTAAGTACTTAAACCTAGAAAAGTAAGCTAAGAACATTATGAACTGTGGAAATTACATGTTTATAAATGAATAATCTTCTACCATATAAATTGAGTTTTAACATCAGTTTTTAATTTTTACACAACAATATTCAAGCTGAATCACTTAGACTCAAACCAATTAAAACCCTATTTCATATTTAGTCTTCTAAATTCATATTGAACGGAAGAGTTTAAAGTAAATTAGTTTGAAAATGAAATTTCTAATATTATAATAAAAAACCATCTCCAATCTTTAATTAAGTTGCAGTAAAAAAGAGTAGAAAGTTGAAAATCTAAAGGAACATCTAATTTAATTTCATGACCAGTCCCTTACTACTAATTCACAATGCCTAACTCTTCTTCAAAAAGACATTATGAAATTATATGACACTTCATATCTTTAACTAGCATAGAATGACTTTGAATATTCTAAAATTCTTATCTATGACATTCATTGTACGCCTTATTATGAAAATTACACATTCTAAGAATATTAAATGTGATATAACCAAACCCTAAATGCTAACTTGACCATCATAAGTCAAATGTGATAAATTTAGGGAAACTAAATGAATCTAACTTCTGTCTCTATTTTTCTTAATTTCCTAATGATAAACGCAATTTTACCTTTGAATGCGTATGCTTAGAGAACAAAATCCTTTGAGGCTTTAGCTAAGGGAAAATTTACTAGCGTAGTGTGTCCTTCACTTCGCTATATTTTTTTTCCTTTCCGACTGTGATTGCAAACTTCCTATTATCATTGACTTTGACCCTAATTTCCTGGGGCAGTATGCAATTGACTTCGCTACATTTTCGAGCTGTAATTCCCAACTTCCTATTATAATTTAGTATGACCGTAATTTTAAATTGCCTTTTACGAAGAGAACACGAAATCTCAGCCGCAATATCTTGCTGAATATAGCTTGCCTTTGAATTTTATGCACTTGCCATGTGATCACTTGCTACAATGGAAATTTATATTGTGATAAAGAATCTTCATTTTCATTCTATGACAGCTATAAAATCTATTATATTGACGTGCTTTGGCTCTAACGGAGATTCTGTTAGGTCTACAATGTTTATTTTATTTTATTGAACTTCTTCTGGAACACTGTGGAAGTACAGTAAACAACATCTATATAGTATAATTCGGGTTTTGTGAAGTTAAATCCGAATATTAAGTTCTACGTTGAATCAATTAGAATGAAAAATTGATGATTTCTATTGGATTGGCATTCATAGACGAATAAGCCTGCGATCTAGAAGTTATAATAATATTTTGTGCTTACTAAGAAATCTAAAGCAATCATTGAATATTTTATTTTATGGTATTGATTAATAATAAAAGGTATTTTTTTTTTCAAAATAAAGAGAATTGCAAAGCATGAAAGACCAACTGTCTAATAAGGAAGAAAACACTATACAACTTTATCTTTATGTACTAACTGGTCCATCAAACAAAGTAGAAAGCAAAAAATGACCAATCATCTAGCACAAAAGAAAGCACTACACAACATTATCTTTATCCACTAATTGATCTAACCTATGAGAAAATTACAATGATAATTGCCCTTTGTCCACAGTATTCCAACTGTGCATATGATCATGGGCCAAATTGGGTAGACCATTTGCTACACTATTTCTCTCTCAAGATGTTGATAAATGTAATAGATTTCAAAGAGCCAGACAACATAAGAATTTGTCACATAAGTAAAACTAAGTGCCAATTGACATGATCTAATAGTTGCTCATTCAATAAAGTTACAACCACCTGAGAATTAGATACACAAATAATCATTTACCACCCAAGAATACAAAATCAGTCCACAACATACAAAATGGTGAGAGCCTCCATGTTATTATTTGTATCAAGACACTTATAAATAGAAAAAATAAATTGAACATTTCCAATGCTATCAGACCTAACTCTACTAATATTGGCATGACTAAGATTCCCTTGAGAAGATCTATTAGTGTTAATTTTCAAAACTCTTTGAGGAGGAGGGATCTACTGACCCTCTCAATTTATCTTCCATAAAGCATCACTACTACAAAGAGTGGGGTTAAAGACAAATTTTGAGACAGATTTTTAATAAATTGTTTTCATCTGAGACAAAAAGAAAGTTGTGTATTGTCTCAAATATGTCTTTAATCGAGCGTCTTAATATATTGTCTTAAAAAATTGTGTCAATGAGACAATATGGAACATAAGTATTTTTGTTCCATATTGTTTTATTGAGACATTTTTGTAAGACAATATATTAAGACATTCGGTTAAAGACATATTTGAGACAATACACAACTTTCTTTTTGTCTCAGATGAAGACAATTTATTAAAAATCTGTCTCAAAATTTGTCTTTAACCCACACTCTTTGTAGTAGTGTCAATATTCTTAAGCATAACTACAATATGGTTGACTAACTCATGTGAGGGAATGATGGAATTGAACCACCAGCCTCTTGTTTGTAAAACAAGTGCTCTTCCATTGAGCTAGAACCCTTTAAAAATAAATACACACTCTAGTCTTGACATAGACCATTAAATTTATCCCTATAAAAATGTATCATAGATGGAAAAATCGCCGATTAATCGCCGAGTTTGGAAAACTCGCCGAGTTTTCCAGCTCAGCAATTTAATCGCCCAAAAACTCGCCAGATCCTTTGGACGAGTTTTTGCCAAAAACTCGCCCGCGTCTAATATATACAGCCATGAGTTAAAAAAACGGCACCAGTTTGTGTTATTTTGTTTTTTTTGCTCCACTAGTGACTAGAGCCATAGTCAAATTGCATTTCCAAGCTATTTTAACGCTAGTTGAGTAGATTGAAGGCGGATCGGAGTGGATTGAAGGCGGATTTCAACCGGTTTTGAAGGAAAATCACATTTCCAGGTAGGGTTTTGTTTTTATTTCTTTTCAAACATTCATGCTTTGCTATTTTGATTTTGTTGAATCTAAATGAATGTAAAATCATTTCTAACTACTTAGAAATGATTTTACATTCATTAGAACAAGATTCAACCAAGTTTTGGATAAATTTTTATGAAAATAATCAATCTATTAATGTTTTTTTTGAAGAATATCTTTTTTTTTTTAAATATCAAACTCTACCAATTTGTTTTTGTTTTTTTTCAACTTTGAATGATATCTAAAAGGATTGAAACTAATTTAGAATCTTAGATAGTTTCTAACTTTGTTTATTTTATTTTCTAAAATATTTATGTTTTGAATTTCTATGTGTAGGGCAGCAATTAATTCAAATCAACATGGAAAATTCAGGAGAAGAGTGGCCACAAACACCATGCCCTTCTGGATTTATAGGCACCCGGCCTCTAAATGCTAGAGATAAAGCATGGAGGTGTGCCTATGAAGCACCCAATGAGCACCCAATGAGCCCGGGAAAGTAATTTGCATAAGGTGTGAAAAAGTAATTTCTGGAGGCATAAACCGCCTCAACTACCATCTTGCAAGCATTACCAAACATGATACAAATCCATGCAAAAAGAATACAGAGGAGATACAAAGATTTTGTAATGCCCTACTTGCAGCCGGGGAAGAGAAAAAATTACACAGGGAGAGGGAAAAATTAGCTGTGAGGGCAGCCATAGCTGAAACTCAAGGTGTTGCTATAGACCTTGAGGAAGAAGAAGAAGCACTTGAGAGCATAGTGGGCTCTCTTTGTGGCCCACGCATCCGCAAAAATAGGCCCTCTTTTACTGCTTCTGCTTCCTCTAGTAGAACTAGAGTGCCACCAGCACCATCAGCATCAGGGATAGACAATTATTTTGTGCACAGGAATACACCTGGTGCACAACCATTATTAGAGGCCACTGGATGGAACAATGAGGCACATGACAAAACTGATATTGCATGTGCTGATTTTTGGTTTTTCAACAATATCCCATGGAATGTGATTGAGAGCCCCTATTGGCTCAATTTGGTGACCGCAATGACAGTTGCGGGAAAAGGGTACAAGTCCCCTTCTCGCAAGGATTTGAGTGGGAAGTAAGTAAATAATTTGAATCTACTTGGTTTCATTTTGAAATTTTAATTATTATTTTTTGTTAATTAAATCAATTTCAAAATTGAGTACTAAGACTTGATTTGACTTTGATTTTGTAGGTTTCTTTCAAATGTTGTTGAAAGGGCAAAACTAGTGGTGGAGGAGCAAAAAAAAGAGTGGAGTAAGTATGGCTGCACCATTCTTTCTGATGGGTGGACAAATGGAAGAAACCGAACCATCATTAATTTTTTGGTTGCTTGTAAGGATGATGTTGTATTTTGGAAATCGGTTGATGCCTCCAACAAAGTAAAAAATGCACAAACTTTGGCTTTAATGTTGGAGAATGTTATCATGGAGGTGGGAGTAGAGAATGTGGTGCAAATCATCACAGATAATGCAGCAGCATATGTGGCAGCAGATAATTTTAAATTTTTATATTTATGTTGCTACTTGCACATGATATTTAATTTAGTTTTTAGGTAAAATATGGAAATTGGAAACTAATTATTGCATTGATACTAATATGCTAGGTAGAATCCTCCAAGACAAGCACCCCACTCTTTTTTGGACACCTTGCACAGCACATGTCCTTGACCTTCTTTTGGAGGACATAGGAAAACTTGATTGGGTGACTCCGATTGTGGAAGATGCAAGGCGGGTAACAAAGTATATCTACAATCACCCTTGGGTCCTAAATTTGATGAGAAAATTAAGCAAAGGGAAAGATTTGGTGAGACCTGCAACCACAAGATTTGCAATAGTTTTCTTGACGTTGCAAAGTATTCTGGAGGGCTTGAATTCTTTGAAACAAATGTTTGTGAGTCCAGAATGGATTCAATCACCTTATTCAAAGAAGCCAGAAGGAGAATGGGTTGCACGCATTGTCTTTGATCAACCTTTTTGGGACAAGGCTAGAGATATTGTGAAGGTAACTTCAACTTCAACTTCAAGAATCAAAACTTTAATTTTTAATTATTCTTAATTCAAGTCTCATTATTAATTAATCTTGTTGTAAACTAATTTGTATTTTTTAAATTTCAATTGCAGTTATCTGAGCCCTTGGTGAGAGTTCTGCGCATGGTTGATGGGAACCAAACATCAATGGGGTCTTTGTATGAGGCCATGGATAGGGCCAAAGAGTCTATCAAAAATCTTTACAAGGGGGATAGACTCAGTTATGACCCCATTTGGGAGATTGTTGATAGGAGGTGGAACAATCAGCTCCACCAACCCATTCATGCAGCAGGATACTTCCTGAACCCTAAATTCAGGTACGGTGATTGAAATTTAAGATTCTTCTTCAGAGTTCAGATTTTACTAAGACTTGATTTCATAGTTCACTTTGTTTTTGTAGGTTGTGTACTAAGACATGGTTTCACTTTATTTTTGTTTTAGATGTGATGAGTCCTTTTCAGATCCTAATGGCGAGGTCATGGAGGGCCTCTCTACATGCATTCAGAGGATGATACCTGATGTTGCTGAGAGAGACCTTGTTGTTACCCAACAACAAATGTTTGTGGAATCAAAGGGTAAATTATTCTCTTCAGAGTTGGCAAAGAGAGCAAGAGGCACTCAAACCCCACGTAAAAGTAGAAGTAGAACATTTGCAATTTTGCCATTTGGTAAATTATGTTTTGCTTGTCTCTTTTCTGTCTAACTTCTCAATACTTTAATTTGCAGAGGCTTGGTGGCAAAGTTGGGGTGGGAATACTCCACAACTAAAGAAATTCGCTCTCAGAATCTTATGTCAGCCTTGTAGCGCATCCCATTGTGAGCGAAATTGGAGCTTATTTGAGGCCATCCACACAAAGAGACGAAACAAGTTAGCCCAAAAACACCTCAATCACCTTGTCTATGTCCAATACAATCTTAGGTTGCGCATAAAGAGGGCAACAGAAGAACCAGCTGGTCCAATTGATTTGGACGATATAGATCCTTACTTTGATTGGACGGCACAAGAGCAGCTTCCATTGTTTACAGAGGATGACATCGTTGATTTGGAGAGGCAGGCTATGGAGGGGGAGGAGGGTGCATTTGGTTTCTCATTGGATGACATTGAGGAGGATGCAGAGGAGGATGAGGATTCAGAAGAGGAGTCATTACCAGTGCCAGTGCCAGAGGCAGGAGTCGGAGATACATCAGGAGGGATACCGAGCGAGGAGGCACAGTCACGCTCAGTGCAGGCTTCTACTTCTAGGACTAGGCCCACTACTTCTAGTTCCTCTAGACTTGGGAAGAGGAAGATGTAATTCAAATTGTAATTTGTAATGATGTATAACTTTACTATTTTGCTTCTAGTCATCAGCATTCCACATGAGAATGTGATTTTGTACCCACTATGCATTTATATATATCTAAACTTAGCTTGTTTCTTTTGTTTTCTCATTAATTAACTCATTGGATGCATCTTCTCATAGAATTTTGCAAAAAAAATGCATTTTTTATTCAATTTTATGCTATTTTTAAGTTGCCGAGTTTTTCCAAAAACTGGCTGAGTTTTCCCGAATAATCTTTTCCAGGGCTTGGCGAGTTTTAGGCGAGTGAGAGTATTCCAACCTTGAAATGTATAAATATATGATATGTCTCTACATTCTATATATACAAAAAATCATATAAGCATTTACCTTGTGAATTCATTCTTTTCTTAAATACTTACTGCATGAAATTTTTGCCCATAGGAAAGTTTATTGCAGCTGATAGAATCTGATACTTGAGAGCTGGAAGATCATAAGCTCTGGCTGCATTCTCTTCCTTATCATAGCTGCCTACAGTTTCATCACTAGAAAGTTCAATTACAAAGCTGGTATTTCAAACAGACTTGTAAAATCAAATACCATAATACATACATTAAAAAAATAAAGTTTTTTCTTACCAAGATATACTGAGGAGTCCAATTGTTATTCAAAATGAGGGTGACAATAAATAAAACTGACGAAGTGCTCTAGTTAGTGTCTTGAAAAAAATAATAGTTTTGGTCTGAGAACGATATAATCAAAAACTACTTCTCTAGTTTTAGACAAAGGAAAGAAAACAAATCTTTAACCAACTAATTTGAAAATTAAAAACTCTAAACTAGATGGTGACGTGTTTTATTGCAAGCCCTGAATATGAAGGAAAGCATATTTTTAATCATAGAAATCATTTATAAAGAATAGATTTGGAATTGTTTGTAGAGCACATGTTACTAGCAAAGCATTAAATTCAGACATCTTAAAGCTTGATTTAACTTTTTTCTTTTAAAACTAAAAACTCATAACTAACCTTCTCTTCTAATATATTACAGATTCTAATTTCTAGGTGTATCTTGGCCATTATGGTTATGAATTCCATCTTGGAAACTTAAGTCAATGATAATAATAGAGGGCAGGCTCTGTGCAGAACAGTAATAGGAAAAATGGTATATGTGCAGAAGAGGTTTCAAATTTAAAATTAATGTGTGCTGGTCACTAGTTTAACTAATTATTCATAAGATAGTTTCTAATTTAGTGCATATCTTTCATTCACAGTTGAATCTAAGGGCTGTCTTAAAAATATAGGCAAAAAATGGAATTTGGAGTTTTGCTTCACATACCTCAACAGATAAATGAGCACGGTGAAGTGCAGTTGAAGGAGTTATCTCTGCAGGTTTGATGACTCCTGCACATCCATAGGTGAAAGCAGGGCTGATCTTTAGGAATAACATGATTAGGCAAAAGTTCTATGGTATAATCTAACCACATACACCAATGGGTTCCTGTAATGTATGTATCATTGACATTTCACATTCGTCTTCAATGTCAATCCATGCATTTTATCAGCTGGCATATCTTGAAACAACTTAACAATATGTAAGAAACTGTACTATAGATTTGAAAAGTTACCATGTGAACAATTTTCACATTATTCACATCAATAAAAAATATTTGAAGATTAGTCTATGAAGCTCAGCAAATATATTTTATTGTAGTGGACTTAGCTCCATAATTTTTTAGGGAAGTACATTACAATGTGATGTTAATAATAACCTACTAAATTCTGGGAGTAGTAACTTTGTGATAAAACAGACAATACATTCTATATAATAAACCTAATGCATTGGAAGTACTAAATTCAAAACAATACCCACCATACAATGAGCCATTGTTGTCAGGAAAAATGACTATGAGTAGCTCCAATTCCTTGCCTCTGAGCCTGTTCATTGCCTCTTTGTAAACATTTTTTAAAGCCCTATCTGCCTGTTTAGGATGTCCAATATAGATTGAAATTGGAGGTTCAAGGTTGAACACCTGTACCAAAATGATAAAAAATAGTAAAATTTCTATTTTCTAAGTTTCAGTAAAAAGATTAGATCAACTAGAAAATAATTCTTTGCAACAGGCCAATTCTTTTAGTGCTTTACGAACTAATTTGTAAATATTTTATTTGAAACAGAAAATATTATTGTTCTTGTACATTTTCATTTTATTTTTATAATACTAACCTAATAATAGTATTAGGGTACACGAAACTAAATTGCACAGTTTCCCCATTTCCTGTAGCTTCTGTTCATCTCCCCCCATACTGTACGTAGATTCTGCAGACTATAGGAAACAAGATTCCAATGCAAACTGATTAATCATTTATCAAGTTGTTCACGGTTGAATTGAAAATTATTATTCCTATAGTGACAAGTTTGATAGAAAGCTTGATTTGGATCTTCTAAATGGTTATACTAAGGGGGAAGATGTGTTCCATGGACCATAGGAATCAAAGAATTTAGATAAGAGAAAATCCTATTATTTGGTTCATCCTCACCTAAAATGTTTCTTATTGTAATATGTAAAATTGTTGAGCTAATAAATGATATAATGATTCCCTAGGATTGATCTTGTTGTGCTGATTAAAGATTTCTTTATAAAACAATCTAAAGAACCTCTACATCAATTTAATGTTTAATCCTTTGATCTATCTTTAATCTTAATCTTATAGGAAAAATGCTATGAAAAATTTATCACATAATTTATCTTAAACTTTATAACATATTTAATTTTAAATTTAATAAAATATATTTATGTTCTATTGATATTCCTTTATCTCAGATAAATTTATCTATTATTTAGTTAAATATACTGGATATTTATGTGAGAATAATTTATTTCCTTAAACATATAAGAAAAAGGAACCTTGCTTCAAAAGTTATCTTGGCACTATGATAGCGAATTTGGTTAGCGTATTCGACGCTTGTTAAATGATTCTCCTTAAAGGTGACATGTTCAGCATTGTCTGCCAAATATGCTAAAACTAAACTGCCTGACAACTGTGACATACAAATGAATTCCCTACTATCTTTCACACGAGCTAACGCTATTTTACAATTATGGATTAGGATATATGTTATGAAACTTAATAACTTGAGAAAATTGATAGAACATAATAAGCTAGTTTTAGTTATTTACAATTATAGAGTAGTATTAGATGAATGATAAATACCTAGAGAAAAATTTTGAAATCTGGTGGTAGAAAGGCACGACCTGTATCGACAAAAAAGCAACTCTTTATAATATAAAATCTTTAAAATAAATGCTAAAACAAAATTCTGATTTACATAATTTTCTTCATTTACTGAAACTCTCTTCTAGAAAAAGAAATAAAAAAAATTCTAAAAGAGCTCCATAGGACACTTCCCTTAACTGATATTGATAGAAATGAAAAATTGAAGCCGACCTTACAATAGCTCAGTTCATACTTGCTCAATTTCAGGGTTTTTTCAGCTTCGGTAAAATAATATCGTAAAGTGCATAACGTGATGTGAATAAATACTACTTTTCTAAGTTGTATTCCAAGAAGCAAAACTTCTGACAGTAAGGAAAGCAGCAAACATGGAGATGGGTTTTTGTACAGTGTTTAATTCCTAGTATAATTGCAGCATATGCATCTAGATCTATCAAAGGAGACAGACAGAAACCAAGATCCACACCAGGTACTAAACTTTCTTTGCAATTTGGATTATGCTTTTTGAAAATTTTGGATTTACTTTTGGAGCATTTATATTATGTGCAGGTGCATATTTCTCTAGTACGAAGTGATCATAAGAGAGTTTCATGGATTACAAAGGATTTTGATGTGCCCTTACTAGTGGAGTATGGAACATCCCCTGGAAAATACACTTCCTCTACAACAGGAAACAATACCTCATATTCCTTTGTATCTTATGAATCCGGTAGCATTCACAATGTGGTGATCATACCACTCGCTGCAAATACAATTTATTATTACCGTTGTGGGGGATTCGGGGCTGAATATAATCTCAAAACTCTACCCTCGTAATTCCCCATCACTTTTGCAATTGTAGGTACGTATTCCTGGTAATCAGCCTCTCATTCTAGTGTCTTTTGGCAGTGGGGTTGTTAATCTCAAGAACTTCAATAGATAATTGGGTATTGATCATATTTGCAAGTGATCCGGGACAAATAGATTGACAAAATCCACATTAGCACACATTCAAGAGATGGAGTATGATGTTTTCCTTCTGCCTGGAGACCTTTCCTATGCAGATACGTACCAGCCCCTTTGGGACTCATTCGGCGAGCTGGTAGAGCCTCTCGCAAGTAGCAGGCCATGGATGGTTACCCAAGGCAATCATAAGATAGAGACCATTGCACTCATAATAAATGATAAATTCAAAGCATACAATGCCAGATGGAGAATGCCATTCGAACAGAGAGGCTCGAGTTCAAGTCTCTTCTACTCATTTGAAGTTGCAAGAGTGCACATCATAATGCTGGGCTCTTATGAAGACTTCGACCCAGGTTCAGATCAATACAAATGGCTGCAGGTTTGCAAACCCCCCATTCTTATTATTTACTACATACATAAAAAGGGTTATCAAAATAGATTGCAATACAATCCACTAAAATAACAAGGCTTATGGTGGTTATAATATAAGGCGGATCTTGGAAGGGTGGATAGAGGGAGAAGATTGTTAAGGGATAGTTTGTACAAGAACAATAATAAAAGTGAAAATGTACAAGAACTAATATTTTGTGTTTCAAATAAAATATTTACAAATTAATTTGTAAAGCACTAAAAGAATTGGTGTGTTGCAAATAAAACAAAACTACTGACGGCTGAAGTAAACTATCCCTTAACACTGCTACCCTTTTCTAAGGAAGTAAACTATCCTGTAACACTGTACTTATATTGATGTAACTAATATATTATGCATTTCTTCAATAATAACGTCAAACAAACAAACATAAAAGCCTTTCCGAGTCAATCTTCTACTCCATATAGCTATTTTGTAACTGTAGTAACCAATCAATCGCACAAGGGTTGAATTTTGACTGAAGCTGAGAAATCACTTGAAATCCCTCTTTAATATGAAGTAGAGAATGATAACACCAATTCATGGTGAAATATAAGGAAATATAGGGGATCAGGAAGAAATTTCAAACAATAAAAGAGGACTTCTTAAAAATCCTAATGTGAAGAGGCAAAGCCAATGACAATATAAAGTGATTTTTAATTTCAATGACAATTTAGGCTTGATTGGATAACTAGAAAACACAAATTCTAGAAAATGAAGAAAATATTCTCTGCTACTGACAGTACCCATTATCAACTCTTCAAACTATGTGATCCTGTTCTTTAAAATTCCTCAAATTCCTATGATTACATTATTAAAAAAATCATATTATAATAGTATAACAAACATGAGCTTAACCAAGAAGGCCTCTAGGGTAAAATAATCCATTTTGGCTCTAAACAACATTTTTATTCCTTTTTTCAGTTATTTATGCTCAATCAATGAAAATATTTAAATTCCTTCCAACTCCTAATTATATTTTCAATACAAAGGCAAAGCTCAACAAAGTGTAATTTGAACTACAGAAACTCAGAATTGAATTCATAAAATATCAATCTACTTTATCACATACTATGTAATCCGTTGTAATAAAAGGATTATTCACTGCAACAAGCTTGATATCATAAACACTCTTCACATTTGGCCAACATTCATCTGCAATAAAGCAATGCCATAAACTACCATCCAAAACTTAGAGGACACAAAACTATTTCTTGCTGTTTAAAAGGGGCAATATTGATATTTTACATAGCTTTGAACAAAACCCATATAGAATCTATGTCCCTAACCTATAAAGTCATGAGCTCACAAAGATTTTCTCATTTCCAAAGATCTAAGTTTTAAACACTTAAAATTTGGAAGTTTTTTCACGAGTCCAACTCTGGTCTATATTAAATAATAATATCTGATTTCATATAATTTGGGGTAGAGGTATCCTATCAAATCCAACCTAAATGTCTCCTTATTTGTCCAACTTACCTCATCCACGTCCCATTCTTGAACCAGAAACAGGGCTCTTATAAATTCTACACAACAGTTGTAATTCTGTGAATGCTGATTTGAATTTTAGAAATCCTAGATACAAGATTATTATATAAAACATAGCCCTAGATTAAATGGACTAAAATCAGAAAGGCCGATTATGGAAGAAATGAATACCTCGTACAGAAATGCATACAAGCCCTCGGCTCTAAATTATTTTCTTCCACATATTTCAGACACTGCTCTTGTTTTCCACAACATGCTGCAAGCTACAAACTATGGATTCACACGTGTTCTTGTTTACAGAATCCCCCACGAATGAAAGCCTTTTACCTTGCAGTCTCTCCAGCATATCCATTGCATTGAATCTGGATAAAAAGTTCCACCCAAGTTATTGAATTTAATCTAAGATAAAAAGAAAACCCATAAACACAATAGCTTTTTGAACTAAAATATGTCTAATATTTTCATGTGCACATTACAATTGAAAACCCTAGTAATAGGAAATCCCTTTGGTTCCCCTTTGAAAGGCTCTCAAGCCTGCCTTACCACTAATTTTAGGTGCATTGTGGCAGCAGGGTTTGTGCTCAGCGACTTCAGGGCATTGAGAGAATGCAACCTATCATGCATTGTTTTTTTTATTTTTTGCCATTTCTTTTTGTTCGTAGTCTCATGCGGTAGGGCTTTGTTCTGCTTCCTGCAATTGTTTTAATAGCTGATCTTGCATTGTTTTCGTCATAATACTGCTAAAACACACACAATAATTTTCAGTAATAAGTCATATGGTGAGCGATTGAGAGAAGTCACCACATTGAAACATTGGTATCCTCAAGCCTCAAGCAGATTTTACATATCTAAAAAATAAAGAAGAAAAATCACTTCGCTTTCACCTCTAATTTTGGAACTGCACATGATGATGCGCCAAATCTTCATGAAAAAAACAGTAAATATTTGGAAAAGGCACGATAAGATAAATTTAATTCAAGTCTATAGATACATACTACTAACCATAGATACTCTACCAAATATTTCCTGGCATGTAAATGCCTGCAAACACAAACAGGAAAAAAGCCCAAATGCTTGTTACACAATTGAGCTAAACTATACAAATGAGAAGAAAGGAAGAACAATGAAAAGAAAGGGCAAAAAAGGCAACTTTAATTTTATATAATAGAGGAGAATAAAATAAATATACTAAGATTTCTTGAAGTAATTTTATAGTATAAGTTATTTGCATTTTTAGCATGCATTGTCATTACCCTGTTTTGTAATTAATATTTGCAAATGAATATTATTGTTATTATGTCATTATAAGAAACACCCTTACAAGATGTGTATTTCAATGCCTAATATTGATCCAAAAAAAATTTCACATTTCTTAACCTTGAATCTTAAAATTATCTTGAGATTGCCATAATCTAGCGTTAGTTGATACAAATTGCTAAAGTGTTGTTAATGAATTACTAGTGTGCTTTGAGTTGAAAATGAATGGTTAATGTAATGATAAAAAAATTCTGGCAAGACTGAATTGGACATTGCATATATGTTCATTTTCCTTGTTCAAATGGTCAGAGATATTCTTGTTGATTTATAATACAGTTGGGTATCTGGAGGTTTTCTATTTTGCACTGTAATTTTTGTTAACTCTCTATATTATAGGAAACTTGAGAAAATTGTCTAACTGTTTTTTAATATTGAAAACTCTCATCAAACAGGGATGAATGACATTGCAATTTCCAAAATATTTGATTTTCTGTATCTTTTTTACCAAAAACTTGCCAGCACATGCAGCTCAAAGTAACTATAGAAGCAATGAGACCACCTAATTGGAAAAGTATCCTAAGTTTTCCATATAAAAACCCAATAAATTTCATATAACTTCCCTCTATCAGATCATAGGATTGCACACGATACAGGTAATACATAGGGAACACAGATTGTAAGTAGTATATTCATCTAGAGAATAGAAATGAAGATGATAAACATAGTCACACCAAAGAAATATAAAGAATAGTGTGAAAAAGTTGAGTGGAATAATAATTATAGTCAATCATAAAACCTGATCCAAACACCGATATAAAACAATGTACAAATTTCTTTTAAAAATCTGTTCAAATTCTTTATGAGTGTGATTGTGACAATATACTGTATTTAATAAATATAATGGTATAAATTTATAAAATAGTGTTCAGTCACACAAACTCAATGCAAATATAAATATAATAAATCAGGAAATGCGAGCCAAGGTTCATGTAAAAACTACAGTACAGTTTTGTTGCAAATCTTTGTCTATTCAAATCTAATGTTATTAATAAAATAATGGTAAACAATAAAGTTGTATGAATGCGATACATGTAGAATAAAGTAGAGCTCAAAAGATACTACACAAGAAAAATATAAGCCCCTATAAAAAGTGGATGTAATTATGGACATGTCTCACTTATCTTAATCCATTTTGTCGTGCACATAGAAAAAATTGTCTTTCTGGTGCATTACCTGCACAAAAGAGAAGACAACAGACAAAGAAAAAGTAGTCATGAATATTAATCAAAGAGTATAACTTGAAAAAAAGCTATGCACTGAAGCTAAACTTATCCCTGTGAGTAGAAAAATAAGAAAAAATCAATAAAAATAAGCAATTGGGGTTGCCTGGCAGAAAATTATTTTCACAGAACTCCTCCACATTAACATAATCACAGTTGTAATAACCCTATTAGCCTCTCAGCAGGAAATAAACGAAATGAATTTAAAAAAGGGGATCAACAAAATGAATAACATTTTATTAGCAGTTTTGTTTTGAGAGATGTAGAGCTCCTACTTCAATAAAACTTTCGTTAGTTATGTATAACTCTCTAAACTAAAATCAATCTTAAAATTTAGATCATTGTTCAAACCCAACAGTAAAATAAAATCTCGCATACAATGGACTGACCTTGCCTCTGATAGCACGTACACTGCATTCTTTCTTGTCTTGTTCCTTCAGTTACACATCTAGAAAAAAAGAGTCCCTGGTAGAACCAATATATGATCACTGCAAACAATAGATTTAGGGATTTTGGGGATAGAGAAGATATAATGGCTGATTGATGAAAAGTTGCAAAAATAGAAGCCATGATCTTTGGCACAACTACAATTTTTCCCCTACTTCACAATCAAAGCTTTAATGGCTATTACAACATGTTCTATTATAATATCTAGACTAAGCCAAAATTTTATTTCCTCATTTCCTATACACCAATTACTTTCTATCCAATGTGCTAGAAACCCAATTAATTTCTATTCACCAAATGAAAAATAAGAAAACAAAAATGCCCTGTTAGAATATATCTCTGAGTAAGATCTTTGAAGTGAATCATCTTATTTACATTTAGAGTTCAATCATTATTAATTTTTATGGCAGAAAGATTTAATGATTTCCCTAAGTCTATTTTCTGGCAATTTTTTTGGGCAATGACAGAGATTTGATGAGGTGGGGAAGTTTACCAGAAGAAGTTTGGCAGCATGCGCTACGGTAAGACTGAAAATCCCATTCTATATACAAAACCAAAATTCCATCTTAAACATTCTAATATGTAGTAGTGGATCTAATTTGTTCCCCTGTTTGAGTGTCATTAATCATTCTTCCATATCAAATGAAGCTACATTTTGTTCCCTTGGTCTAGTGCCATTAATCATATGAAATGGAACTTTATCATTCTGGCATGTCACATGATGTTGCAGTGTCTACACAAAAAAATTTCAGTAAAATAAATTTCAGAATATTAAAAAAAATAGAGAGCTAAATGAAAACATGGACCAAAATTCAAAATATTCATGTTGATGCATTGATTTTTTCTCCATAAATTTACCGATTGCAAGTTGTTGGTTTACTTGGAAGCACATCATTTAAGGAAATGATGATAACAATTGTAAGACTAGATGAACTCACCATTCTCCTGCATTAGTCATGTTTTTCTATTATAGCTTGATATGTTTTTCTTTACTTGTTTCTTTAGTAAACAAATGGAAGAAAGAGTTGTATGGTTCAATTCTGTTTGCTTGTTTTCATTTCTGTAGTCAAAAAAATATATATCTGTAATCAAATTTCCATATTTGATCCAATACATTTTATTTCCATTATTTTGGCTATATACTCTAGCTGCAGTAATTACTGCTCAAGGGTTTTAACCTCTGAGGATGCTTCCATACCTCCAGCCTTTTCCAGGAAGAATCCCTTATGAATAAACAAGATTGAGGAGAAATATAAAATAAGGATTTAGAAAACACTGGGACACTTTAAAATAATCTCAATTTTACGTAAGTCTCTTATGACAGTCAAAAGCATCCGCTATGAAAAATTATAATCAACAAATATTTTAATAATAGTCATAGATTATGAATACCTTTGTATGCATCTTTGTTAGGTAAGACATAGCATCTAACACATTTCTTCGTCCTCCTTTCATAGGAAGCTGATATTAGGACCTGCATACATTAATTGACTTAAACCCACTTAGCTACAAGTGAGTCACAATTTATTATAGGTGAAAGCCTGAAATCAAAGCATATAGTTCACAATCAGACAAAAGGCTCATGATTAGTAGGGACCGTAAGGTTGAAATTTTAAACCATGGTAGGCAATTTAAACCAGTGCACTATCCATCTATAGAATAGAAGTAGAGATCAAAAAAAACAATGCAAAAAGTTTCAAGCTAATCTCTACTAACCATTTTGAAAAAATTTCTTGTAGCCTAACAAGATGCGAAACAACCCAGTTAAGATCTCTTTGCCATTTTATATCCCAAATCAACTGCCAATGATAACAATAAATATAATGGACTACCCACCAGTCTTACACCAATTAATTCTTAAATCATTTTCAAGTACTTGACCTGCTGGCCATCCGTTCAGGAGCAACCAGCTCACGTGTTAAAGGCACATAGATAAATTAATTGAATATAAAATCTGCACACACATTATCTGAATCCTTACATAATTTGCAAAAAGTGTTTTTTTCCCCGTGAATTATATATAACTCTAGATTTCTGCATCTCATCTAGTTATTACAATATATTTATATATGAGAAATCTGTTTTAACCATACTGGACGACTATCAGAGTTCATTGAAACTCTCATCCAGAAACTAGTTATCAAATAATTTTTATTTTTAAAGCATTCTATGGGATTATGATTCCCTGTTTGACAGTTTAGTGTTAAATAACAGAAGAAAATCTATGTTTTATGGAATTATTAACAAAAATGGATTAACTCTTATGCGGTCCATGGTGTCTGAAAAGAAGATATCTATAAGCACTCTAAAATCGTATGAATGATATCTGAATTGCGATAACTTGAGAGCTAAACATGTCTTAAAAAATTTACTTTTTTGGCACAATTTCAACTTACCTGGCCATTAGGTTCTTTTCCAGGGTGAACAATCTCAAGTTCTATACCCAATGTCTTGTAGTTCAAATGGAAACAAATTTTCCTTCCCCAATACTGTTATCTGAAATTATCTATCTGCCAAAGAAGATGCCCTAGCTTTCTATCTTTCACTAACGAGATCCGACCCTGATTGGAGTTCAAACGTGGTTTCGATTTGATTGAATTGAAGAGTTTCAAAATTTCCCGTCTGCTCTTGAACCATCCTTCTCGATTGGCCGCCTTAGATTTTCTTGCCCCTTTCTTGCTTCAAACCCTAGTTTCAGAAATTTTTATTCTGGAACCCTAGTTCCACGAATTTTTATTCTGAAATCCCCTTTTGTTGGAAAACAAAATTCAAAGAATTTGTTTGTTTTTCCTTTATATCGATCACAACGGGGTTCCCCTGATTTTTCAACCGCCAAAATGAGCTAATCGAATCTTCCTGACAGAAATCACAGGGCTTTAACATTTCCTCCGAATCTCGGCGGCCAAAATCTTCATCGCTTATGAAAATGTCAGACCTTTCCAGATCTCTTTGTTTGATGAATATGCATGGACCTAGCCTATACAAATAATAGGGCATGAATCTCTGGACCAATAGTTAGTCTCCATTAGTCTCTCTTCGTCGGGAAAGGCAGAACCTTCAAGAAGGATAAATGTGATGCCCCTATCTGTATGTATGGAGCATTTGATCAACCAACCAATGGACACTGCGGGCACAGGTTTAGCCGCTGCAGGCTCGATGCTAGATGACAAAATTCGAGGAGTGAATGAAAAATGAAGAAATGTGAAAATAAAATTTATTTCCCGCCCTCTCCTTGTTTGCCGTCTATTCGAATAAAAAATTATCTCGTCTTAAGTTTTTAATTTAAGACAATGAAAATAGTTTTGATTTTTAATTTAAAAGAATGAAAATAATAATTTAAACATTTAAGACAAAATATTAATTATGTCTTTAAAAAATGTCTTAAATTACTCGCTTATGTAGTAGTGCATGTTTGCATCTATTCCTCATGACTTCTCCACCTCTCTCATGTTCTAAGAGAAGGATCATTTCTCTGAAGAGAAAAATTGAATTGATTGTAGATATCAACATCTCCAAGATACACACCTCTAACAAAGTCACCCTTTTCTTAGATAGTCTCACAAATAGAATGTCTAATTTTCCACCTCAAATGTTGAACAACTCTCCTTGTATCATGAAAATTTGTATTGTTCCTCTTCAACCAAATATGCCAGATAATGAAAGTGGATCCAAGAACCCAAGCAACCTAAATGAAGTAATTCTTAATTATAGGCTTACCCCAATGGGCCCAAAATTTGGCCAAAGAGGAGACATGCCAATAGGTCTAATTCTAAAATCTCCACTAAAAGTGGCAAATGCCCTTAGAGAAATATCACTAAAAGAAAAGATGACAAACAGTCTCCTGACTATTACATCACAATACACATATAGAGGGACCAAGGAAGCCCCACTTACAAAAATTATCTTAGACGGGACATCTATTTTGAACCACTAACCACATGAAAATGTAGCATTTGGGTAAAAAAAAGTTTCATACTTGTTTCTATTAAGTCACCTCTATATCTCCAAAATGTCTCCTATCAAGCTACAAGTACCTTACACAAACATAGTACTTACCAGATGATTTACTACCCTAGACCACAATGTCCTGCACCAGAAAGGAGTTGCACTCATAAGAAGCAAGAATATGAGCCGACTCTTTGCAAACCTCCTCCATTTCATGAAGTGGTCATTCATATTAACCCTTACATCTATAAAAAGCAACCTTTCCTAGATTCTAAATTGTCTTATTATTCACGACCATAGTTCAACCGACTATAGTAAATCTATCACATAGTGGTTGTAAGTGTCGATACATGAAAAGAATAAGAGGATTACCATGCAAAGAATCAAGCTAAAAATGATATTTTGAGCTATTATTGAAAATCTAAAAAAGAGAACTCTCAATAAGACAAGCCCTTATTTTTAGAGTGTTCCAAATCATAGATCCCCTTCTCTCTAAACAATAATAAGGAACATCCAAAATGTTAAATCCTTTTAAATTATTATGCATGAGAATACATGCCCAAACCAAATTATGACTAGTACATTATAATTTAGCTACAAGAGCTTGCTCATTCAAGATAGTAGAACAAAGACCAATGCCTCCCTCTTTCTTTGACCTACACCTAAAATCCTACTTAGTTAAAATCCACTTAGGAGTATGTGCACAAATATGTGGGGCTTTTTTGAAATTAGGAAAATTTAAACTTTTATGAGAAAATCAATATAGTTATATTCTAAATTTGAAAATGCCACAAGGACAAGAGTTTTAGTACTCATAATCTAGTTTGTAATGTACTATTTTCTAAAAAAGTTGTTGAGATTAAGGGCTTGATAAAGGGGGAGCACACGAAGTGGTCTTGTTTTTATGTGAAAAAAAAAAAACATAGTGTCTGATGTGCTCTCCCTACAATGGCAAGTATTTTTTCTATTTTTTTTAATTTCTCTAGTGAAAAGATAGCTAATAGAATATATCACATATTTTTTGGCTAATTTTTAATGAATGTATGTTTTTTATGAATTTTCAAAGTGGGCGCATCTTGAAAGTGTGAAATTTGATCATGCTCCCGGTAGATATTGTTGAAAACTAATTGAAGATCAAAACTTCTTTTCTAGGTGTCTGGAATTGAATCTAGTTTCTAAAAATGTAATTTATTTCAAAACTTGAAAAACTAGCTAAAATGTATGCCCAAAATATTACACATCTATTTTTTAAAAAATAGAACCTACTTACAAAAGAAATTCAAAACAAATAATATGGCTAGATAGCCAACTAAGAGCTAAAAAAATCATGGTGTCTAATTTTGTCTACATTGAACTACATGCAGACCTAATAGGGAGCACATAGAAAACATGTGAGTATTTTTTGTATGTTATTTGATAAACATTTCTCAAGACTATTAGAGTTGTCCAATTCTTTGGATCAGATTCGCAAGCCAAATCTAATCCCAAGGCTTGGTATTTCCCATGAAAGTCAATATGGTGCATACCATATTTAGTGTGCACCATATATGGCACACCCCATATATGGTGTATGCCATACTAAAAAATACTCTCCATATGGTGTGTACCATATATGGCAATAGCCACATGCTTGACATAGCCACTTTTTTTATTTTTGTTTATGTATCCCAAATTTACTAAAACTTTGTTTCTTCTTCCCCACTCCTCTCTCCCTCTCTTCCCAACCTCCCACATCTCTACCCCCTCTCTCTATCCATTTATCTAGGTACATATGTATTCCTACTCCATACTTTCCCCTCTTTATGCCTCCCCCACCACTCTTCCTCTCTCCCCCTCCATGTGTATTCAAGGAGATTATTAGTAATGACATTTTCATGGAAGCTAGATGATTCTTTATCTTTGGGGCACTCTTGAAAGAGATGAACACTTGTTTCCTAGTGCTCATTCCTAAGAAAATAGGAGCTATCAAGATGTAAAAACTATGCACCATTATTTTTTGTAATACTATTTATAAATTTCTATCGAAACTATTGGTTAATAGAATTAAGCCATTTCTCAACATGCTCATCCATCTCTATCAGAAAAGATTTGTTCTCAATGGGCAGATTAATGATGTTGTGGTTATGGTGCATGAATTTCTACACTCTATGTTGAAAGGGAAGTAATAAAGTATGCTCCTAAAGTTGGATGTTTCCAAAGCATATGATATGATCTCTTCTCCTTTTCATTCAGTTTTCCTAAAAGGTATGGTTTCAATGGAAATATCCTAACTATATCAAGGATTGTGCTCACTTGACTAAGTACTCAACGTTGATTAATAATTCCCCTAAAGGTTTCTTCTAGGATTCAAATAGGATCAAACATGCATACCCTCTATCCCCCTATCTCTTTATTTTACCTGTTGATGCTCTTGGTCATAATATTCCCATAAGATTGTGGAGGGCTCCCTCAAGGGATGATAACCCTCTTCCTAACCTTTAGTGGTGTCACACTAGAAATTTTTGAATTATATTGTGATTCTAGCTATGGCTACTATCTCTGAGACTAGATAATGGATTATGATTCTAAAGAATTATGGGTTGGTTTTAGAGAAAAAAAATCTTCAAAGGAGTTTGATATTTGGCTTCAGCACTCTTTAAAATATTCAATTATTAATAGCTTCCACTCTCAACTACCAGGTTTCTTTCTTTCCTTTTACCTACTTGGGTATCCCCTTATTATTGGTAAAATGTATAATTTTGTGTGGGTTGGTCCTTGAAATAATTCAAGTTAAGTTGGCTTATTGGAAAATGGGTTTTTCTTAGTAATGCTAGTAAGATCCATACATAAACTACTTCCATTCAAAGTACCTCTATGTATATTATGTCCCTATTCATAATGTTTTCCATGTGGGTTATAAAAATTGATGCTATTAAACATAGATTTCTATGGTTTGGGGTGGAAGATAAAAAGAGGTTATCGGTGGTCGAATAGGAGAAAGTCTTCTTTCCCAAAAAAAATAGAGGATTAAATGTTCAAAATTAAGGCTCCCTGAACTTGGCTCTTTTTTCTAAGATAAATTATAAACTTGTCACAAATTGGATGGATTGGTTAGTATTTTCTATTCAAAATATCTTCTAAACATGAGCGGTTTGAAATTTCTCGATAATTTGTTGCCTCATGGTTCTACTATAAGGAATAATTTGTCCTAAACTATCCCAACCATAAGATAGGTTTGTTTTTGGAAAATTCATAATGGAAAAAAGATCAATTTCTAGAAAGACCCTTGCATTTCTAATACTCCTCTTGAATACTATCATTTGTTTGTGGCTACTCAAAGGGACCTTACTGTCAAACTTGATTCACAAGTGTGTAAATATTGGGATTTAACGCAGAACCCCATTTCCTAGAAGATTGACACTATATAGTTCAAAATTCTTCTCAGGATTATGGATGTTTAACTTTTGCAACCTCTTAAGTGTTAGGTATTCTATAGAGTGGATTAGTAGGAAAGATTCATTTGGGGTTTCTTTGTCGATGGGATCTACCCTATTAAGTTGGGATATGTAAGATGTTGGCTCCCTAGTGGCCCCAAGAGCTCAATTGGTTCATGGTGTGGAGTTATAAAGTGAACCCTATTACCCAATTCTTTTGGTGGATGATGTGTCATAGGAAAATCCTAACATTGGATAGTATTAAAAAATAGTACACATTTGGTCAATAGATGTACTTTATGTGAGAAATACTTGAAATCTATTACTCACATTTTTCTTACTTGTCATTATTCTTGGAAGCTCAGATATAAAATTATGTCTATGTTTAATAGGCAATGGATTTGGTCTAAGGACATACTCTAGTGTCTCCTTAGACTAGAGTCCCCACCTACCATCCTTTTACCCAGGAGCTATGGTGGCATTCTCTATCATATGTTAATTGGGCTTTGTGGAAGGAATACAATAATTGTATCTTTAGAGATAAATATTCTTATTGGGAGGCTATAGTCTTTGATACTATTAATAATATAAAGGAAAATATGAGAAATATTGTTAGGGTTAAACATAAGAATCATCCTTCATCCCTAGACTAGTACATTTCAAAAAGGTGGGATCTTTCCTCTTGTCTTGAAAGATAAAAATATCAACCTCTGGGTTTCAAAAGTAATATAAAGTGGTCATTGTGCAACATATTTTGGGTTAAACCCAATTTTTATGGCTCTTCAAATTGTAACTGAGTTTGAGCAGGTGGGGGTGGTCTCATTAGAGGTAGATGTGGAAAACAATTTATTTCCTATATGGTTAACTTAGGTGTCCAAACAACCTATATGGATGAGGTGGCAACAACTTTCCATGCAATTAATTTTGTGGTTAATCATAAATTCAAAAAGGTAATTATTGAAGGAGATTCCCTGAATGTAATTATGATGCTTACAAGGGCTCACGACCCATGATGAAAAACTAAGGAGTTCTCATGAGATGTATAGGCTGTTGACTTGGTGGTCAACACCTCCTTGGAGATTCGTGATATGGCTTAACCGCCTCTCATGGATTGGGTTAAATCTGGCATTTTTATCGGGCATTGACAGTTTGAGCTTTTGGTGCAACGAAAAATGATTCCAACAATTGGTATCAGAGCCTTGGGTCATGGGTTCGAGTCTCCCTTCAGTGGGTGCTAAAGGCTCAGTCGATGCTAAGGGGGAGATTGTTGACTTGGTGGTCAACACCTCCTTGGATATTCGTGACATGGCGGGTTAACCGCCTCTCGTGGATCAGGTTAAATCTAGCATTTGTATCAGGCATTGACAATTCAAGCTTTTGGTGCAATGACAAATGATTCCAACATAGGCCTACTTTCCAAGTTGGATGATGTCAAATATTTTCAAAGGCTTGGAAATCTTGCAGATATGAGGCATGGCAAAAAAATGTGCAAAGTAGAGTGAGTTGATGGATCTGATAGAAGGAGGAGAAGAGTTATAGAGAAAGAAAGTTGTAGATAAAGAGGACAATTGGATTAAAAATGAGCATGGGATTTATTTCCTAAATCCTGTAAGATGTTCATAATTTTCTCTTAAGGAACAACTTCTTCTTAGTAGGGGTGTCTGATGCAGGAGAATCATTGGGTTGTTGGAAATCTTGCATCAGCCAAAAAAATATTTTCTTTCAATTTGTTCTTATTTTTTACTTTATATTTTTTTGGTTGTGTTTCTTGGATTTGGATCATTTATAGTTGTGACCCTCAGGGTTGGTTCTAGACATCATGTTTTAGTTATGTCTAGGTTCACACCTCATTTAGATTTTTTGTTGCGGATTTATTAGGGATACATGGTTAATTTTGTGTTCTCTTGAAGTTCCAACAATCACTTGGAGTTTTCTAATCTCATGAAGTATTTTCTCAATGATCAAAGCTTTCTAGATCATATCAAGATGTTCTTGTATTTCTGGTCAATGTCTCTTTGGGATTGCACATCATTTCTACATCTTGGCATTGAGATATTTTTATTTTGGCCCAGACCTTTATTTCTACATGTTACATTTTCTTATTCTTGGAAAATGTAATTGACTTAGCTGACATATATATTGCGAAGGCTCTAGTTATTGAGACAATTTATCTTTTTTTTAAGATTGTTTAGTAATATATCCTTTGGAAGGTTAAAATGAGGATTGGGATCTAACGTTCTATTGTAATTTGACATGTAAGCCTAAGAATGTAAGCTACATGTTGTGGGCCAGTTGGATGTAAATATTTGATTATGTGATAATGTGAAGATCTATTATAGTATGTTGATTGTCTATTCTTATATATGAGTTCTTGTTTCCACTTTTTTAACTCTTGCTGCATGGTTTGGAAAATATTTGTTGGGAAACTAATGCAGGATCATATTGGGTTCTTGTTGATCCCGTGTCACCAAAAATATGTTAGAGTAGTTAGTTGTGCTTGGTAGCTTCTTTTGAGTTCTCAGTGGAATGTTCCTTTGTTCACCGATGGGGCTTGGTTGTTGTTCAGTAATTCCTTTCACCAAGTTGGTTCAATTGTTTCTCGGTGGCTTCTCACCGAGGGGTTTATTTTGGAGATAATTTCATAAGCCGACATGTGCATTTAATTTTGGTCAAGGTATTAATGTTGGGGTGGATCATTGGAAAATGTGTGCACCTAAATCTGGGTCATTGGCTTCTCCAATGTTGGATCTTTGGGATGACCTATTTCAGTAGCCTCTTGTATAAATATAGTATTTTGTCTTAGATTTACCATCAGTTTGAGAGGTAAGATGTTAGAAGTCTAGAGATCCTAGATCTTGCATGTATGAGGAATGTATTGATTCTATAATTTTTTTATATTGTATTGGTCATACCTGGGAAGGCATTACAACCTGATATGTATGAAGTTTTGATCAATAAATGAAAAGATATCTTCATTTTATCTCTCCTTCCTAAGTTGTTGCTTCTAAATCATGTTTCAACAAGTGGGTTTGGTACTTGGGTGAGCCTTTGGCCCCATTGTCACTTATCCCTTACGTTGGTGGTATCATAGAAAGGAAAAATCTGAGGTTCGTTCTATTAAGCCCTAGTTTGTTAATTTTTTGTCGGGTGGTAGATTGCGATCTGGCCTACAATTATAGAGGGTTTCAAAATGGTTCATGGATGGAGAGATGAAGATCGAGGCTTAGCTGATGTGCTAAGACAAATTGCTAATAGATTAGATGTTGTTGATATAGCCCAACGTTGAGGAAGACATCTTGATGATGTTACTGATAATGAAGCTAAAGAAGAAGTGCAAGAGGAAGTCACACCTATACTGGTGATGGATCAAGGAGAAGAAATATTTTTTAAGGCATTGAAAATCCTGAAAGCTAAAATGCATTTTAATCCTCTTGAATACATTGGAAGACTTGATTTAGATGATTTGATTGATTAGATAAACCAAATAGAGAAAAACTTTTAAGTATGAAAATATATTAGGTGAAAAGAAGGTGATGATTCCAAGCACAAAATTGAAAGGTCATGCATCCTTAT
This sequence comes from Chamaecyparis obtusa, assembly GCA_027943335.1. Taxonomy (NCBI): domain Eukaryota; kingdom Viridiplantae; phylum Streptophyta; class Pinopsida; order Cupressales; family Cupressaceae; genus Chamaecyparis; species Chamaecyparis obtusa. Next base: position 400,628 of record BSBK01003848.1, on the reverse strand, counting down.
GGTGGGGGCATCTACAATTGGATAGAAATAAGAAAGGCAAAGACAAAATTAAGGTATAGAATAAAATGGTTAATAAATTGAAAGGCATGTTTCTACCTTGTGATTATTAGGTTAATCTAGTTAGGATAATGCAAAGTTTGAAGTAGAAAGATAGATCGATAAAGGAGTATACTGAGAAATTATATAGATTAGACATTAGATCTAGACATCTTGAAGATGAGGTGGAAAGAATTGCAAGATATGTGAATAGGTTAAGAGTTTCTATTCAAGATGAAATCATTTTGGTGAAGTTAGAAAGTATTGAAGAAGCTTATCAGTTTTCCCTGAAAGTTGAGGAGAAATTGAACAAAAGATATGAGTAAAGATAAAGACGAAGAGGTCATAGATTCACTAGATGAAGATGTAAATCTTATGGTGAAAATAGTAGATATGATTAGAATAAAATAAATCAAGACAAAGGAAAGACTGAGTGGAAAGGTGAAAGTTCTTCCCGAGGAAGAAACAATTACTCCCGAGGTGGATTTCATGAAACTTGTTACAATTGTGGAGAAGAAGGACATAGATCATTTAAGTGTACATATGCAAGCAAGAAGTGCAGTAGTAGTAAAAATGCTTTGGTGCAAGAAGACTCACCGAATGAACGTAAAAAGGAAAATAGTTTAATAGTGGAATCAGAAGATTAATGGAGATTCAATAAGAAAAAAGTTTGTTCAAGCCTAGATGTAGAGTTGCAAATAAAGTTTGGAAAGTAATCATTGAAAGTGGAAGCTTGGAGAATCTAGCATCAAAAGAAATGGTTGAAAAGTTGCAGTTGGAGAGGTTGAAACACCCAAAGCCCTATCGGATTTCATGGATCAACACTAGTAGAATTTGGCAAATAAATGACTACATGACTAAAACTTATAGTCACATGACTGAAACTTATAGTCACATGACTAAAACTTATAGTCACATGACTAAAACTAATCAAATTCTACTAATTATTTACAATTCACAAGTATAAATGACCAAATAAATGACTAAATAATTAGTCACCCAAATTAAAATGACTAAATAAATGAGCAAATAAATGACTAAATAATTAGTCATACAAAAAAAATGACTAAATGAATAGCAAAAAAACCCACAATGAGTAGCACAACAATTTATCAAGTTTTGGAACAAAGAGAAGGAGGGTTAGTTAATTATTAATGGAGCTGGAGTCAACCAGAGATGGTTTGTGAGAGAATTTGATGGCATGAGGTATTTTGGGTTTTAACATACAAGTATAACAACTACTTGAATGGGCAATAAAGCTTTTTGGAGACTTTTCAAAAGGCAGGCAAGGATTTTAGAGTTTTCTACAATAAATTTGAAGCTGGTGAGGCCCTCTACAACCAAGTCAAATTTGAAGACACTTTTTGTAGCGACTTCAATGGTAATTCAAAACCCTCATTATATATCAAAAATAAGTTGATAGGAGACAAGCATATTGCATTCACTACTACATAAGAAGGTAGTTTAAAATATTTTTAAAGACAAAATTAATATTTTGTCCTAAACACATATATTATGATTTTAATTATTTTAAATTAAAAATTAAAACTATTATAACTATCTTAAATTAAAAATTAAGATGAAAGAAACATTAGATGGTAAATAATAAGGAATAACAAAGAGTGAATTTTTGACATGTATTTGTTAATTATGTTACCTATTTTTCACTTTCATATATAAAAAGGAAAGGAGGCTTTGAAGTAAGTCTTGAGTCTCCTATGGTGAGTTTAGTAAACTTAGAGATAATATTAATTAATTTTTTTTTCCTTATTCTCTTGTAAAGGAGAAGGTTGAATATTCATGTTTTTTAAAGTAGTAGAATTGAAATAGATAAAAACAAGGTGTTCTCAAGGTTGGAAGTCAAAGGCTTGCATCTTTATCTTTGGAGGGGAAAATAAAGTTATATTTCTTCAAAGCTTTCCAAAGCTTAATCAAACTTTAACTATTGAGTAAAATGATGAGTTTAGGGAAAAAACCTTAGCTCTCCCATGAGAAATCTAGAACAGAGAGTTTCAAGCATAGGAGAAGGCATATTCTATGGAGGATCACTAGTTAACTGAAAATCATTAAGGGGAGGATAACCTCTAGAGGATCACAGGGAGCATATTCTATCCATTTATCCATGGTCTTTTCCTAGAAGGTTTGTATCAATATATGGGCGTCCATCAAGGCATAGATATCTTTATTAGACGTTGCATTTGAATCGTGCCCTGTTAGATATGAAGGAAAGATGTGGAAGCACAAACATGATAGAACAAAGCGCATAAAGTAGATTGTACAAATAATCTCATAGAATACTTGAATTAATAATTCATTTTAGAATGCATGCTAAAATAGTGACAATTTTTATTCTTGGGGCACACTTTTGTGGGAAATTTGTGGATGGAGAGGCTTATACGTAAACACAACTTTTTTAGATACAAGTGCAGATTCAAAAATAATTTGCAATGGTTTTGTTAACCAATGAATTCACAAGTTTGTGGGTTAGTGTATCAAATAGGGCAACTGCATATCTCTGTGTAGGTACGAGTGCTGGTTAATGCACATGGTGAATACGAAAATGTGGAATCAGCCGCAAGGCTGTGAATTATTTCACAGAATGCTTCAAAGAAGTAAAACCTTAGAGAATTTTATTGTTGAAACAATGAGCAAATGGATTTGTTGAAAAGGATTAGAGACCCTCAAGAAAATGCAGGTTACAAGTGTAAAGTCAGATTCAATAACCCTTGCCAGCGCCTTTGTCTTCCAAACTATGCACAAATCAGATTTTGTTAGAAAGTTCTCAAAAGTTCGAATAAATGAAGCATGTGGGAAGCTCTTTCATGCCATACCACTCAAATTTGTGTTTTTCTCTTTGCCTAAAAGAATTGCGTTTCTTTTCCCATCAGGTGTTATGCACAAATATCATCATGTATTGAAATGTATTTCTCAAAATCAGCTGAGAAATATGAAATGCAGCAATAAATGAGACCCGGGTGGACTTGGCTTGAAGGCCATAAAGTGACACATTGATTTATATGAGGTATGGATAGCCAAAGCATAAAAATGACACAAGTACAGTTCAATAGAATGGCTGAGGTCAATGATCATTTCATGATGTAGAACCAAAAACCATGACCCTTGTTGGCTTATCTAGCCTATGATGAAATATGTAGTCATGGAATACGGTATGGTTACCTATCGAAGCATAGAGAATTTGTATCAAAGTCTATGTATCAATGTTGCACCTGGGACATATTTTAACACTACATATTTTTACTTGTAGGCAACCATGTGAATTCAGTATATGGGGGTTGTATCTTCTCTTCTTGATATCAAATGCACCAAAAGTGATGGTGTATAAAGAAACCCTTGTATAGTACGACATATCTTTCTAAATGAGAAGTGATGTTTTCTTTGTGATTTGAAGGAGAAAATTTTCAAATCACATATGGCAGGTTAGTGCCATGCTTTGTTTGTGTAGTTGTTTTACAGGATTACTTTGGAGAAGTTGTTATAAACCAAGGTAAACCAAGGGGGATGGATGATTTGACTGAGGTTGTTAAATGGACGCAAGTCTCTACATAAAAATCATACTTCTCTGCATATTCTATTCAACAGTATCATTTGATGTAGTTTCAGTGATAGAGCGGTAGTTCAACAAGAGGCACCTGCGAATAAACAAAAAGTATCTCAAGAGATCATCGTGTTTACCATGTTGGAAACTCACAGCAAGGTTTGTGCATTTATGAATATGCTTTCTTTTTTAGTCTTACAGCTGAATTTAGTAAAATGAGAGTTCAGAGTTCTGTTCTGTCTTTTTTTTCTCAGATATCATCAAGTTCAGTAAAATCAATGTATTTTTAACTTTTGCTAGGCTCTAAAATTGCCCTTTTTGGGATAATTGGCCAAACTCCATTAAAAAAAGCTTAACTCATCTTGGTACATCTCAATGGAACATCATATGGCACTATAACCAATATCTAAATACCATCTAGCATTGATTTTAGCAAAGAAGAAAGTGTGATCAATTCAACTGTTCTCACTATTTATCCATTCGTCTCAGTCTAAAACCACAGTAATCAAGTTGAGTTCACATATTATCTTATCATGAACTTCTCATTATTTGTAGTTTCCTCATAGAATAAAATCTCAATCATTCGAGTAGAGGACATAAGAAAAATAGAAATGCATTTAGACCCTCAGCATGTATGAAGGATGGATCTACACAAGTTTGAAGGTCTAAACCAAAGGTGCGCTATAACTATAAATGCAATGAAAGTCTGAATCTTGACCAGTATTTTGTTTTATTTCATAATTTGCTTGATTAGACATGATAAGTATATGTGAAGAATATTGTTTTCATGTCAAGAGAAAAATCACCTATTGGTTTTTTATCTCTCATCATTATGGCATTGGTTGAGGGATACTCTAATAGGACAGTGACAACCAAGAATATAAAACTATTGTAAATGGAAGTAATGTATAAGTTTCAAGGGTGTAAAAGTTGGTATGATTATGATTGTTGATAGACTAATGTATTGTGGTAAGAACAGGGTATTGGGAGGTTGTGTAGGTATGGACAATGATACAATGGATTATGTTCTTGTATACCCTTTATTTGTGATCGGAAACAGAGTACTTGGCATAGTCGAGGACCATTGAACTCTTGTGTGTAGACAATGCAATGTGGACAACAGACATGAAGTTTGGATGGGTAAGAGACAAAGGTTTGGTGAGTAGTTGGCATTGTTTCCAAATAGGCTTTGAGGACTAAATCTTGGAAAGGGATAAATCTGACCTCTAAATTAGGTGAATAATATGTTATTGTGGTTCAAGTTATTGATTATATGTCTGGGTTACCTTAATGAAGGTAGATTTTGGGTTCCTAATGGATTAAGGATCCTAAAAGAGGAATTGAAGCTAGTTACGATGAGTTTACTAATTGAACATGCCTCTAATATGTTAGAACAATTGATGGTCAGTTAGCATTCTAAAAGAATCAAGCATGCCAAATTATATGTTAGGATGTGTTCCTCTATAATGCTCTGCACCTACATCTGATTATATTAGGATAACTTAGGTGTCTCTTGTCTACCCAAGCCATTAAGCACTACTATGCACCTCACTATCATAATCATTGCACTAGGCTTGCAAGCATGTTGAATGACATCTATTCACATTGGATTCACCCTCAACTGATGGCTCAAATTAATAATATCAGTCATCTTAGAAGCCACTCTATCAAAATTTACCTTTTCTTGCACTACTATCAATCTAAAAGTAATTTTGAGTTTAGAAGTTGTATTCCTCTTGGCACTTGTGCCAAACGTACCATTGAGCTACTCACTATCATGGGATTTGTGACTCTGATTAAACTATGGTTTGAAAATGGGTTAATTAGGACTAAACATGTAGAAGGTATGATCATTGGTATTTACTTGATCTCTATTTATTGTGGTTGGTTTCTTGTTAAGATAGATGCTTGTCACTATAATAAGGGGAACGGGCCACATGTAATGGATTTTCCAATGGCATCATTCACTTCATCCTTATATTTCACATTGAATAACTTCACCACTAAGTTTAAAGTATCACTAGTCATCCTCTCCTTAGGCTTTTCTATCATTGAATTATAGATGGAAAAACTTGAAATCGTGTTTAATGAAAAGTAAAAGTATACATGGTATGATTATTTTTTAAAGGGTACTAGCTCAATGGAAGAGCACCTACTTTACAAGTAGGAGGATGGTGGTTTGATTCCATCATGCCCTAATATGACTAAATCAATGACTAAATCAATGACCAAATAATTGACCAAATAATTGACCAAATAAATGACTAAATCAATGACCAAATAAATGACCAAATAAATGACTAAATCAATGACCAAATAAATGACTAAATCAATGACTAAATCAATGACCAAATAAATGACCAAATAAATGACTAAATAAAGGACCAAATCAATCACTAAAATAGTTTAGTCATAAATCTAGTCACGAGATAAATGACCGACAATAAACTACCAGTGGTCATGTGATCAAAATTAGTCATTTATCTAAAAATTTTAGTAGTTTATTTAGTCATATAGTGTTGTTTTTGTACTAGTGCAAGGATGAGAATACATTATTGATAAGTGAACATTGTTTTGTGAATCTAAAAATTGGAAAGTACAATGATAAAGTGTTGTGTGGCATTATGCCTATAGATTATTGTCATATTTTATTGGGTAGACCTTCGTAATATGATATACATGCTATATATAATGAAAGATTGCATAAATATACTATTTGGACTAATGGGAGAATAAAAATATTATTGCCTTTGATTGAAGAACCTATTGGTAATGTTTGTACATCTGTGAAAGTTTGTTTAATGGAAGATAGAAAGTTTGTTAAGGATTTGAAGAAGAATGATGTTTTTTATGTTGTGATTCCTAATAATCTGAGTGAGAAGACAATAAATAATGTCCTTGAAGAGGTTGATAAATTGCTCACCGAGTACAAGGAGATAATTTCTGATAATGTACTTGAGGGTTTACCACTGAATAAAAGTATTGATCATTGTATTGATCTAATTCCTAGAGCTAGTTTTTTGAATAAAGCACCACACTAGTTGACACCAACTAAGAATGAAAAACTCAACTGAAAAATTAAAGAATTATTGCAAAAAGGTTTGATCAGAGAAAGTTTGAGTCCATGTTCAATACCAACTATATCAGCACCTAAGAAGAATAGAGGATGGAGAATGTGTACTAATTCAAGATAAATCAATAAGATAACAATTAAGTATCAAATCTCTATATTGAGAATGGATGACATAATGGATTGTTTGAGTGGAGAAAAATATTTTACTAAAATTAATTTGAAGAGTGAATATCATTAGATTAGAATTAGAGTGGGTGATGAATGGAAGAGTTCTTTCAAGACAAGAGAAGGTTTGTATGAGTGGTTGGTTATTCCTTTTGGTTTAACTAATGCACCGAGTAATTTTATGAGATTGATGAATGAGGTTCTGAAGAAATTCTTGCGTAAATTTGTGATTGTATACTTGGATAACATTCTAATATTTAGTAAAACTAGACAAGATCATTTGTTTCACATTGGACATGTATTGCAGAGACTGAAAGAAGAAAAGTTACTGATTGACTTAAAAAAGTGTTCATTCATGAAGGAGGAGATTGTGTATTTGGGATTTGTGATTTGAGCTAATAGTTTAAAGATGGATCCTAAGAAGGTTGAAGCTATTCTTGATTGGTCTACACCTAAGAATTCTATTAAGGTAAGATCATTTCATGGTTTAGAAAGTTCTTACCAAAAGTTTATCAAAAAAATTTAGTGTAATTTGTAATGCCCTGAGCAAGACTATGAGAGGAGATAAAAGAGAATTCAAGTGGACACATGGAGCTGATAAGAGTTTTGAGACTTTAAAGAAGAAAGTTGATGAATTGCTTGTGTTAGCTTTACCTGATTTCAATAAGTTATTTTAAGTTGAATGTGATGTAAGTGGCAATATAATAGGAGTTGTTTTGATTCAAGAAGGTAAGCCTATTGCTTTCTTTATTGAGAAATTGAATGATGCTAAAAGGAAATGTTATGCTTATAATCAAGAGTTCTATGTTATTGATCAAGCCCCAAAGAAATTGAGACATTATTTGATACCAAAGGAATTTGTGTTGTATATTGATCCTAAGTCTTTACAATATTTCCATAGTCAAAATAAGTTGAATTAGGTCCATATGAAATGGGTTGAATATTTGCAGAGTTTCACATTTTTGATAAAACATAAGAGTGGAGTGTCTAACCGACTTCGTGATGCATTGAGTAGAAAAAGATCTTTGATGATTGAAATATAAATTGAGGTTCTTGGTTTTGATGACATGAAGAGTTTGTATGAAACTGACCCTAACTTTTCTAAGCCATGGAGACTGTGCAGAGCACCTATTTAAGATCAACCAAGTAAGTGAGAAGTCTATTTCATTCAGGAAGGTATGTGGTTTAAAGGAATTAAATTATGAATATTGAGAGGATCAATGAGAACCAATTTGATAAAGGAAAAATATAGTAGTGGTTTGACTGGACATTTTGGCATTGGTAAACCATTGAGTTCACTTAAGGAGAGATACTTTTGGCCACAATTGTATAAGGATGTTCATAAATTTGCAAAGAGTTGTGGAGTTTGTCAAGTTGCTAAAGGAGTAAGTTATAATACTAGTATGTACATACACCAATTTATGTTCCTGAGAAACCTTGGAATGATATCAGCATGGATTTTGTTCTTGGCTTATTGAGGAAAAGAAGAGGTAATGATTCCATATGTTTTGTTCTGGATAGATTTTCCAAGATGGCACATTTCATACCATGTAGAAAAACATCAAATGCATTGTATATAGAAGATCTTTTCTTCAAGGATATTGTTAGATTGCATGGATTACCAAGAAGTATCATCTCTGACCGAGATAGTAAGTTTGTAGGTTATTTTTGGAAGACCCTATGGAAGAGACTAGATACCGAGTTGAAGCATAGTTCCACATTTCATCCACAAACTAATGGATATACAGAGGTTGTAAATAGAAGTTTGGGTAACCTGTTGAGATGCTTAGTTGGAGAGAAACCAAGTAATTGGGATTCAATGTTGTCACAAGAAGAGTTTGTATACAATAATTCAATGAATAGGAGTACTCCAAAGACACCATTTTAGATTGTTACTAGCATAAAACCAAGAAGTATACCATATTTGAAGGATATTTATGGAGAAGAGAAGAGGAGTAGTAAAGGAGAAGAATTTGTTGAATTCATGAAGACAATGCATGAGGAAGTGAAACATAAATTAGAGCAGAATAATCATAAATACAAACATAGAGTAGATAGGACAAGAAGTCATAAGATTTTTAGAGTTGGTGATGAGATAATGGTTCATTTTAAGAAAGGGATATTGCCTATTGGAACCTATGGTAAATTGAAGATGAAGAAATTTGGTACCTACAAGATATTGAGGAAGTTTAACAGTGGAAATTATTATGAAGTTGAGTTACTTGATGACCTAGAAACATCACCTATATTCAAGATTGCATATTTATATGAGTATCATGAACCTAATGAAGAATTGAAAGTGTCGAGTGATTATCCAAAGAAGTAGAGAAAAGAAGCTGAGGAGATTTTGGAACAAAGAGTTGGTAGAAGCATAAGAGGAAAGGATTACATGGAATACTTGGTAAAGTGGAAGAAGAGACTGATTGAAGAATCTTCATGGATTTCTCAATCTAAATTGGATTCACCTCAGGTTGCACCTCCATAAAGATTTGGAAAATAATTTCTTAATAAACTTGGGTGTCTGATGCAAGAGTATCTTGGCTTCTTAGCTACCCTGTGTCACCAAAAATATGTTAGAGTAGTTAGTTCTTCTTGGTAGATGATTTAGAGTTCTCAGTGGAATATTCCTTCATTCACTGATGGGTTTCATTTTCTTCTCGATAGTTCCTTTCACTAATTTGGTTTGGTTGTTTACTGAGTTGGTTCAGTTTTTGCTAGGTGGCTTCTCAACAAGGGGTGTATTTTGGAGTTCTTTGTTGAGACTGACATGTGCATTCAATATTTGTTGCGATATTAATGTTTGGGTTGATCATTGGAAAATGTGTGGACCTAGATCTAGGTCATTTCCTTCTCCATTGTTGGATCTAGATGGATCTTTGGGCTGACCTATTTCAGCAACCTCTTTTATAAATATAATAGTATGTCTTAGATTTAGGATTAGTTTGAAAGGTAAGAAGTTAGAAGACTGGAGATCCTAGATCTTGCATGTATGAGGACTATATTGATTTTGTAAATGTTTAAAACTGTACTGGTTGTAACAGGGAAGGCCTTACAGCCTGACATGTATGAAATTTTGATGAATAAATGAAAATATATTTGCATTCTATCTCTCCTTCCTTTGTTTCTTCCAAATCATGTTTTAGCAAGGGGGTTTGGTACATGGGTGAACCTTTGGACCCATTGTGAGCTATCCTTTACATCATAAACTCTAACCATGACTACATTAAGGAGTCCTAATGCATATTAAGGGGTGCTAGGAAACATTAATGGGTCCTAAGATGTCCTAAATGGTCCCATGACTCATTAATGGGTCCTACAAACCCTTACGAGACCTTATCATACATAATGGGTCCTAAGGGGTCCTAATGGATACTAAGGGTTCCTACGAAACATTAATGAGTCTTAAGGGCTCCTAAGGGTCATAGGACTTAGTCATGGGTCCTACTACCCCTTAGGACCCCTTATGATACATAGTTGGTCCTAAGGGGTCCTAATGCGTACTATGAGGTTATAAGGGTCCTAAATGGTCCTATGACCCATTAGGACCCCTTATAATAAATGGTGGGTCCTAAGGGTCTTAAGTTGTACTAAAGTGTCATTAGGGTTCCTAAGGCATCATAGGACCCAATAATGAGTCCTAGGATGCCTTAGGATCCCTTATGATACATTATGATCCCTAAGGGGTCCTAATGGGTACTAAGGTGTCCTACAAAATATTAATGAGCCATAAGGGGTTCTAAATATTTTGAGGACTCATTAATGTGTCCTATGATCCCTTAGGACCCCTTATGATACATAATGGGTACTAAGGGGTCCTCCTATGTATTAAGGGGTCTTAGGACCAATTAATCCTTCTTAAGGGGTCATGAATTGTCCTAGGATATATAATGGTGCTAAGGGGTCCTAGAATATTTATGGGCCCTAAGATATATTGATGTTTTCTATGGGGTACCAAGGTGCCTTGGGATACATTAATGGGTTCTAAGGGGTCATAGTTGTAACAAGGAGTACTAAGGAATCCTAGGATACATAATTGGTTATAAGGGGCCTCAAAAACATAAGAGGTCCTAACGGATGGTACTCAGGAATTTAGGTACAAATATACCTAATTTAAACTATATGGACCCTCTAGATCCTCTAGGATATATTTTATCTTAAGATCTAATAGTTGGTTTAATGCACATTATCTTCAACCTAGGGATGATGAATAGGGTTTATGGTTTCAAGGGTATAAAGAGTCTTGACTAGTATCTTATACTTTACTTGAAGAAGGTTGATGGTTTAAGGGTTTTGTTCTAGGGGTTTAAGGGTTGAGGGTGTATGACTGACGTATATAGGATTTTTATTCTAAGTGTCAAGTTTCTTTAGGTTTTTAATTGTAAGTTATTAGTTTATGATTTCTATTATGAAAGTTATTCATTTAGGGTTTCTATTGCGAGTTATTTGTTTAGGGTTATGATTCCAAGTTATTATTTTAAGGTTTTTATTCTAGGTTTCCTATTTTTCTTTAAAATGTTGTTTCATCATGTAATGTACATCCATGTGATTTTTGGATTTTTAGGAAAAAAACAAAATAAAAATTAAATCTATATATACTGAATACATAAAAAAACTAAAAAAAAAGATGAAAACTATTTAAAAAATAAAAATTATACAATAAAAGTAAATAAATTTAACATATAAATTCATTTTTCTTAAATTTTTTTTAATAAAAACTATGAAAAATTAATAAATACTACTAAGAACAACAAAAAGATAACAATAAAAATGATTAAAAACAAAAAAAGGGCCTACCTAGAGGCATTTATGGCTGAAAGAAAAATGCAGGTAGAGATTTGAAGCAAGGAGGCATTTGATAAAAATGACCTTTGGCTGGTTAAAATAAAAAATTAATTAGATTTATGAAATGAGACCTCATTTTGAAATGAGGTCCCATTCAATATGTCATCCCATTTCTAAACAAGGTGACGTATGGAACATGGCCTAATTTCAAAATGGGATCTCATTTTGTGAAGGAGGGCTTCAGGTCCCATGCTTCATGGGTTCTCAATTTGAATTTTGGCTTGGGATCCTAGAGTGAAATGTGACCCCATTCTTTCAAAGTGGGTCCCCATTTTTTAAATTCCTACTTTGCAAAAATGACATGTAGAAGTTCTGCCTTAAGTTGACTCATCGTCTTGTACATTGTTTAACTATACCCTAGGTATATCATTTAACTATATAAATATTCTTTATTTGACACTAATATTATCTTTATATCACTTTTTTTTTGTCAACCTATAAGCTACTTGACATTTTCACCTTGACACATAAAGTAACTATTTTTTAACTCTATTCTATCATTTGACCTTCATTGTGCCTACTAAATTGATCTTCAGAGATCATTTGAAGTTTTGGACTTTTTCCTCAAAATTGATAATACGTCAACCTATGATTGTGATGTTTAATGTACTCTATTTTTTTTTTTTGTAAATTGAAACTAACTTGCATTTAAATACTTGCCAGAATAGTACATCTTTTTGGCACATATCTGTTTGAGTAAAAAATTGCATTTTAATCTTTTCTAACCTGCACTTTTTGGCAAAGATCTATACAATAAGATGCCAATTTTTGGCACATGTTTGACATTTTTACTTTTGGCATTTTTTAATCTCTATTTGCAATCTCTATTTGGTATTTTCTTTTCTCTTCATCCATTGCACAAGGCATATGTGTTGAATATAGAGTCCATACTACTAGAACTCGTTCCTTTTGGCACTGGAAGTGCTGAAAGTGAAATTGGAGTTCAAAAATACATGTTTGATGTTGGAAGAGAAGAAATTCGTATTTGAGTTCATTTTTTGATTCAAAAATTTGAAATCAAATTCATTCTTATTTCTAGTTAGTTCTACAAAAATTGAGGTGTTAAAGTTTATTGTGAAGTATTTTTATCTTGTCCTACAAATCTCTTGTAAAATGAGAAATGGAAATCCTTAAATTGGCATCCCCTCCTCTAGACAAGGTATTCCATATCTAGTTTTGGTGCTGAATGTTCATCTTTCCTATCTTTGGGGCCCTATCTCTGCTACTTGATGGTTTGTTGCTGACAAAGAAGCATTGATTGTTGGAAATGGAGATCAAATGTGGCTTGGATGCTAGAAATTAAAATGAAGTTAAAAAGTAAATTTTTTTCTTAATTTGACATTATGTTTTAAACAATATTCTTAATCTTCTATAGCAAAGTTAGTAAATGTTTGCAACTTTGTAAAGAAGAATCATATTTTGAACAATATTTTTCCTTCTAAGATGAATATAAAAATTATTATCCTCTAATCTCCACTCATTTTTTTGTTACTTTTTTATCATATTTATACAATTGAAATGAAGTGATGCAAATTTAAAACTCACACTATAAGTGTGTGCTAAAATGTTGTCACACTTCTATGAATCCTTACATGCAAGAAAACTCAAGAATGAGCCCTCATAAATCGATCCATAGCTCTCTATGCATGAAGTTGCAAGATTTGTAAAATTGCTCTCAGCTAGAGCTATAAACTCATGACCTTGCTAGTCAACCACACAATGAGAGATTCCAAATGAATGCAATGCTATGCAAATCTATATGAGAATGCAAATTAATCTTATGAGAATGAAGATGCAATTAAGCTATGAAAATGGAAATGAAAGAGTTACAAACCCTCTAATTAAACTATGTGAGATTAATCTAAAACATGAAAGGAAATGATACCATGATGATGCAACTATGATGCAAGCTAGGATGTGATGTAGATGCAAGATGAATGTTAATGATGCTCCAAATCTTCAAAACTTGATGCAAGAATATCTCCAAAAGCTTCAATGACTTAGAAAACCTGTAGCATAATAATTCAAGTATGTATGGTTGTGTGCAAATGAGGAAGAGAGCTCTTCTTTTATAGGAAGTGAAAAACAATGGACCATGGAGATTAAGAGGCAAAAGACTTAATCAACGATGGAGAAAAAAAGAAGCTTGATCCTTGTGCACAAATATCCTCCAATAAGAAAATTAGAAGCATTTACTTTATGTTGAACATTTAATTTATGTCCATGTGAGGCAAAAGTACTTTTCTTTTATTTTTTCTTTTATTTTTCTTTATAAATAAGAATTAAATGCTTTATTTGCGCAACAAGGATAAGAAGAAAAGTGAGAATTTTTTATTTAAATAAAAGGGGAGGAAATTCCTTTTAATTAAATAAAGGCTTAGGATAAAATGATTTTATTATTTAATTAAAAGAGATTTTTAATTAATTAAAAGGGAGCATGTTCTCTTAATTAAATAAGATTTTTATTTTTTATTCTCTTTTAAATTAAATAAGGCTCAAACCTTAGGAAATATCAAATTGATTATGATTTGATCAAGAAAATTGATATATTTGAAAAATGTTGATTTTTGAAAATATTGATTCAGAGATTTGATAAATTGCAGAAATAGGGGCCCAAAGTCTAGGCGACCATTTTAGGGTGCATACATTTGCCCCTCTTTGACAAATGTGAGATCAATTTGGGATCACATGTAGTCAAAGAAGAATTGAAATGTGAGATTGATTTGGGATCACAAAACAACCCAGATGTGTGTTCATTTTGGGAACACATCGGGACAAGCATAAACAACAGCTGAAAGACAAGACCAACATCGTCATTGCTAGGTGCAAATCAAGCCTTAGACAAAACTATCACCGTCGTTGCTAGGCAATAATCAAGTCTGAAAAATAGGAGATAAAAATTGAAAGACAAAATCACCACCGTTGCTGCTAGGTGATAATCAAGTCTAAAAATAAGAATCTCAAGCTGAGCTGAATGATAAAGCTGAATCAAAGATTAAAGCTGATAGGTACTGCCCCCTCGAAATTGAAATCGAAATCAGATAGAGGAGAACAACAAATTGATAAACCTGATCAAGTCACAATAAATCATAATCGAAGGATGGAGCATGATAGGATAACCATCAAACAGTGAAGATATGCCCCAAGTTGACTAGATTTGACTGGGAAAGATATAGGATAAAGATTAAGTCAAACCTCAGAGAGAGGAAGCGAAAGGGGTGAATGAAAGACTAGAAGTTTGGAAGACATGGAAAGGAAGAAATTCCATCAAAGATCAAAGAATTATGCCTCAAAAGGTTAGTCAACTGCATAGAAGAATGAGAAAACTTGGAAATGCGACTCAGATTTCAATTTCAAGTCCGAAAATGGATAGAAAATGATGTGATATGAAAGACCAGAAATGAAAGATATGATCAAGAAGAATTAGAAAATGAGCACAATTGACCAACTAGTCCGTAGATGATAAAAAGAAGAGCTCTCTCCATATGCAAGATGCAAAAACTAAACTATGATGAACCTAAGAATGCAAGTTACTATGAAAGTGGTTGACTTGCAAGGTCACAACACCTATAGACATCTAAATATCATCATCGAGCATTATTGGTAGCATCGTTAGATCATACAATGCACACTAGCATAACTATGTGGATATGAATATGATCTTTATCAGATAGAAATGTGGAAATCCCACCTAGGCATCAAAGACATGGAGGTCAAGATGACTAATGCAATGAGATTACCTAAGTTTGATATGGCAAGATTATGCTTGTATCAAAACACATGAAAGTCAGGATAGCTAGAAGCATGCACTCACAAAACAGTCAAGGATAATACCTTGTCAATCCATAGTGTCAAGTAAGACTAGCATAAATGCTCATGACAGTTAGGATCAACAAAATATACCCATAAGCAGATAAAGAAAGAAAACATGTTCTCATACCCTCAGTCTTCTAGCTATGCATCATCAAAAAAATTTCAGGGAGAGACCACTCATCAAAAAAATTCTCATAGACAGCACACAAAGAAAAGTAAAGTCACCATATCTCAAGCAAATTGATTGTTTAAGTGCGTGTGTGTTGGTCATAGAGTCAGACTCTGGTTATCACATCTACAAATGAGAAATATCGCATCATACTTAGACTATTGGGTAAGACATCTGATAAGTGTTAAGAAACACTCGACACAGGGGTAGTGTTGAAAAACACTGTTTGGGGTGGTGTTGAAAAACACCTGTTGTGAAATGCCCCAAGAGACAAACGCACCTAAAGGACCAATGCTAACAGGTATGCCCCCTAGACAAAGATAAAGACCAATTCTAGACCAAGGCAAATAAGGTCAAGGCATGATGGAAAGTGGCTAAGTGTCGAGGACACATGCTAACAAATAGGGGGGCAAAGGCCTCAAGTAGCGCCTGTTTCCAAGTTTTCACCACTTGGATTTATTACAATTTTTTCTTTTTTCTTTTTTATTTTATTTTTGCTACCAAGGCCCCTGTTTCCAAGTTTTCACCAAGGCACTTTTTCTATTTTTTTTGAATTTTTTAAATTTTTTGATTTTTTTGTATTTTTTCAGGACTTTTTATGCTTTTTAGGATTTTTTCAGCATCATATATGAATTTTTTTTTGGTATTTTTTCAGGATCATAAAATATGTATAAAGGATGCCCCCAGATAGAAACGGGCATCAAACTCCCAAGCAAGATCACATCGTGTAGTCCCAGTGTCTAGCAATGTGGAGGACAAGATGGATAAGCAAGCTGGTGGAAGAGATGGAAGACATGAGAATGAAGGAGAGTGAAGGGAAGACATCCTCAAGAGAAAACTCCTCAAGAGTACCCAAGCTAGGGAAAAATTGTCATGCAAAACACATTTGGATAAAGCAATGAAAGGCCAGCATAGGATAAGTCATAAAAGCGCACTGCAAAAGAAGGAAGGGATGCAGTCCAAAGGAGTAGACATGTCAAGAGGCTTCATAGCATCGTGTTTACTCTTTTTAATAGATCAAGACCAAGGGGGAAAAGGATAGCGAAAGGCTAGAATAAATGGAGGAAAATAAATATGAAGGCTAAACATGAATGAAATGAAAGCAAGATCATCGTAAGATAGCTCACAAGACAGCCAAATGTTCGTGTATAGGTCAACATTGTCAAGATCAAAGAGAGAGGATGGAATGAATGAAAAATGTAGAAGAACTACGCATGATGCCTAATTGCCAGGTTTTCATCATGGTACTTATCCAAGGTGCCACAAGGGAGTGGTTTTCACCATAGGATGAATTTATTTCTCTTTACTTTTGCTACCAAGGTGCCTGTTTCCAAGTTTTCACCATGGCACATTTTCAATTTTTTCATTTTTTTTGTTTCTTTTTTTCATTTTTCTATTTTTTTGAATTTTCTTATTTTTTTGAATTTTTTATATTTTTTGGAAGAAGGCAAGCTTTTTAGATAATGCTCCTTGAAAGGATAAATCATTGATATACCAAGGATTCAAAATGATATGCTCAAAGATGCTGATAGGGAAAGGAAGATGAACGAGAAAAATAGAGGATAAAGTTTTATGCAAAGCGAGTGAGGTTGGAAGATAGGAGGAACAGGCAAATGAGGAAAAAGGATAGAAAGTAGAAGGATAATGAATGGAAGGATTGTGAAAGGGTAGATGGAAAGGAAGACAAGATCAACGTCGACACACACCTTGAAGGGTGGCGAGAGGATGGAGGAAACTTGAATGAAGGAATATGTGAAGGAATATGGTGAATGTTTAGCAGAGGTTGCAGTTCAGGTGCATGGAATTGAAGAATATTTTTGGAAAAAGATGAAGTGGAAGCCTTTGGAAGCTTGAATGTCAACTTCACTTTTTGTTCAATATTAGACTCTTTCAAGAGAGACTTTGGAATCCACATAGCCTTAGGCTTTTTATTTCCTTTGGATGATTTAGAGATAATATCTTCAATGATGGATTTTGGAACCCATACTTGTCTTGTAGTTTTTTTCTTAGATATCTCTTTTGACTTTATAATTCCATGTCGATTAGAGAAGATATGGTGATATTTTTTTTTTGATGGATTCTTGTATTGCTTCTTTTTCTTGTATTGAACATTCAAGTTACTTCCAAAAGACTTAGGACTTGTGGAAGAAGAAGGACGATATGACTGGTTTAGATGGGTGGATGGATGAAAAGGATTCAAGGGTATGTATCTATGTTGACCTTGAGGAAAGATATGAGATGGAGGGATGTAAGGACCCAAGATGGATGAAGAATTAGGAGAATTAGGAGGGGAAAGTGAAGGGACATAAGGACCCAAGATGGAAGGAAGACATGAAGCCCTTAGTATTGGTGGAGGAAGTCCAAGGATAGAAGTGGAAGATGCAAAAGGATAATCAATAAGTTCATCAGCATCTATATGATAACCAAGGACATCAGCATCTTTAGAGTGAGCATTAGAATTTTCAATAGGATCTTGGACATCTTGAATAGGAGCAACTTCTTCTATAGGATTGTTTAAAGCTTGCAAATACTTAGGAAGAGTAGAAAGTGGAAGTGAACATGGAGTGGTAGAACAAGAAGATGGAAGACTTTGATCTTGACAAGTTGCTTTGGATAGCATAAGCGTATCAACTTTCTTTTGATTTTCAATAGGCTTTACATCAGAAGTAACAACACCATTTTTAATAATCTTAATGGAAGTATCATCTTTGGAAAGCGCAAGTGTGGTAAGGTTATTTTGATTATCAATAAGCTCAATAGTGTAAGTAGTAGCTTGATCTTGCTTAGGAGATGGTGGAATGAATGAGGAAGGGCGTAAAGGATCGAAAGAACCATGAAATGAATGAGAGATGTCATGAAAAAGATTGGATGACATGGAGGGTTCTTGATCTTGATCTTTCTTTATATTTTTTTCTTTATCATTTTTAGAGTCCTCTTGACATGGAGCCACTTCTAAGGACAAGGAAGCATGTTGGAATTGTATGGAAGACTTTGGAGGAGATGCTGAAGGACTAGCTAAAGTAGGCATTATAGTGCATAAAGGCTTAGGCTCTTTAGGTTTATCATTATTAAAAGTATTTGCAGCCAAGTGAAGGTTAGTTTGAGTTTCTTTAAGAGGTAGCCCTTGAGGATAACTATAGGAAACCGCATGAAAAGTCTTAGGATCTTTGTTGGATGAAGGATTTGTGATAGATTTGGAAGACTCGAAAGCTTTAGGAAATGTATGAGTATTGGAGGAAGTAGGGGATGGAAGGGAACCATCACAAGACAAAGGTTCAACATTAACATGATCTTGCTTGAGAATGTCATCTTTATTTTCAGCATGAATGTTCTTAGAGGAAGGATTCTTATAATATTTACATTTCAAATCAGCACGATGCATTTTATATTCCTCAACAGTAGTAGCTGGATTATAATCAAGGTATTGTTCACAAAACTCATCAAAGTTTTTTTCAAAATTTGAATCATATGGATCACCATCATGATCTTTCCAATATGAGGACCCATTTCTAGTAAGCACAAGGACACGACTAGGAGGACTCTTAGGAATAGAGGTGTCATAAGTATCACTACATTGTCCATCATCATAGTCATCATAGTCATCATAGGTGGGTGCGTCACTCTTCATGGAAGAGGCATCATAAGGACTATCACATTGCTCATTATGGTATGTCTTGTGAAGAGAAGTAAGACTCTTTGAAGAAGTAGAAGAAGAGGAAATTGAAGACTTAGTGGAAGAAGAAGACTTGGATAATAAAGAATACAAATAATGTTTAGAAGAGTCATGATAAGATTTGGAAGATGAAGAATGTGAATAATGTTTAGAAGAATCATGATAAGACTTAGAAGATGAAGAATGAGAATGATGTCTACAAGAGTCATGATAAGACTTGGAAGGTGAAGAAGAATGAGAAGATTTAGATGATGAAGAATGTTTGGAAGAAGAAGATCATGATATGATCATGTTTATGATTCTAGCAAAGACATCTGATTTAATCATCTTTTCTTTTATTTTTGCTATAAATTCATCACTCATGAGAATTTTGGAGGAACAACACTTTTTGAATATGTCAATGAGCTCAAGATCATCTATTCTTAATAAAGGTTCCAAAACCAGATAGTCAAGATTCATAGTTATAGAAGAGGAGGAATCAAGCATGGAAGAAATGAATAAATGAATAGAAGAAGGTAGACTAGATAGTAAGAGGAAAAGAATCAAGAAGAAGAAGAAGAATTTCCCGTGGGAATAGAAGACTTTAGAAGAACATGGGAAATGAAGAAGAAAGGAGAAGACTAAGATTCACCTTATGCAATTGATACCATAACGTTCATTGAGATGTTGAGCAACATGACAACACTTAGGATCTGACCTGGACTGACCAAGGAAGACCAAGCTTCTAAGGAGAACTCACTACAGCAGGATGGAACTCAGTTTCAATATTCCAAATAGATCTTTCAAAAGATTTTGCAATGATGATCAAGCACATAGAACAGCAACCAGGGAGTTCAAGCAAATAGTCTTCAAGCAATGAGCAAGGGACAAAGCAACCTTGCACATGAATAGAGATAGTGACTTAGTATGCTACTCCTTAAAGATTCTACTTGTGTATGTTCTTGAAAATATTTTAGCAGGCACATAGAACACAACAACACCTTAACAAGCTGTCTACAAGGATATACGTGGCTTTCTAAAAGGAGTCCTCGATATACACAAGGTATGTGAGGTCCAAATCCGTAGATGAGAAGAATCCAAAATCACACAGCCGGGGGGAGACGGTAACCCAAATCTCCTCCTTCACTTCTCAAAGGTATAAAGTTCTTTGAGGCTTAGCCAAGAGTGATATCAAACTCAATTCTCAAGAGAGGTGTCTTTGGATTCACCTCCCGATATTTATACTCCACCGAAACACAGGAGTTAAGGTCATCCCTTGAGGTGGTGTGTTCCCAAGTAGGCCTTCTAGAAATAAAAACTAAGTAATTCACTATCAAAAGTATTTAGAGCACTAAAGGTGGAACACTTAACTCTTCAAGTAAATGTGAAGTGAGTCCAAAAGTGAAACATTTAACCCTTTAAGATAATGTGAAGCGAGTCCAAAAGTGGAACATTTAACCCTTCAAGAGAATGTGAAGTGAGTCCAAAAAAATGGAACACTTAACCCTTCACACAAACTCAAAGTGAGTCCAAAAGTGGAACATTTAACTCTTCACACCAACTCAAAGTGAGTCCAAAAGTGGAACATTTAACTCCTCACATCAACTCAAAGTGAGTCCACACTTTAGAAAACAAGTGAGTTCCAAAAAGTACAAAAGGGTTGCCTAGTGGAGCAATTAACGCTTCTTTCCTGTAGACCCCTCCCCTTTAATGTGGCACTGATCTTGCAACCACGGGGTGGAAATGAGGGGCCAGCAGATTAGCGAGTCCAATAACCCAAGATAGCAATCTAGATCAATAACAAGTAATCTAAAGTTGCTTATCAATACTACTCACAAATGACAAAGGGTTGAATCAATGAAATATTTAACTTTCCAAGCAAACATAGAGTGAGTCCACAAAGTGGTGCATTTAACTCCCTATGTAAACAAGGAATGAATCCATGCCCTCAATCACTCAATAAGATATTTGATATTGGAACCAAGAATTACTTAAGGTTTAAACACAAGCATTCACTTACACAAACTTGTATGAAAGCAAATCTATGTTCATTCATTTCCCATTAAGAGCATCAATTGAAATGTGTTATATGAAAGCATGTAAACACTCAAGCCAAACATATGAGAGGTTCAATTTTAATCCCAAAATTTAAATGTTGTAGAGATGGAACAAAGTACCTCAAGTCCAACACTTTGTTTTAAATATTTTCCATGAAAGCAAGAGCACCTTCAAATGAACAAGACAAGAAAACAAGCAAACAAGATATGCAATGTATATTCAACTTATGCAAACCCTAGGGTTAGATCTAAAAATTAATTATTAGGAGCAATGATAACCAGAAAATAATCCAAATGATAACTCATATCATGCAAGGAATAATGAAAAATAAGTGCATACCCATCACAAAATTTTATTTTTTTTGCATTTGACCTAGTCAACAAGATCTGATTTTTACCACATGAATTCAGACCCCAAACCCAAAATGCAAAAAAGAGACCTCTATCAAAAAATAGAGAGCTTTCCAAAAATGTAAAAATTGCAGAAAAATCTTTTCATTTGTGCCCTAGACACCCATTTTATCAAAATATACCAGTTTTTATAAATTGACTAAATGAGCTATGATATGATTTCTAAATTAAAAACACAGTGAATGGACCCCCTGTATAATTCCAAGACCTTTCCAGAAATATAAAAATTTCTGAAAAATATGCTGATTTGCGCCAAAATTTGATTTTTTATGAAAAATCAAGAAAAAATCATAAAAAATACAAATCACCTCCGAAAATTCTAAAATTTTTTTGGAGCTTCTCTGATATGTCGCCAACTTGCAAAAAAATTTTCAGACCAAAATACTAAGCCGTTTGGGAGATATGATGAAATCTTTCAAATCTAGGGTTTTTCATCTCCAAACAAATCTGCACAAGGGTTAGCTCCAAAAATAATCAAAACCAGCATGTAAAAAGTGGGTTGCCCCATGGTGGGCACCAAAAATATGTGCTAAAATGTTGTCACACTTCTATGAATCCTTACATGCAAGAAAACTCAAGAATGAGCCCTCACAAATCGATCCATAGCTCTTTATGCATGAAGTTGCAAGATTTGTAAAATTGCTCTCAGCTAGAGCTATAAACTCATGACCTTGCTAGTCAACCACACAATGAGAGATTCCAAATGAATGCAATGCTATGCAAATCTATATGAGAATGCAAATTAATCTTTTGAGAATGAAGATGCAATTAAGCTATGAAAATGAAAATGAAAGAGTTACAAACCCTCTAATTAAACTATGTGAGATTAATCTAAAACATGAAAGGAAATGATACCATGATGATGCAACTATGATGCAAGCTAGGATGTGATGTAGGTGCAAGATGAATGTCAATGATGCTCCAAATCTTCAAAACTTGATGCAAGAATATCTCCAAAAGCTTCAATGACTTAGAAAACCTGTAGCATAATAATTTAAGTATGTATGGTTGTGTGCAAATGAGGAAGAGAGCTCTTCTTTTATAGGAAGTGAAAAACAATGGACCATGGAGATTAAGAGGCAAAAGACTTAATCAACGATGGAGAAAAAAAGAAGCTTGATCCTTGTGCACAAATATCCTCCAATAAGAAAATTAGAAGCATTTACTTTATGTTGAGCATTTAATTTATGTCCATGTGAGACAAAAGTACTTTTCTTTTATTTTTTATTTTATTTTTCTTTATAAATAAGAATTAAATGCTTTATTTGCGCAACAAGGATAAGAAGAAAAGTGGGGATTTTTTTATTTAAATAAAAGGGGAGGAAATTCCTTTTAATTAAATAAAGGCTTAGGATAAAATGATTTTATTATTTAATTAAAAGAGATTTTTAATTAATTAAAAGGGAGCATGTTCTCTTAATTAAATAAGATTTTTATTTTTTATTCTCTTTTAAATTAAATAAGGCTCAAACCTTAGGAAATATCAAATTGATTATGATTTGATCAAGAAAATTGATATATTTGAAAAATGTTGATTTTTGAAAATATTGATTCAGGGATTTGATAAATTGCAGAAATAGGGGCCCAAAGTCTAGGCGACCATTTTAGGGTGCATACAATAAGTGCTGGCTAGCATAAACCCTAGCTAGAGTATTTTTTGTTGGATAACCTAGTAAACAAACACATCTTCCTTCCAAATGAAAATAGAAGCCACAAGAGACAATGAAAAAAATTGTTCGTAAATATCGTAAACCAAAAGCAACAACCCAAATATTATTCAGCATATTCATCAAAATATTGAATGAAAATTATATTTTATGAAGATAGAACAAACCCACCGCACACAATATTAAATCTAGAAAAAAGAAAAAATATTTGGTAAGTGCGCAAAATTAGTTTTCAAGTAAATTTAAGAATAAGTCCACCATTTCCACTTTTAGAAAATAGAAAACATTACATTCAAACCAATAGGATATTTAAAGAAAATTTAAAAATTTCAGAGTTACCTTGACTTGCAACTTTGAGGACAACCAAAATCCAATATGAACCCTACCTTCTAAATCTTCCTTTCGAATGAAAACAGAAGCCACCACAAACTATAGAAAGAAATCTTTGAAAATACCACAAATGAAAACCAACAACCCAAAAATTACTTTCCATCCCAACCTGAGATGAAGTACACAACATTGAATTTTAATCAATGAATAATTCTAATGAATTCATCGTTCGTATTACCAATACCCAATAATGCATTTTCCATCGCAACACAACACAAAAACATGTTGTTGTCGAGAAACACAACCTGACAACAAACATCTTTTCTAGATGACTTATAATTTCCATCACTCTTCACTGGAAAATCCCACTGAAAAACATATTTTTTGAATGGTTGATAATTTCCTTTCAATAAATTCTCATACTACTACCTATTGAACCAATTAATAAATAGAAAATCTAAGTCATTGTATTCTTTAAAAATAGCCAATGAAGAGAGGACTCATGGTGAAAAGATGGATGTTTGAAAAAAAATAACATTAAGGCAATATGTAATGCCCTATCTAAACTTAGAAATCAAGAAAATAAAATATCATCTTAATGGATGTTTTTAGCCTATCCAGTTAATGAAAAGATTGAAATTTCATGGCAAAATGAAAGATCAAATTATGCAAGAAATATTATTAGAATTAGTAAAATTAACATCAATAATTTTATATTAATTAAAAATTAAGAAATTTTTGTAATTAAGTAAAGAAGTGAATTAGTGGTTGTGATATTTGATAAAATAATATTTATGAATTATCAATAAATTAAAATTAGTAAATTCATAATCAATTAGTTTATATCAAAGAAAAATGGAGAAACATACATGTAATTAAGTAAGGAGGAGATTTAATAGTTGTGATGTTCAATAAAACAAAGTTTGAGATTTATCAATAAATTATAATTATTTTGTTTCATAGATTAGATTCACGTGTAAATAAACAACATCATGAGTAGAAAGATTAGAAACACTCAATCTAGTGTCTCAAATTCATAAAGATCTTGAGTCTCAACAAGCTCATCATAAATGCATATTTTGTATCCTTATACACTTGTCTTGTTTAAAAAATCTAATAAGTTATTATTATTAAAAAAAACTATTAAAACAAGATTAGAAAAAATCTAACAATATACAACATCCCACAAATGAAATATAGGATGAATAAACAACCTATGATCATAGCCAATCTAATAAATAATAAGAAATTGCTATCAAAAGAAGAGAATGTAAATGCTACAGTTATGTTAGACAAATATTTCATGGAAATAAAAATTGTTAAAATTCAAGTATGAGCCTCACCACTATTTCGAAAGTCAACAATCTTTGATTTTCTTCTTTAAGTCTCAAAACCCAATGTGAAGAGTTAAAAAAAACTTCAAGACTTACATTTTTAGACTAAATGTGATGATTTTTTTTACATTGATTAGATTCTGATTTCCTTTCATAGCATTATATCTATGTTTCAATTACTCAGATAAATCTATGTATATTTATAATTCTTAAGCTTGTTAACAACATATAATGTAATATATTTAAGGGCTTACATATAGGTTCATTAATCATAACTCTTATAAAGTAAGCCATCAGTTACAATACAATTTAATTAAATAATAAGTTTGTTAAATAATAATCAATATAAATTAAGACTAATATTTACATGACATATGAGAATAGATTGAATAATGATATCTAAGAAATTTCAAAATGAGTTAAATATTATATGACGAGATTGGCTATTAAGACATCATACTAAAAATATATTGCACAATGTATAATAATTGACTAATAGGTTTTTAAGATGATTAATGTAAAAATGTCATATATACTTATATCCATGTTGTTACTCTTTACCATGAGCTAATCATCTATTTTATTGTGGACATGTATGATTTGACTTATTGTGATATCAAGTCATAAACAAATCTGATCTTAAACAATACTTCATAAATTTTTTTTTAACAAAATAATAAACTTAATATTGGAAAAAATAGCTTTTTTTTCATTTGTAAAAATTAAAGACATGTAAAATGTTAATAATAATATAATTGTTGATGACATTGATACATATACAAAGTTTTATATTACAATTAATTTAAATAAATGAAAAAAAACACGAATTTCGTTGATTTAATCATAAGTTTTAAAATGAAATAAATTGTAACTCTTCAAAAATGATTTTCTACATAATAGCTGCGGCAAAAAGTCTAATTTATAAACATTGCCCAATCGAAAGCAACAACAATAATGATCACATTCCTTTTCTATTAAAAAGCCATATTGATTCAAGAGATTATTATCGAAAAGACAACCCAATATAGCAAGTGCAACTTTCAGGAAAAAATGATCGTTTTTCTGTCAATCAATATCTAGAGTAATCCTTTTTCGTTACCTTCTTTCTTTCATTCACTGGTCCAGAGTTATACTCCATGTCAAACCAACTTTTCTGTTTTTAACTTACCTTCAAGACTACAACTAGATTTTAATAAGGAAGAGTGTGCAAAGCAATAGAGTCGAGGTACTCTCCACTAGCTCGGCCGTAAAATCCAGCAACCCTTGTTGATGTGAGGTCAAGCTCAAAAGGAATCAAATCGACCACCCCAAACGGCCCATACTTGGTCAGATTTGTTTCAAGTATTAAACCTTTGATTACTGTCCAGCTTTCACGAACAGTTCCACAGTACCCACTAATCTTTTTGAGCTTTTCAGATGGATATTCGAAAACCTGCATATAAAAAATGGTTTTCAGAGGCAAAAGTAGGTAAAGAAATTGACATCGTTTAAGGCATCCCAGTTAGTTACCGTGCAGATTTCTTTACCGGAACCCCCTCCGCGTCGAGGAGCTTTGTGGGTGTTGCCATTTGCAGTAGCGTAAGTGACCTGAATGGAATACAAAGTTGTTGAATCCGCAGTTACATTAATTGCAATTATTCCTTCGAATTTTCCATCGTTCCAGTAACTTCCGTCTCCTCCACCGCATGGCCCCCAACATATTTTTGAACATGTCATGGCTCTTCTACTCCATAACACCCACAGACGCAAAAAGGAGACTCCCTGATTGTATGCACAATCTAAATCCTCATTATTGGATATAGTTAGGACATCTCCATCCTCATCTTTATATCTAATTTCAAGTTGTTGGGCATCCCCATTACACTTGAAGAGCTCCAAAATATCGCCTCTCAGGTAATACAGAGATGTGTTAGGTTTCACGACAAGACGCCTCTTTTCATCCTCAAATTGAACCTGTGAAAAACATATCATGAAGCCTCAGAAATGAAACGAGATGCATCTAAAGCAGCTCTAGCTTTGTTTTCTCACGTACATGTAAAAGTAAGAAACGAATCGCTCGTAAAAAAGGAAATAGGTGTCTTACTTTGATATGGATAGCCCTATCTTTAGTCAGTCTTCCTGCCATTGCTCCTTCAGCGGACAGTACAGTTGTGTCAACACCTTTATAGATTTGTAAAATCCATTACACGCTTTATAAAACAGTCCGGTAATAACGCCTCGACATCCGGAAGCCCACTGGTCGTCCTAACTTTCACAGAAAAATGTGACTCAACAGTTCTCCCTGTCGTCATTGAAGTCCGAACGACGCGATGTCTTTCTTAGTTTGAGTAAATGGAGTAGACCCTTTTAAATTGTAATTAATAATCAGTATGGTAAAAATGCAACCGGCCGTGATGTGTTAATTGAAAAGATATTTGAAAGAAAGAATTATTTATACTACTAGTTTATTTATATTTTTTTATAATGTATATAAACTAAATTCATAAATATTCTTTTTTAGGATTCAATTTTAATGTGAAATTTTGATAAAAGTTAGAAAAATACTTCTTTCTATTAAAAGTAACATCTATCGTCTCTATAGTCTAGTGGTCTGAATGTGGATCTACAAATGAGTTATAGTAATATGAGACTACCTCGTACTTCTTGTAGGAGGCACCTAACCATACTACAAAATGAGGTGTACATATTTTACTTTTTATGGGATTTGAACTTGTGACCTCTCTTTCAAGAGCATCATTTCTCCACCAACGTGTGACTGAACCACCTTAGTTTTGGAAAGATGAAAATAACATAGATGCCAAAAAATAGTTTCTTTGTAAAAATAATTGAAGTTGATGGGAGAAGTGCTCTCTCCAATAGGCAACAACGGGACTAGGGACTAGACATGTATAGATTAAGCATTGTTATACATTTTTTTAGAAGGAAGGGACTTAAATAATTGTGTGTATCAACCATTTGATCACATTCTAATGCTTCAGTAATAAGGAGCATATTTAAAGGTGTTTTCATTTATCAATATTTATCATTATGTCAAAATATATCAAGTATGGTCGCAATAAGTAATTAATTTGAATCACACATCTCTCCAATAATAACATTATTTTTGCATGATACATTATTAAATATGACATAGTAAATGCATTTTCCTTCATTTAAAAAAAAAAAATCTCATAGACTTGCACATTTCTTGTAATTTATACATTAGTAACTTAGCACCATCACTTGCTTTATTATATAATATGCATAAACACACATTCATGCACACGCACACGCACGCGCACACACACATACACATAGTGTGTGTGTAAATTTGTGTATATGTATATATGTGTGTAACTATGTATATATATGTAGTGTCGTGAATTGAACCTTGTGCATTTATGACACCTGAGTATTTAACCCCATGCATTTATGAAAAAGGTCCATAATCGAATATCCATATTCTAACATCATGAATCTCGAGTGCTAAGCATTCATGACCCTTAGCTCAACTTCGAGGTGGATGTGGCTAGACGCAAACACTCAATGTGCATTCCTCCTCATAAGTTTCAAAATTCTAAAAGAGCATATTCACATCTAGGCTATTTTGGATGTGTGTCCCTTTTCTTGGGCACATACAAAATAGCTCCACCACTGAACCTAGCAAATCAAAGTCTCTCTCTCTCTCTCTCTCTCTCTCATGGAGAGGGATCTATATTTTGTAAAGCTATCTCTTCTCTATCATCTTTTATGGTCATATTTTTATCAATCATCTATTTCTATTATCTACTTGTATAGTTTATCATTGTGTAATATATTTTTGCCTCCCTTTAATGATGTTCATTTCTATCACTTTTCTTTATATCATATACCTTTGTTTGTAGGGGATTTTCTTCATCAAGTAAGGTTTGTTTCTATTACTTTCCTTTCTATCATATATCATTATGTCAAATGGGTTTTCCTCCCTCAAGAAAGGTTCATTTCTATTTCTTTTCTTATGTAATAGGGATTTTTCTCCATTAAGCATGGATTGTTTCTGAATAGGGGTAAAATGGCATCACCACTATTCAAATGTAAAATGTATGGGGGAAATATGAGTTCTACTCTGAAATCCTAATTCCCAAAGGAGAGATCCAATTTGATCAACCAAAAGTTTAATGCACAATTGAATCAATCTATGGAGAATATGAAAGGCAGAGAAAAACCCTATATTTCCCTATGGTTGAATTATGCTTGAAATCTGAAATAATTGAAATACAAATACTAACCTCCAATCAGGGAAAATCTAGAAAATGCCAATTTCTGATGTCTGTGTGTACTTTCAGACAATTCTACAACTTTTTCTAGACTAGAAATGCTGAGACGAAGAAAACCCAGAAATCTTTTATCTTTCTGACGGTAGGTAGTCTTTGACCCTCATAAAAGGTCAAAGGCTAGATTCTTTATTTAAAGGTCGATGCTGACTTTGTTCACAGATCTCGAAAGTTTGCCAAAAAGGGTATCCAAATCCCCTCTCAGATCCAAAATTTCACACCTGTACTTACAAGAAAAATGGGGTTTTTGTTTGTATGGGGGGTTTGCCTTGGTCAATCCCCAATTTAGGAATTAACCTTGAAATTGAATTAAAATGTAGTGTGCATAAACAAAGCAATTGAAACAATTCACCTGGCTTATATGGAAGTCCTTGTAGAGGATTTGAATCCTCAAATCCACAAGTAGGAATGCTTCAATGGATGTAGAATGAATGTAGGATGTCTCCAATCAATGGCATTTGATCTTCAACACCAATCTTGAATTGGTCTTTGCATATGAGGAGGCTTGGATGAATGTAGAAGGATGAATCTTCAAGGGGGCTCCAAAGAGATTGAATCCTTCAATGGCTAACAATGGATCTCCTTGAGGGATGGATGCTTGAACACTTGAAGGCTTGAAGGCTTGCTTGAATGCACTTGAGAGCTTGAGAGATTGCAATTTCTTGAGATGTGGTGTGAAAATGAGAGAGGAAGGCCTCTTTTTATAGTGAAGTAGGGCACAATCCTCTAGAGTGTCCACCTTGGATAATTAAATCTCAATTAGGTCCTAACCTTTATTAAATATACCTAGATTAAATGTAATTTAAGGATTTACCATTCTAAAACTTGAAATGGCCGACTCGGAGGCAAGAAAATAAATATCTTCGAAACCCAACACCCGAAAATCAAGGAAATTTGAAATCTAGACATGGGGGTCAAGGAAGAGCTCGATTTTGACTAGGTCAGGGTCGAGGTTGAATTTGACCCCATAAGGTTGACTTTGACCTTGTGGTCAAAAACCTTGAGATCTTGACCCAGAATGCTAGGAAATGCAGATATGAAGTGAAAATCAGGTGCAGAGGAAAGCAGAATAGGGGAAAAGCCAAATACATGAAAAGACCCGATCAAGGTGCTTAACATGACCCCAGACTACTTACCCAAAGGGCTAAACACTCTTATCATGGAAGTGCTTCCATTTTAAGATGATACATTAAGCCCCCACTTTAGCAAGAGTATGGACTCGATGCAAACTCTTGGTAAAGGAGATCCTGGAATGAAACAATAATCTTATTGTAGTCCAAGGGACAAAGAGAAACCTTAAGCCCCCAGGGACTCAAGTCTTTGTCGAATTCTAGATCACAATAAGAGAGACATCTCTAGAGAGAGAAATAAAGAGTGTGATTACCTCACCCAATGAGAGCTTATGTCCCATTGTGAACCACACAAGAAAATAGCGCAACTGGAAAGATGGAATTGAACCGCCTAGTGAATGTGGCTACTCACTAGTCAACCCATCAAGGATTCACCCTTAGAAATATTCTATTCCATAAGAATAAAACTAAAAACAAAAGAGATCCAATCTTAAGGACACCTCTGACCTTAAGGGATCAATATATATATATGTTTCGGACTAGAGAGATCAAGAGATCCTGAAATATAAATCCATGCTTTAAGGATTAGTTATTAATCCAAAAAGGGAGAAAAAAAAAAGGTAAGTATCTTGAAAAATATGTGCGTATTGAAAAGTGCATGTGTGCAATAGGTGAGCAGAGTGTATGCCCCCACATTAAAGTCATTGCTAACACTTTAACAGGAATAATGGCTTTAACAAAAACATAAACAACTCTACTGATTACGTTTCCATGTTGAGATGCCCCCAGATGAAGACAAATCAAGGGAAATATCACAGAAACATATAGTGAACACAGAAGGGATCTACCTACCGTGGGGTCAGTATGATCACAAGATAATATATATATGATATTATTCCAAATGAATTAACATCATTCCCCAAAGAAAGTAGAACTACGATCACAAAGGAGGAAAGATCACATAAGATATACAAAGGAGAATCTTTTTGGACCATGACATGGAGACCAAAAAGAATTTAGTGCTACCATATCTTGAATCCAAGCAGATTACACAAGGAAACATTTATGAACAATAGCACAATTACATCATTACATTGAACAACACATAGAATAATAGAGATACATATAGAGGAATTTGAACAATAGTTTTGATTCCTTTATCACCTTGTACCAACTGAGTAACAAGGATTGTATAAAAGAATCTAACAACCTTTAGCAAACACATTACAGGAGAAGCACAATACAACAGGAAAACACACAACAAAGCTCCAACGAAGGACAAGTTGATCAAGCATGCCACCTACTCTCCCCATCTCATTGTATATCATTTAGGGAAGGTGGGTAAATCGCAAGAGGGACTATATCCAACACAGTAGGAATGATAGCCAGTTCCAAAAAAGGATCCTCTTGAGAATCATAGTGTTCGACACTAGGTGTAAGAGTTAATTGTGATGAAAGCATATTAGGTAAATCAATGTCAATGTCAATAGTCCCATATTCATCATTAACATAATCAGTATCATCAAGAGTATCTTCTTCATCCAAATTAATCAAAATAGGATCTAAGATATGAATAGAATCATCATAATCATGCATATTAACATCATTATTAGTACCAACTTCTTCTAATAGATCATCCATAGATTTATCCAAAGAAGGTAGAGATCTTTGAAGAATAGAATTATGAGCTTTAGCATGAGCACGACACTTCTTACGATGTTCATTAGTAGATTGATTGTGTTTTGATTTATTTGAAATAGGTTGAGAACTAGGAGGAACAATCACTGGATCCTTCACAGGTTCTTTAGGAAGATCAATAGGATTATCAACAATAGGAAGAACAATCACAGGATCTTTGATAGGTTCTTTAGGAAGAGCGATAGAAGGAACTTGATTAACAGAACTAGAAGCCATAGTTAAAGGAGGTATAGAAGGTGTAGGCAAAAGACCATGATTAAGATCCATAGGAGGTATGCTTAATTTAATAATCTTACACTGTTTATAAGCTTGATATGAATGAAAAAGATTAGCAGGTCGAGGAGGACATGAATTAGGTAATGAAGGCCAAAAGAAATCAAGAGTAGCACAATCTCTAGGCCTAGAAGGTTGATATAAACTATGATTAATCATCTTCACTTCTTCATCCTGAATGAACTTAAGACACTTATGGATAGGTGAAGCAACAACATGCATGGCATTCAACCAAGGAAAACCTAGCTTAACTTGAAATTGATCAGAAGTAGGAACCACAACAAAGGTAGTGTTCACTATTTTTCCACAAAGTTCAATTGGTAAAGTAATAGAACCAATTGATGGATAAAGAAAACCATTGCAGGTTTGAATCCACACATTTGATGTATCATAAGAATCATGTTGTAAGATTTTCATAAAAATATTTTCTTCAGTAATAACATTGAATAAGGATGTATGATCAACAAGACAACCACGAGTAGGTATCTGAGAAATCCTAGCAGAAATGTAAAGGGGACCATCAGGAGCTTTAATAGTCTCAGAATCATCAAAGATAATCAAAAGTTCCCGAGGTCTTTTATTCTTAGGTTGTTGTCAAGGTTTAGGTTGAGTTTTCATTTTAGGCTTAGGTTTTGGTTGAGGTTGAGAATGAACTTGAGGTTGAATCTGAGGTTGAGGTTGAGGTTGAGGTGGAGATACAATTTGACCAACATGCTCCACTTGATTAACAACATGATTGAGATCATCGATCTTTGAATTATACACAATTTCCACAACAGATGGTTGAGTTATGGTATTAGTAGCATGTGTAGGTAAAGGATTCATATAGATTTGAAGGTTTTGATTAGGAGGAGAGATAGATTTGTTCCCACTACTATCAAGATTATCAATAGATAAGACATTAGAATCAATTAAGTCTTGAGCCTTATGGTTTAAATAATAACACTTCTCAGTATCATGACCATTTTGATGATGATATTGACAAAAAACATTTTGATCAAAAGATTTAGATGCAATCATAGTAGGTAAAAGAGGTCAAATAGGAGGTAAAGTAATCATATTAGCAGTTAAAAACCTATTCATAATAGCATGTAAAGATTTAGAAAGAGGAGTAAACATACGATTTAATCGAAAAGTAGTGGATACAGAAGTGGCATTGTGAGATGCAACAACAACTTGATCAGCGACTGCATTCACTTGTTTGATTAACTTGACATAGTTGTTGAATTTTTGAAATTTATTTGGATTAGGAGCAACATCACTCTTATCAACTGGAACAGAAGCCATTAGAGTGTTGCTCTCAAATTGACTCACTTGTAATTGATAATGATGAAGCACTGCACAAAGTTGTTGAAAAGAGGTAAATTCAGTAAGCAGAATCTTATCTCTAATATCCTTTTGTAAATTTGAAATAAACATACATTGAATATCAATATTAGGAATGGGATAGGAAATCTAAGCATGCAAATGCTTAAATCTACCAATAAATTCAGTCAATTTTTCCTTAGCACTTTGTTTACAATGCATCAAATCAATCAAAGACACTTGTGGGCCAATGTTGTTTTGAAATTATTGAATAAAGGCATTAGAAATTTTTGGAAAGGAATTAATAGAATATGGAGGCAAGGAACAATACCATTGTAAGGCCTTGTCACAGAAGGTTCTAGCAAATAGTTTGGCTAAAATCCTATGGTCATGACCATAATCACTACAAAGGATTTGGAATATTTTAACATGATGAACAAGATCTCCTTTTCCATTATAATTCTTAAGATGAGGCATATCGACTTGTTGAGGAACAGGAGTATGAATAATATCCAAAGACAAAGGAATTCCCATGTCACATGTAGGAATACTAAACTTGTTTTGAGTTAAGGAAGCAAGTTGTTGTTGTAACCTAATGACATAGTTTGAGCCAAACTGATGATTGTTGAATCATTAGATGAAATAGGAGGAGTATTAACATTAGATACACTAGGTAAAGTGTAAGAAGCTGCAGGAATAAAAGACACAATTGGAGGAACACTAGGAACTATAGTTGGAAGTGGATTAGAATAAGTAAAAGGAACATTATGATATGAAGGTTTTGATGTAGGAAGGGACACATGAGGAAAACTCATAGGAATAGAGGGAACCGTCATATTCACCAAAGAAGGAGTATAAAAAAGGAATACTAGGTAAAGGATTAGAAGAGGTTCAACACTAGTGGTAGGAGGAATCAACCCTAAATCTTCAACTTCTTGAGCTAAAGGTTTAACATTTGAATGCACAAGGTGAGTAATACCATGCAAGAGGTTAATACCTTGATAACTATCATGAAGAACTTTCTTAAGAGCCTCTATAGCTTGAATGGAATCTTGATTATGGTTCTCTTGAATAAGACAATTACCCATTTTATCAAGTTCAGTTGAAAGTTTTTGAACTTTCTCAAGAGGAACTCTTAAAGCATCATCCTCATCATGAGATGAGTGAGAAGAGTTTTTCTCCATAGGAGGATTGGAATCATGAAGAATCAAATTAGCATCTGGGATCCTAAGGAAAGGAGAGGAAGATTCAGGATCAAAGGCACCCATGAGTCTACGACTTCTTCTAACCGGAATGTTATAAGTAGGACTAGTAGTAGTAAAGCTCATAAACAAATGTAATGCAAATGAACTAAACTAAGAACACAAAGCATAAATATTTTTATATTTTTGAAATCTAATTAGCATGCAAGATTTAACATAAAAGAGAAATCTAATATGAACAAGATAAAAGGAAAACACAATAGGACATCCAATTCCACAAAAGAAAAGAGAGTACGTATGTCGGGTTCACCAAAATGAATACGGGGTAAAATGGCATCACCACTATTCAAATGTAAAATGTATGGGGGAAATATGAGATCTACTCTCGGATCCAAATTCCCAAATGAGAGATCCAATTTGATCAACCAAAAGGTTAATGCACAATCGAATCAATCTATGGAGAATATGAAAGGTAGAGAAAAACCCTATATTTCTCTATGGTTGAATTATGCTTGAAATCTAAAATAATTGAAATACAAATACTAACCTCCAATTAGGGAAAATCTAGAAAATGCTAATTTCTGATTTCTGTGTGTACTTTCGAGCAATTCTGCAACCTGTTTCAGACTAGAAATGTCGAGACGAAGAAAACCCATAAATCTTTTATCTTTCTGATGGCGGGTAGTCTTTGACCCTCATAAAAGGTCAAAGGCTAGATTCTTTATTTGAAGGTCAATTCTGACTTTGTTTGCAAATCTTGAAAGTTCACCAAAAAGGGTATCCAAATCCACTCTCAGATCCAAAATTCCACACCTGTACTTGGAAGAAAAATGGAGTTTTTGTTTGTATGGGGGGTTTGCCTTGGTCAAACCCCAATTTAGGAATTAACCTTGAAATTGAATTAAAATATAGTGTGCATAAACAAAGCAATTGAAATAATTCACTTTGCCTATATGGAAGTCCTTGTAGAGGATTCAAATCCTCAAATCCACAAGTAGGAATGCTTCAATGGATGTAGAATGAATGTAGGATGTCTCCAATCAATGGCATTTGATCTTCAACACCAATCTTGAATTGGTCTTTGCATATGAGGAGGCTTGGATGAATGTAGAAGGATGGATCTTCAAGGGGGCTCCAAAGAGATTGAATCCTTCAATGGCTAACAATGGATCTCCTTGAGGGATGGATGCTTGAACACTTGAATGCTTGAAGGCTTGCTTGAATGCACTTGAAAGCTTGAGAGATTGCAATTTCTTGAGATGTGGTGTGAAAATGAGAGAGGAAGGCCTCCTTTTATAGTGAACTAGGGCACAATCCTCTAGAGGGGCCACCTTGGAGAATTAAATCCCAATTAGGTCCTAACCTTTAGAAAGTATACCTAGATTAAATGTAATTTAAGGATTTACCATTTTGAAACCCGAAATGGCCGACCTAGAGGCGAGAAAACAAATATCCCCGAAACCCGACACCCGAAAATCAAAGAAATTTAAAATCTAGACAGGGGGGTCAAGTACGAGCTTGATTCTAACTAGGTCAGGGTCGAGGTCAATCTTGACCAGGTTAGGTTTGAGGTTGAATTTGACCCCATAAGTTCAACATTGACCTTGTGGTCAAAAACCTCAGGATTTTGACCCAGAATGCTAGGAAATGTAGATATGAAGTGAAAATCAGGTGCAGAGGAAAGCAGAACAAGGGGAAAAGCTAGATACATGCAAAGACCCAATCAAGGCATTTAACATGACCCCAAACCACTTACTCAAAGGGCTAAACACTCTTATCATGGAAGTGCTTCCATTTTAAGATGATATAGTTTCTATTACACTATGATTTATTTGTTTTATCTTGATCTATCTATCTAGTTTTTAGTGGAGGTAGGAATACCAAAGTGGGGATTTGGTTGTGGTGAACTCATATATGGCCCACAATAATTTTCTCTTATTTGTATGTGTTTAGGTGATGAACATATAGTTTACAGAGTGAAGAGGAGTGAGTCAGAAGTAGTTGGAAGCACATGACATTTTCTATGAAAGAGAACTCTAGCATAGTGCACAAATGTCTTAGTGGCATATAGTTTCTTAAGGTTGTGAGCCTAAAAATTTAAAGGCTATTAGTTTATTATGTGTATTTCACATTTTTTTGTAATCAAAATACTTATATCTTCTAGCATAGTTGACCTATCTTTCTTTTATTGTGTTATTATCAATTCTGAAATCTAGTTTTTGTATTATGATACACTTAATCTTTTTGTATTTTTTTTCTTAAGGTTGTATCTTATTTTGTTTACATTTGTAAACTATATTTTGTTCATTTAAGGCTGTCTTGATCCCCTCGCTCACAATAGCATTAGATGAAGTGAGCTAGTGTAAGATGCATTTTCTCTTTAGGGACTTTATATTCAAAGTTAGAAAATGTTGTACTCTACATTGTGGTGAACCCAATGTGAATGCCTAAATGTATGATCTTTTCATTCAAGGATTCAATGTATTTGATAAGGCATTCTCAGAGGATAATTTCAATAAGTTGGATGATACCCTATCTAATTTCCTAGGTTTGTCCCCCTCATGATTCAAAATATACCAAACATAGATCTATCTTCATTAAGGATTAAGGAGTCTATGAATGTCATCATAGTCTCTCCATCTCCCTTAAAGCCCAAGAGACCAGTCATTTGTTTGACAACCAAAATTCATTCTCCTAAGGAGGTTAATTCTATTTATGGTTACGTATTTGGTAATAGCTCTCCCACTCTTTTGACCAAGTTTTCTCAATTTAGGAATGATTTCTATAACATTGTTTCTCATACCTATAACATGTGGAGGAATAAGGATAACTTTAATCATCCTATGACAGTTTTGTTTCCTTTTCAGCCCAACCTTGCATGAGCACCCAATGTTGTAGCTAAGAAATCTATTGATTATGATCTTATTCTATTCATTCATGGAAAACAAGTACACTTGGACTGAAAATAGATAAAATAGTATTACAGCTACAAAAGCTTCTATTCATAAAATTGACTAACTTCCAAGAGTTACAAAAATCATCTTATTTAAAGGAAAACTATAACTACTCCCTAAATCTAAGATCACTCCATTAATGAGGATCGTTACAAATATATAATGTCTTATAAAAGAAATAATAGTCATCAAGAATAGTTCCTCCCAGAATATATTGCCTTATGTGTATTGACTCATTCCTCATGTGAAGGTCTTGCAGAAATGCCTTAACTATTCAAGCACTCTCTTAACTTCATTAAAC
Source organism: Chamaecyparis obtusa (assembly GCA_027943335.1). NCBI lineage: Eukaryota > Viridiplantae > Streptophyta > Pinopsida > Cupressales > Cupressaceae > Chamaecyparis > Chamaecyparis obtusa. The sequence continues at coordinate 362,428 of BSBK01003848.1, read as the reverse complement.
ACAATGACATCTTGTAGCAACGACCGTTTTTTACTTTTTCACTACCACTACATTGATCTTTAAACATGCCATGACTGATCCCTTCAAAATGATTAATGCACACACAACCTTCGATACATACATATTCACATCATTAATATTAGAAAGAAAGTATTAAGTTCTAATCAATACTCTTGCAAGGCATATGGCTACAAGAAGGAATCTACCCAAAAACATAATATAGGTAAAGGATCATTCATTAGCATATATAATTAATGCATTCTGTCATTTCTGCCGATCAGTTTTAAGAAAATATATTATGTTCTTCTATCATCCATATTCCTACTTTATGTCTTTACACATATAAAACCATAAGTCTATCTATCTATTTTGCAAACAAACTGTTGAAAAGAAACAAGAACACTTAGAAAGATACCTAAGTGGAAGTGGGATGTCATTTCTATGGACTTCATCGTTGGTCTTCCTATGTCATCTTGATGTCATGATGCGATCATGGTGGCATTTGACAAGTTGACCAAGGTAGCCAACTTCTCACCTATTTGGACCACCTTTACATCCCCAACAATGGCACATGTTTTCTTGCGGGATATTGTCAGACTTCATGGCATACCTTGTAAGTTCATTTTAGATCAGGATTCTCTCTTCACATCATCCTTCTAGAGGGGATTACTGTTAGATTTGGGCACTAAGCTCAATTTTAGCAACACGTATCATCTTGAGATAGATGGTCAAATAAAGAGGGTAAATTAGGTGTTGGAGGATATGCTCTACATGTATGTCATAGATCATCAGACTAGGTGGGAGGACTACCTTCATTTGGTAGAGTTTTCCTACAATAATAGGCATCACAATTTTCTAGGTATGCCTCCCTATCAGACATTATATGGTAGACCACGTATGACACCTTTGAGTTGGGACCACATTGAGGATAGAGTTTCTTTAGGTCCTAAGTTGATTGGAGAGTTGGAACAGTCGGTGACCTTGATTAGACAATGTCTGAAGGAAGTGCGGGATAGATAGAAGAAGTATGTAGACGCAAAGAGAGAGGATCATAGTTATATTATTGGGGATAGAGTTTTTTTGAGAGTGCGACCTCATAAGAGTCCAATCCATTAGGGCTCCAAGCTTGCACCCAGATTTGTTGGTCCTTTCAAGATTCTTGAGTGGATAGGTCATGTTGCCTATTGTCTAGCCTTATCACTTAGGCTATCATGTATCCATGATGTCTTTCATGTATCAGTGTTGAGGAAGTATATATTTGATGAGTCTCATATCATATATTGGGATACCTTGTAGGTGGAGTCAGACAGACAACTAGATTTGGATCTCATTTGCATTTTGGCATGCTCGATGCTAGCTCTTCGACACCAAGAGCTAGCCTAGGGTAGGGTCCAGTGGGATTATTGTAATGAGGTTACGACATCATGGGAGGATGCAACACAGATGAGAACAAAGTATCCCCATCTTTTTGATGAACCCCAAGAGGAATTTCATGCCTAAGGGGGAGGATGTGAGGTCCCACCTCGAGCCCATCATAGTTTTTCAGTTTTTGAATTAGAGAGATACTCATTTGATACTTTATTTTGATGCACTATGGATTTTAGACACCTTATGTCATGGATTCTACCACTTTAGATGCTAGATGCACATTTTTTTATGATTATTATGATGATTATCTGGTGACTTAATTAAGGATCTACATTTATGATTGACCTAATTTTATGAATACTAGGATGACAAGATGAGATTTAATTTTGTGACTAACTAGGAAATGAATATTTTAGGCAATTATGATGGGATGAGTCTTATTAAGTGTTGAATTCAATTGTTTTATTTCCTGATGAGTTTGTATATGTTTTCATAAATGAGAAAGGTTAAAATATTATTTAGTGTGAATTCCAAATTTGATTATGAGATGTTGCAAATGTTTTTTTAAGTCAAATGTAATTGAATTGTATAGTTATGGATTTACATTTCTTGGACTACTGATGTCAGATTTAGTGTTTAGGAAATAAGACCATGGTGTTATATTGGGAAACCAAACATAGACCTACATAAATTCAGTGCAAGACAAGGTTGCGTCTAATAAGAGACAAAACCTCATTGTATTGTATTTTATTTGTGAACATAATGAGTTTGTATGTCTTAATTAAATGTGTTTAATTGTAATTGTAAATTGTTTATGTGAGGTGTTCAAATGGATATGCCATGTGGCTTGTGATGTGTTAATTGTGTTGTGTCACTTGACACTTGTAATGTGTACATGTGGCCATGACATGTCCACTTGAGGATTGGTTGTCCACCAACCTAGGATAGTAACCCTTTAGGATCCCCATGTATGAATCCCTCAGTTAGGGAGCTCGAGGTAGAGTCATGTCATTGAATTTCGAATTGGATCTTATCACGGGCTTTTGGGCGGTTAGAAAGGTCCCTAGGGGCGTGTTTATGCCATTTTTAGCTATCCCACTAGGTATACCTATGGGTAAGGGTCAATTTTAACCATAGGACAACCCATAGCTGACCAAAAGACCCTTCATAAAGTTGGATTTTCAAAATGGCCGAAAATCAACTTTTGAAGCAAGGTCTTGGTAATAACACCATTCATTACAATGCAAGGTCTTTGCCCACCTTTTTGGCCAGCCTTTTTAGGAGCTTATTTTTGGAAAGATGTAAGAAGCTTAGGGAAGACCAACCAATTGGGAGGTTTACCTTATCCCTAGGGGGTTGTGGGGAGTTGTGTGGAGGTCTTTTTAGTGGGGAATCTCCATTGTGGAGAGTTCAAACACCCACTCTCTAACTTAGAGACTAGAATAGATTTAGAGGAGGAGAAGCTTGGACAAGAAGGATCTCAACTTCAACTCTTTCCATTAGCTTTGGACTTAGGTTGGTGGCTCTACTTGAAATCCATGTTATTGCATGTAGTATGAGGAAAAGATGTTATATTGAATGTTTTAATTTTCTCTTGTTATGTTGTTATGAAAATATTGCAATACTTGTATGCAAGTAGATGTATTATGTAAATCATGAGATGTATATTCTTTGAGAAAATCTTGTGTTTTAATTTTGTGTAGCATTGTGCTTCCTTCTTTTGTTTTGTGTTGTTTTTTTGTGAGTCTCAAGGACACACTCACCCTTGGGAGGGAAGAGTAGCCTTAGGGTTGAAGGATTTTTGACAGTCATGGGTGTAGCGTGTCTCCTCAAAGAGGACAGGGATAAACATGGAGTATGGGCTCCATGATGCCATTCATGCTTTTGGGGGTTATAAGGGAATGCTTGTGTTGGCATGATGCCTTGGGGGCCATAAGAGTTTTGAAGCTGAGTAAGAGATAGTTGTGTTGACGTTGTTTATTGCTGATGCCTTATGCAGGCTTGTTCTCATTTTTATGGATTTCTCCCAAGTAGTACTTGGTCCACCTTCACTCCAAGAAAATGGTCATTGTGAGACCCTTTGTGCAAACCAGGGTTGGAAAAATCATGTTTTGGTTACTTCTAATATTTGTTTTGTTGATATTCTTGTTTACATCTTCCCGGCAATGTTTTTGGTTCCCCTAGCTTAGGGCTGGCCTCTTAGAGGCCTTGGTTGGGAGGTGAGCATCCCATGGTCCTATTCAAGTGTCATTGTAGGTTTTGAAGCTCTTGTTTTTTAATATGTTAAAATGGAAAAATAGTAATATACCTAACATTCAACACATATTCATTTGAAATTGAATTTGGAATTGAAGTAGCATAAGTAAATCTGAAAATACTTGAAAATCAATTAGGTCAAGATAAATACCTCATCATGAAATTGATTCATAAATACCTATTTTCTGAAGTTTGTGCACACTTTCAGAAAAATCCAAAACCTATCTTGGACTGGAAATGCTAAGATGAAGAAAACCCATAAATCTTTCTCCAAAATAGCTCAGCTCGGGTTTGACCCTCATAAAAGGTCAAATACCACATTCTTTATTTGAAGTCTGATTCAAATTCTGTTCATAGATCCCAGAAGTTCGGCAAAAAGGGTACTCAGATCTGTCCTCTGATCCTTAAAACAACAACTGTAGATATCTAAAAATGGGAGTTTTAGGGTGGCTATATAGGGTTTTGCCTTAGTCAAACCCCAGTTTTGGTGGTCTCCACCTCCACGAATAGTCGATTGAAATAGAATGTGTGTGTGTGTGTGTGTGTGTGTGTATTGAAAGTGTAATGCCAAGATCTAATCCTCTAGATCAAAACCCTAGCATGAATATGTATGAAATATCAATGCATAGATTTGAATGAGATAGAAAAGCATACCAAGCCCCCAAGGCTAAAGTAATTCTACCAAACTCACAATCCGTAATTGCTACTCCATGATTGAATCCTTGAATGCTTGAAAGTTGATAATGGTGGATCAAGGAAGAAAGGATCTCTCTTGCTCCAATTATGAGTCTACAAAGATGCTTGATGCCAACAATGGCTTGATCTTCTATATCTTCCTCTTGCTAACTTGCACCTTCACTATTCCTTCCTTGCTTGAATTCTTGCTTGCACTTGAAAGCTTACAATTGGTTGAGATGAGATATGAAAACTTGATGTGAAAATGAGAGAGGAAGGCCTCCTTTTATAGTGATCTAGGGCACACTCCTCTAGATGGGCCACCTTGGAGTATTAAATCCCAATTAGGTCCTGACCTTTAGAAAATATACCTAGATTAAATTTAATTAAAGGATTTACCATCCTGAAACTTGAAATGGTGAACCTGAAGGCGGGAAAATAAATTTCCCAAAAGCCCGAAGCCCAGAAATTAAAGATCTTGAAAATTTGGAGAAAGGGGTCAATGTCAAGTTTGACCCTAACCTAGTCAGGGTCAACCTAAGACCTTGACCTAGTCAGGGTCAACCTAAGACCTTGACCTAGTCAGGGTCAACCTAAGACATTAACCTTGATCCTAAGTTGACTCAGAATCAAGTCAAGAGGTCCCAGGGATGTCCAAAAACCTACAATTGATGCCAGAACAGGACAGAATGTCAGGAATAGACATAAAATCCTATGATTACTAAGATGAAGGCTAGGAGGATCCATTTCTAAATCCTACCTAGAAAATAGAGCCATGGAAGAGGGAAATTCAGGAGAATCCTCAGGATTCTAACCCTAATTTCACCTAGAATGAAGAAGATGAGTGCAAAATGCATCCTAAATGCATGTCTATCATGATAAATGTATTAAAAGAGGGTGATAAACCTATCAAGATGGAAGTGCTTCCATTTTAAGATGATACATTTAGCCCCCACTTTAGCAGAGTTATGACACTACATGAATATGCAAGCTAAAGTAAGAAAACATCATAGTAAATAAAAAGGATATAGCCAAGTCCTTGATGTAAAGATGCTGTAGAAAACTATTAGAACCTGCAACACACAAGGTTAATAAAAATATATAAATCACCTAAAGCTTACTATATGATGATTTGAGAAGTGTATAGAGCCCCTTATGCCCCCCCCTATTTCGGCTTTCTACTTCGGAAGGGTGAAATAGGGTGATAAGAAAAACTCTATATACTGGATATGTAGAGTGTTGAAAAGGCCTTTCCTAAACCAATTAGAAGGATTCCTAACCTTCCTAAACTAGTTCAAGGAGTTAAGTATCTGAATCATGATTCCAACACCACTGACGACACTGAAAATGGAGTTACCAAACTCAAGTCATGATAAAAAGAGTGGATGTCTATCTAAATGCATAAGAAAGAAATTTTGAATTAACCCTAAGAAAACCCTAATTTTTACCTTATAATAGAGATAAAAAGCAAAACTTACTCAATCTTACTATTTGTAGATTTGAAATGAGAAAGCAAGATGCCGAGAAGAGAAGAGCTGCGAGCGACACGCCTGGAGTCTCTAAGACACAACTTAGCTATCGGACGACCACTACCAGAGGTGAGTTGTGCCTTTATCCACCTTTATGTTTCTCAAATTCCTTTTTTTGAGAGGTTAGGTCAATTTTTCCCCCTTTAGGTCGACCCTGACCTATTTAGGTCGACATTGACCCACCTCGGTCGACTTTGACCCATAAAAGTTGACATTGCCCAGGGGGTTTTTTTTGTCATTTTTTGAGATGAGGTCAACCTTGACCCAGTAAAGTCAACATTGACCCAGTAAGGTTGACATTGACCTGACTGAGGTCAACTTTGACCTAGTTCAGTTATATTTGTAGATTGGATGATGTAGATTACTGATATGATGTTTGTTTGTGCTTACAAGACCTAGTCTACTTCCGAGAACATCCTTTTGGGGATTTTCTAGTGAATGTCAAGCAGAGACTGTTCGAGCTGGATGATGAGGGGATGCAGTTACTAAGGGATGTAGGACTTTACTGGGTATCAATCCTTCCACAGATTAGACTACACTGAGCCATGCTGTCGGCTCTGATAGAGAGATGGGATGAGGATACATGCTCCTTCCATCTTCCATGTGGGGAGATCATAGTGACTTTAGAGGATGTATATAGGATTATGCAGCTTCTAGTCCGAGGGGAGACTGTCAGACCTAGAGCACAGTGTGGTTGTGAGGAGATCCATGCAGACACAGAGTATTGTGCAGGTGTGCATCCATTAATGCAGAGCCAATTAGATCAAATTCCACTATCTGTTGTATTATCAAGCCCTACACCTTTAATACATAAGGTGATGTTGTGCATAGTATCCTTGGTTCTGTTACCCAACTCAAAGGGTACCATATTTTGTTCACCTCTAACACATCTTATATAGAAGATGGAGAGAGAGAGGACTGTATTCTCATGGGATCACAACATGCTAGCTCAGCTATACCATGAGTTGAGTCAGTTAGTGAGGTATCAGTGAGAGAGTCTATCGACATGTACAGTTCTACAGATATGGATCTTTGATCATTTCACATGTACACATCCATAGGGAGTGCTGGTGATGGTAGATGCAATGATAGTAAGAGATTTTGCAAATCCTTTGAGGGATATTTGGTAGTTTGGGGATATGCTCTATTAGAGAGTACATCTAGACTGCATTGCCAGTACTGATGTGATATGGAGACCCTACTACCAGATGATAGAGTGGCTTGATACATGATTCTAGATGAGACATTCACAGTAGTGAAAGCTATTAGAGGGTCATCAAAATCATATAGTGATGCCCTACTATTATGATTAGGTGAAGAGGTAGTTCGGCCTCTTATAAGGAGTCCCTAAGGAAATACCTTGCTATATGCATCCAATGAGATACTATCAGAGACCTGACACCATACACTGACCATCAATAGCAGACATTGAGGATAGCGATATAGAGGAGATAGAGGATAGAGAGGTACCATCAGGTGTAGCCTATGTAGGTGTGAGCCAAGATTACATCAAGTACTAGAGTTTGGAGGGGACCCATCCTATCTTTCTCGCGGATTATCCCACAAGTGATATGGGCTTTACAGAGGGGACACACCGGGATAGTGGAGCCATCGAGGAGGATGAGGATATCAGAGATGAGGAGCATATCTTCAAGGGAGATCCCATGGAGGAGGAAAGAGCAGAGGAGAGGGCAGAGGACATGCCCCCAACTGGTAATATAGGTACATATATACCTCTTACACATGCATCACCATTGAGATCACGACGGCCCCCATGGTCCCACACAAAGACACCACCATCAAGGCCTAGACATAATGAGCATGGAGAGAGTAGTAACTCCATGCCCCCACCATCTAGGCACTTTAGTGACATCCAGGAGGGAGACCCAGGTATAAATTTGATTGAAAATTGTTGGAACATATGATTTGATTTGACATAGATAGGATACTAGACTGATAGAAGTTTGTTTGTCTATAGCTAGCGTAGCAGAGTGGAGGAGCTTTGTATCCAAGGTTCTCAAGGATAACATTATATCCTACCAACTACCAGCTGACGAGCGATAATCTTCCATTGGTCATAGGGATCCTGGCAGACATGCCGACATCTTTGTATGTATCCAGTGAGAGCTGAGGATGTGCAGAGAAAGAGAGGAGAAGATGATGGTAGAGATATAGAGTCTTTGTGAGTGTGTATAGGGTATGAGCATATCTAGGAGCCACACACAGACACACAAATCTTCATCTTCTTACCACAGGGCAGAGAGATCTAGGAGTCACCAGCCATCAGATCGTCATAGTGATAGCTAGGTCCATTGGCCTCATATGTATCAAAACTTAAAAAACTAAATTTGTGATGAATGAAAAACTTTCTCTACTGACTAGTTATATGTTTGATTACTATGCTTTCATCAATATAAAACTTAATAGAAAGAAAGATAGAAAGAAAGTGCATAAATATATTCAATATGTAATTTTTACTAAAACTACATAACCTATAAAAGAAATCTTTATAAGGAATACATGAATGCACATGAAATAAATGAGATTAAGGGTAATAACTTTTAAGATGCATAATATTAATGGGTTCCTTAAAAGAAAAACCATCCATATCAGCAAGTTTGTAAGCACCCGAACCAAAGTTTTGAATAACAACAAAAGGTCCAAGCCAATTAGGGCTAAATTTTCCTTTTTCACTTGGTAAAGCATTCACATTCCATTGATTCTCATAAAGAACTAAATCACCAACCGCAAATGTTCGCTTAATCACCTTATGATTGTATTGTTTCTGAAGAGATTTATGATAAGCTTTGATATGTTCTAATGCATGTATTCATTGTTCATCCAACATTTCTAATTCTTGTAAGCATTTTTCATGAAAAGTATCTTTATCAATTATCCCATGAAATGAAATGCATAAAGAAGGTATTTCTAGTTCCAAAGGCATAATAGCATCAGTACCATAGACAAGATTATAAGGAGAAGTACCTGTGGCAGTATGAACACTAGTCCTATAAGCCCATAAAGCATAAGTCAATTGAGTATGCCAATCTTTGGCATGCTTATTAACTATTTTTCTCAAGATTTGTTCAATAATTTTATTTGATGCTTCAACTTGTCCATTAGATTGAGGATAATAAGGAGTTGAAAATCTATGTTGAATTCTATATTTCTCCAAGAATTTTGCAACTTCTTTATTTTTAAAAGATGTTCCATTATCTAAAATTATCATCGAAGGTATACCAAATCTTGTTATGATATTAATAAGGATAAAATAAAAAATAACATCTGTCATTGTTGAACAAAGAGGGACAGCTTCAACCCACTTCGTGAAGTAATCCGTAGTTGTGAGAATGTAAGTATGTCCTTGAGAAGAAGTCAGTGAGATTTTTCCAATAAGGTCAAAACCCCACACACTGAAAGGCCATGGAGAAACTTGATTACGAAGCTCATGAGCAGGAGCATGAATCAAATTACTATGTTGTTTACATTGAGGACATTTCTTAACAAATATGAAAGAATCTTGTTCCATGGTTTGCCAATAATATCCCATTTGAAGCAATTTATTAACGAGGGATTTTCCACCAAAATGTCCTCCACAAGAACCAGAATGAGCCTTTGCTAAAGCTACAAGAATTTCAATTCTATTAAGACATCTTAATAATAATCCTTCATAAGAGCATTTGTAAAGCGTGTCTCCTAAAATTATGTACCGAGCTGCAAGTTTCTGAATACGATTACGCATGTTCCTTGTTGCTAATTCAGGAAAAGTACCATCCTTCAAAAAATGAAAAATATGTGAATACCATTCATTTGAATGCAAATTGAAACAGTCAAAAGTGATCTTATCAGAAATTGCAGGGCATTTAAGAGTTTGTATAGTAAATTGAAAATTTTCCGCATTATTCTCGAGACAAACCAAGGAAACTACACTAGCCATAGCATCTGCATGTCGATTATCCTTCCTAGGTAAAGTCTGAATCGTATAAGATGGGAATTGTGAAAGCACATCAAGAGCTAAATCTCTATATTATGTCATTTTAGTATTTTTAGTTTGATATCCTCCTTAATCTATTCAACTATCAGTTGCGAATCACCATATATTTGTAAATGTTGGATATTGAGGGATGAAGCTGCTTGTAGTCCAACTATAAGGGCTTCATACTCCACAATATTATTAGTACAAGGAAAAGTTAATTTATAGGATAAAGGGATGGGTTTTTTTGTAGGGGGAATCAAGATGATACCCACACCAGAACCTGTTTTACACTTAGACCCATCAAAATATAATTCCCAAATATCATCCTGTTGAATAGCTAGAATATTATCATCAGGAAATTCTATAGAAGTAGAATTTTCATCTAGACAAGGACTAGGAGCCTCAGCTAAATAATCTATCAACGCTTGTCCCTTAATAGATTTTTGAGAAATAAAATTAAGATCAAATTCGGTGAGCAACATAACCCATTTTGCTAACCGACCAGAAAGATCAATTTGTGTGAAAAGATGTTTCAAATGATCGAACTTGGCAATCACATTAACTTCAGCATTTATAAGATAATGCCTAATTTTCTGACATGCATAAACTATAGCTAGACATTGTCTTTCTAAATCTATATATCATGTTTCATAATCAATTAAAGTCTGACTAATGTAATACACGGGTTTTTCCTTACCAGTATCATCAATTTGAGCTAGCAAGGCACTCACGGCCCGTGGTGTCATTGAAGTGTATAGTTGAAATGGTTTATCAAAATTTGTAGGCTGCAAAATAGGAGGATTCACAAGATACTCCTTAAATTTCTCAAAAGTTTGTTTACACTCATCATTCCAAGAGAAAGTGGTATCCTTTCTAAGCAAGGAAGTAAAAGAAATAGTTCGGTCGGCTAAATTAGAAATAAAGCGACGAATAACTTGTATTTTTCCTTGTAAACTTCATAACTAAGAAATATTCTTAGGAGGAGGCATATTAACAATAGCGTCAATCTTTTCAGTATCTACTTCGATGCCTCGCTTAGAGATTATAAATCCTAATAATTTACCAGAATCAACTCCAAAGACACACTTCTTAGGATTCAATCTCATATTATAACTTTGAATTCTTTCAAATATCTATCATAAAATAGTAACATGATCTTCTCTATGTATAGATTTTGCCAAGATGTCATCCACATAATCTTCAAGAATCTTATGAATGTAATCATGAAAAATTAGAGTCATAGCCCATTGATAAGTTGCTCCCGCATTTTTTAATCCAAAAGGCATCATGACCCAACAAAAGGTTCCCCAAGGTGTTATAAATGTAGTCTTAAATTGATCTTCAGGGGGGATAAAGATTTGATTATATCCTGAAAAACAATCCATAAAAGATAACAAAGCATGACCCGCTATTGAATCCACAATCATATCAATATTAGGTAGCAGGAAATCATCTTTCAAGGATGCCTTATTTAAATCTCTAAAATCAGTGCACATCCTTATTTTATTTTCTCCTTTTGACATAGGCACAATGTTTGAAATCCAATTTGAGTAATCAATAGAATGGATAAATCCAGAATCCAATAGTTTTTCAATTTCACCTTTGACTAACAAAGCAATTTGTGGATTCATCTTTCAAATTTTTTGTTTCACAGGTTTCATATTTGGTTTTAGAACAATGTTATGAGTAACAATTTTAGAATCGATACCTGGCATATTAGAATATGTCCAAGCAAAGATATCCTTAAATTAGAGAAAAAAGGGAAGCCAACTGATCACGTTCATCCCGATTCAAACATTTCCCAATTTTTATCATCCTTTCAGAATCATTTTCATCCACTTGAATATTAATAGTCTCAGTGATTAACAAATCACTTCTTATCAGAGAATCCATTGGTAAAGGGAGAATATCATGTTCTTCATGTTCTCCAAAATAAGCATCTATTTTTAAGCAATAAGGCTTTCCTCATTTGTGATGAAATTTAGGTAGATCCTCATAAACCCCTAAAAATTCCATTAAGGCTTCATCCTTAGGAAAAATATCCAAAGAGGATTATTGATTAAGGTCAATAAGCAATGGGTTAACCAATTTCAACTATCCACTACAAATATGATTAACATTAAGATGAAAAGCTGATGGTTATCTATAATGATTAAATCCTAATCCATACGTATGATCATAGACGTCATTATCCAGAGGTACTTGTATACCTTGTTCATATTTACCACATCCTTTCCCATTAAATCCTGATTTCTTAAGCAAATGATAACTAGGTCCATATTGATCAATCATATCAGAAGGAGTCCAAGGAGTGGCATATGTCACAATTTGATAACAATCAGGCTTTCTAGTGTCAAGCATTTCATTAATCGAAGCGGCAACAAAATTACTTTTTAATTCTTCAGACAACGGGGAAGAAGTAAAAACTTTTTTCTCAAATTCACTCTATTGCTTCATGAATTCTAAATTAGAGACCTTGTATTCTCCAATAAAGTTAGGATTAAAATCTAGTGTCCCCCAATCATCCTCAGTCAAGGAAGAAGAAGAAGATGGAGCTTCTTGTTGTTGAATCTCAGGTTGTTTTTATCTCAGATTGTTGTATCTTCGCTTGTTTCTGAATCTCCTTATTAGGTTGAATAGGTTTAGAGTTCTTAGCATATTCTACATTTAAGCAAGGGTTTGGAGCATCATCTGCATGTAATGTATACATTAGATTATTATAGATGAACCTAACCTTGCGATGAAGAGTAGAAGGAATTGGATGCATAGTATGTAACCAAGGTCTTCCTAAAAGAAGATTATAGTTGAGAGGTCCAGGCATAGCATGGATAGGAGTATTTAGAATAACTGGACCTACTTTAATAGGTAAGGTAATAATACCCAAAGTTCTTTTCGCAATATTATCAAATCCATGTATAGGAACATTATCAGGTTGAATAGTAGATAAATCAGCCTTAATCGCCTTAAGCATATCCATGCTACAAACATTAAGTCTGGATCCATTGTCAATTAAGGTTCTACGAATGATACTCTGATTAATAGAGATAGCCACCATAAGAGCATCATATTGATTCTGCACCTCTAAGGAAGGTAAATCATTATCAGAAAACACAATAGGAGGTACAAAAGGCATATTATGCATACAATCCAAAATAGAATGAATGTTTTCTTGATTAGGAGGTGAAGTAGGAAGAGTAGATAGAGCTTTTTGCAATGCCTCATGATATGTCAGAGATGTTTGAAGTAATTCCCTTAAAGATATCTTAGCAGGAGTAGCACGTAATTGGTCAACTAAGTTATACTCCTTAAAGGTAGATGGATACCTAGGTGCTTGAGGAAGCATAGGTTGAGAAGGAGGTAAAGAAACTGGAACAACAGGCTGAGGGTTATTCTGTGTGTGATAAGCATGTGAAATGGAATCAGTGTTGTCAAAAAAATCCAAAGGATCTCTAGGTTTACCTTTAATTGTTATACGAGGACATCCTTTTACCGTCATCAAAGGTGTAGGATAGATCATTTTAGGTTTATCAATGTTACAAATAGTGGCACATGAAGGTAACCATGCACACACCCTATGGTAAAGGTCAATTGCAGAGGTTGTGGAGGAGAGTGAAATAGGAATAGGATCCATGGAGACCATATTTGAACCATTTTCATCCTCACTACCATGTACCTCATTAGGGATTCTATCCTCTTGTATAATAAAAGCATCATCAAAGTACTCAAAACAAGAATCATACATGTTGAATACAAAGAAAGTACTAAAAGCATGAAAAATAGAAATATTTTTGTATTTTTAAAGGAATTTTGCAATTTTTTTATATTTTTGAAATATAAATGCAAGAAACAAATCTACAAGATTTAAATCTAACACCATAAAAGAAAGAGTTGTCATAAACAGGTTCACCAAAATGAATATGGTTAAAATGGAAACAAAGTAATATACCTAACATTCAACACATATTCATTTGAAATTGAATTTGGAATTGAAGTAGCATAAGTAAATTTGAAAATACTTGAAAATTAATTAGGTCAAGATACATACCTCATCATGAAATTGATTCATAAATACCTATTTTCTGAAGTCTATGCACACTTTCAGAAAAAATCCAAAACCTATCTTGGACTGGAAATGTTGAGACGAAGAAAACCCAGAAATCTTTCTCCGAAATAGTTCAGCTCAGGTTTGACCCTCATAAAAGGTCAAATACCACATTCTTTATTTGAAGCCTGATTCAAATTCTGTTCATAGATCCCGGAAGTTCGGCGAAAAGGGTACTCAGATATGTCCTCTGATCCTTAAAACAACAACTGTAGATATCTAAAAGGGGAGTTTTGGGGTGGCTATATAGGGTTTTGCCTTAGTCAAACCCCCATTTTGGTGGTCTCCACCTCCACGAATAGCTGATTGAAATAGAATGTGTGTGTGTATGTATTGAAAGTGTAATGCCAAGATCTAATCCTCTAGATCAAAACCCTAGCATGAATATGTATGAAATATCAATGCATAGATTTGAATGAGATAGAAAAGCATACCAAGCCCCCAAGGCTAAAGTACTTCTACCAAACTCACAATCTGTAATTGCTACTCCATGATTGAATCCTTGAATGCTTGAAAGTTGATAATGGTGGATCAAGGAAGAAAGGATCTCTCTTGCTCCAATTATGAGTCTACAAAGATGCTTGATGTCAACAATGGCTTGATCTTCTATATCTTCCTCTTGCTAACTTACACCTTCACTATTCCTTCCTTGCTTGAATTCTTGCTTGCACTTGAAATCTTGGAATTGCTTGAGATGAGATATGAAAACTTGATGTGATAATGAGAGAGGAAGGCCTCCTTTTATAGTGATCTAGGGCGCACTCCTCTAGATGGGCCACCTTGGAGAATTAAATCCCAATTAGGTCCTGACCTTTAGAAAATATACCTAGATTAAATGCAATTAAAGGATTTACCATCCCGAAACCCAAAATGGTGAACCTAGAGGCGGGAAAATAAATTTCCTGAAAGCTCGAAGCTTGGAAATTAAAGATTTTGAAAATTTGGAGAAAGGGGTCAATGTTGAGGTTGACCCTAACCTAGTTACGGTCGACCTAAGACATTGACCTAGTCAGAGTCAACCTAAGACCTTGACCTAGTTAGGGTCAACCTAAGACCTTGACCTAGTTAGGGTCGACCTAAGACATTGACCCTGATCCTAAGTTGACTCAGAATCAAGTCGAGAGGTCCCAGGGATGTCCAAAAACCTAGAATTGATGCCAAAATAGGATATAATGTTAGGAATAGACATAAAATCCTATGATTACTAAGATGGAGGCCAGGAGGATCCATTTCTAAATCCTACCTAGAAAATAGAGCCATGGAAGAGGGAAATTTAGGAGAATCCTCAGGATTCTAACCCTAATTTCACCTAGAATGAAAAAGATGAGTGCAAAATGCATCCTAAATGCATGTCTATAATGATAAATGTATTAAAAGAGGGTGCTAAACCTATCAAGATGGAAGTGCTTCCATTTTAAGATGATACAGTTTTCTTGAAGATAAAAACATATCTCTTGAAGAATGCAAAGGAAAGAAATTTTGTGAATGTAATAAGAGATGTTTCTTGTTTTCTATGATGTTGAAAAAGTTATTATTTGAAGGATGGATCTCTAAGGTACCCTTGTTTTGTAAATGTACAAAATAAAGAATAGCATGAAAGTTGCTTCATTTAACATTTTAATGTGCAGTTATAAGGATGTATGTTTTAAATGAAAACATGTATTTGAAGGAGTTATATTTATGTTAGTAGATCTCTCTATTATATTAGTAGATTTAATTTTAAAGAGGATTTACCTTCTGTTGGTTGTGGATTATTCCCTTTGATCTTCAACTTGCAGATTTACACTTTGATGGATAATGTAAATGAAACTCTGACTCTATCACCACTCCAAAGTCCATAAGGAAGAGGGCCAACTGACAAGGATAAAAAGATCCTTCTACACTTTGAGCTTCAGTGCTCAGGCAGGTGTACCCTTGACTCACTTCTTCAAAGGAGTCTCAAAATGATGTATACAATGCTCAACACAAATCTATAAAAGGTTTATCAAATGAATGTTTATGTTTGTGTGGTTGTTAACCATGACTTCAAAAGAAAGGACCAGTGCCTTATCCCAGGGCTAAGAGTCACCCAACCGTATACTTCAACTAAATACCTTAAGTCAAACACAATGGAAACCAGGGTAAGTGCTTTGCCTATTACCCCTTTCCCTCAAGCACAAGGACATCAAATTCTATACCTGGCTACAAACTCACTGAATTCACCTAGAAGGCTTTAATCCTAACTTTGTTAGGAACTCAAAGATAAATTCAAAGTACTCTTTGTTTACCATACATTAACACACTTTTTGACATTAAAATATATGAGCTCAGAGAAAAGCAAGAAGACATACACAAGATACAAGATCGGGATTCAAGAATATTTTCATTAACACAATCAGGATCAACATACAATTGGCATGACACCAAGATGAGAAAAAGGCACCAAATCAAACCTCTATCAGTATATTACAGTAAAAAACCAGGGACAAAAAGCAACAAGATTTTGGAACCCTTGCAAAATCCAAAATTCTGCAACTTATACCACTAGCTGCCTTGGGATCCTCAAGATCAGATGCAACAAGCTTTAGACAGTTAGGGTTAGGGTCTCAACCACCCAACCTACTAGAAATGGTCTAAAAGTTATTACAGGGGTGGGAAACATAGGAAACCATAAAAGAGGAAAATCTTGAACTGATCCACAATCATGAAAATCTTCTTTGCAAGTACAAGGGATCACAAAATTGGGCTCAAAAGGACACCCTGCAACATGCCTTGAGCACACAACTGCAACGGTACAAGCTCTGCAAATGATCCAACCACACCTTGGACCACACTGCAAATAGCAAACCAGTCATATCTCACCGAACAGGGTCATTTTTGTAATGAATTCCATAAATTTGGTACTTTTTGGCGCTGGAAGCTCTTAGAAAAATTTGAATTTGAACCACAATGGCTAAATTCATGGCTCCTACAGAGAACGACAGCCCATGTTCAAACTGAGACCAGCTTTAAAACATAGCCATCCGATCAAACCTCCTTTGTAGCTTTAAGATCTCCCCCTAAAAGTGGCCCCACCAAACTTAGCAAATTGGTGACAAAGGACCCTCACCAATTCGCTAAACATTTCATGCCTTCGCTAAACACTTAGTGACTTCCCGACCATCATTCGTGCAATCGCCAGACAAACTAGCGAATCACCCTTATATTTCTGTGAATGTGTGACCACATTAAATTTGTCAGCACCATTAACTTCTTTATCCACTCCGCCAAACACTAGACTGCACTTGGGCCTACCAAATGACACATGTCACTAAACCATTCGCAGATCCATGCCCAGTCACTGGCACAGGACCCACTTTCCTTAGGCGTCAAGATGAACGGCTGGCGTAAGATCTCATAGCTCTGACAAATCCCATGCAAACTTACGCCAGCCGTAGGATCCATCCTCATCACAGACCCTTCTGACAATGACCCCACTTCTAAGCACATCCACGTCGACCAATAGGAACACATTAACTAACACCACATGGCATACGATCCCACTCGCACAATAGGCAACTTGGCAAAATGGAATAAAATTTGATGGATGGTGCATGATCACAAAGGCTTGGAATATTCCTTGTGATCATACGCTGACCGTTAGATTAAAAGCTTTCAACGTGGGCCCTCTGACATAAACCAACTCATCAACATGCAGATGAATGAAAACTCGCCAACTCAAATCACCATGGCACATAAGAACTACCTGGAAAATTGGACCCACCGCACAAAATGCATACCTCTGCAACAAAAGCCAATGGGCCCACTTGACAAGCCTTAGACCCCACCTGCTATCGGGACCACACCCCTTTCCACCAATGGGCCCAAGGACACGTGGCAAGCGGTCGCATGATCACATAGCCAAAAACTGGGCTATGCGATCATGCAATAGCCAATCAAAAGCTGCCACATCATTGCATCTGGGACCACTGCCAAAGAAGCCTTACCCTTTCGGAGGATCAAACGGTTGTCGCAAAAGCGCATAGCCTTGACAAATCCTTCACGCTTTAATGATAACCGTTGATGCTCTGACACGTCAGGACCCTCTGCCTAATCCAAAAACCAGGTCCCACCACACATCACACCTGCGCACTAAAGAAAAGTAAACCGCCAGGCAGCTGAACAGAAACTGGGACCCGCACGACCAGGTGGCAAGCCGTCGCATGATCGCATGTCAGAAAAGTCTGACATGCGGCCATGCGATAGCCAATAAGAACATGCCCCTACCACCCCTCTGACATCAGGCCCACATCATCGCACTTGTACACTTAAGACAAAGAACAAGGAGAGCCGACATAAAAGAAGATATGCAATGTCGAAAACACACAGGGTTTTTGGTGACAAATCGAAAACACACAGAATTTTCAACATGACACAAAGGTAAACTAGGAAGCCAAAAACATTGAGGGTTTTTATGCAGGCCAAAAAGGTCGAAAACACATAGGGCTTTTCGAAAACACTGTGGGTTTTCAACACTGTGGTAGATTTTAAGGTTTATTTCCTGCGGACCTTAGGACTTGAAAATCTTACTGGGTTTTGTGAATTAGGAGACGCGACTTGGACTGGAGCCTGGTGACAACACAAGGAACATAGGGCAGGACACAAACCATGAAACATTTGCAAGGAGGAGGCCATTTTCAAAGGATTTTTCTATAACAAGAAAATGGCCTAACACCTTCAAAGATTGTTGATTTAGAATGTACAAATTAAAGGGAAAATAATTAGACTTAGAAAACCCTTGCAAAAAAAAAAATACTGCTCTTTAAAAGTTGATTTGTTTTTTCTTTAAGAAGAATTAAACTTAAAGAAAGTTCACTAAACACTCCATTAGTTTAGAAAAGCAATATGTTCTTTTTTTTTTAAAGAGTATTTATAAGCTTTATGTTTTAAGCATAAATGTTGTTGCATAAGAGGGTTATACATGTATTTTATTATGTTTCTTTTGAGAGTCTTTATTTCATGCAATTTTAGTTTCATTTATAATTAAAGAATAAGTTAAGTTATAGATCAAACTTACTATTCAAATGCACATTTACTTGTAACTTAAATAAATATATGGGAAAAAGGTTATTTTGTTACTCAAGTATTTAAATGTTTATATACCTTTAGCTTGCAGAATATTTGTATGTAAGGAATGAACTGAATATTTACTCCCATAATTATGTTTTCATTAAAAGAGAAAAAAAATAGTGACTGATAGATAAATAGAAAAAAAATGATAAAAGGGGTCAACATATCCCTTAGAATATATATATATATATATATATATATATATATATATATATATATATATATATATATATATATATATATATATATATATATATATATATATATATATATATACATATACATATACATATACATATACATATACATATACATATACATATACATATACATATACATATACATATACATATACATATACATATACATATACATATACAATGTTATTTGTTTAATAACCAAGAATGAGAATTGTTTTTTTTTTTTTTAAATTAATAATATATTAAAAAAAAATTTCTAAAATGAAAAAAACTAATTTTTTTCTTTAAAAGGGAGTGGTTGGGGACTAGCATTGTCGTACCCCATTCCCCCACCACCACAACCGTGGGTTGTGCCCACGACTGTGGCCCCACAACCATGGGTGTAAACTCACAACTATTATGCCACAACCATGGGCCGAACCCACGACTGTGGTTCAACAGCC
The DNA here is from genome assembly GCA_027943335.1 of Chamaecyparis obtusa. Lineage (NCBI taxonomy): Eukaryota > Viridiplantae > Streptophyta > Pinopsida > Cupressales > Cupressaceae > Chamaecyparis > Chamaecyparis obtusa. Next base: position 342,791 of record BSBK01003848.1, on the reverse strand, counting down.
GTGGGCCAAGACCCACGACTGTGGTGCCACAACCGTGGGCTGAAATGCATGACTTTGGTGCCACAGCCTTTGGCTGAAACCGATGTCTATGGTACCACAACCTTTTTCTGAAACCCATGACTATGGTTCCACAATCGTGGGCCAAAACCCATGACTGTGGTTCCACAACTGTGGGCCGAAACCCACAGTTGTGGTTCCACAGACATGGATAAACCCATGGGCTGTGGGTGCTTCGGCAGGGTTGTGGCCCTTAAAAAAAATATAATATTATTATTTTTTATAAAAATATGGATTAACACAAAAAAAAGATCTGTCTTAAATAAAAACCCTGCAGGGTATTTTAAAAACAAAAACTGGATACCTTGCTTGATTATAGTGAAAGAATGATGATCATGGGTGGCTAGAGACTTTGAAATATATGTAACAATATATTTATAAACATATATACAACATGTATATATACTTACAAACATAATATACCTAAGAAACTTGAATCATTCATGCATGGCTTCCTCAAACCCACCTGCATCAAAGAAAACAAACACATATGAAGAAAAAATGCAAAACTCGTGTAAGGTTTGAGAGAGAAGTGGTTTGGAGAGAAAATGAGAACTTTAGAAGTGTTTTTGGGAAAAAGGGTCAAACTCATATTGACTTCCCTCTTTTTTTTTCCCTCCCACATTTATTTTTGAAGTATGTAATTTAACTTTTATTTTTTTTGTACAACTTATCTTTGATAATGTTGTTTTGGGGGCCCTTTGGTGGGAAATGAATTTTAACTATTCTATTATGTTTGTGCTCTTTAATTTTATTATTTTCTCTCTTGAGTATATTTATTTTTGGGTGAAGATTGATATTCTTTTAGTATTTTGTTATTTTATTAGTAACGAAATTAATTGATAATTTCATTATGGGGAAATTTAACTATCTAGTAAATTATTGAATATTGCTAGGAGTTTATTTTTATTAAAGTAAATTTTTATAAAGAGACTCATAGGGGAGTTTTATAATTAATGATTGTTAATGAAATTTATTATTGAGGCTTAAATTAAATATTAATATTTTATTTGGCATCTGATGTCTATAGGTTACTTTAATATGAAACTTAATTAAGTACAACCTGGAGTCAGAACTTAGTATAGAGAGGAAACACTTTTATTTAAATTATAACAATATTTTCCGTTATTGAAAGGTGAATTCATTTAATTGACTTGACTAGGGTTGGACCAAGATATTTAACCCTAGGTTCATGTTCTTTTTTTTTTTTATCATGTGAGGGATGTTGGTGAGACTCGAGGACCTCCTGCCATGCTTCCCCTTTGGCAAATAATTGTTTATTTAACCTTATAGTTCTAATTTTTCATTTAGTCAACTTTCTAACATTAATTAGTTATTTTACTTTTAATTAAATATTAATTCTGACCTTTAAAAAAAATTAGTGTGTTTTTGCCTGTTATATTATGGGCATGAAATGTTCACACCATATGACTGGTGATATTGACAAGTTTGAGAAGCTAGAAGAATATGATGGAGGATTTGGCAAATTTGGCAATGATGCTCCATTTCCTATAAAAGGTAAAGGATCCATTGTGTTGAATGAAAAGATGAAATGAAATGATACTTACTAGGTTAGAGGACTGAACTATAATCTGTTGAGTGTTGCACAATTGAATAATATTGGCCATTGACTAAAATTTAAGAATAGAAAGGTGAAGATCTATGATGTTGATGGAGATCTAATTTTAACTAGCGGGCAATCAAGAGGTAATTTATTTTATGTTGATATTGATGAAAAGAGTTGCTTGTTTGTTAAAAATGATGTATGGCTATGAAATGTCTACAAAAGGAGTAAGAAGAAGAGTAGAGTAAAAGGTCTACAAAAATTGAGAAAATCTGATAATGTGATGTGCAAAGAATGTCAAATTGGTAAGATGACTAAGTCAAGTTTTCTAACCTAATCATTTTATAGAAATGGTATTTTGGAATTGGTTCATACTGACCTTTGTGGACCTAGGAAAGTTCAAAGCTATTGTGGAGATCAATATTTCATTGTGTTTGTTGATAATTATTAAAGAATTATGCCTATTATGTCTCTAAAAGAAAAATATAGGATTTCAAATGTTTAAGTGGTATAAAGAAAGAGTTGAAAAAGAAACAATCAAATAGCTAAAGGGTTTGAGATCTGATAGAGGAGGTAAATTTATCTCTAATGAATTTACTGTCTTCTATAATGAGCATGGAATCAAGAGTCAATTTTATGCACCAATGACTCCACAACAGAATGGGATAGCTTAGAGAAGGAATAGATCTATTGTTTATGGTGCTAGAACTTTGTTAATTGATAAAAAGGTTGCATAAATGTTTTGGAGAGAAGCTATTAGTACTGCAGTTTATACTCTCAACCGAGTATAGTTGAAGAAATGTACAAAAAGTACACCCTATGAACTTTGGTTTGCTCACACACCGAATGTAAGTTAATTTATATTTTTTAAAAGTAAGTGTTATACACTGAAATATGCTATAAATGGAAAGTTTGAATCTAAAGGAGATGATGGTATATTCCTAGGTTATTCATCAAAGAGAAAAGCATATAATTTTTTGATCAAAGATACTAACAAGATTGTTGAAAGTGCAAATGTGAGAATTGATGAATTTGTAGAAAAGAATGAAGAAAATAGAAAAAAGGAACCTGAGGATTAAAAAATATTTGTGTATGTACAAGATGGTAATTTGGTTGATTCAACTGAGCAACAACAAGAAGGAATCGATGAGCGAGATGAGCCTCCACCGAGAGATCAAAACATTGATGATTAGTCTATCAAACCTGTATTAACAAAATATGTTATAAGACACCACTCACCAAAAAGAATTATTGGAGATAAGAATGCAGGAGTTATGAAAAGAAGTTAGTTTAAATATAACACATGTTTGATTTTTGAATTTGATCCAAGACTAGTTAAAGATGCACTAGAAAATGAAGATTGTATGAATGCTATGAAAGAAAAAATTGTAATCATCTAAAAATGGTCACCTAGACTATTAGCCCCTTTTGCTAAATCATCAATTACTTATTCTTGATCAAATCCTAGTTCTATCATATATTCAATTATTTTCTATGGGCTAACCATCTTATTCCTAAGTCTTTATTTAATTAAAAGGAATCTCCTCCCCTTTTAATAAATAAAAAGCTCCCACTTTTCCTCTTATCCTAAGTTGCACAAATAAAGCATTATTCCTATTTTATAAAAGGGAAAAAAGCACTTTTTGTCTCATATGGGCACAAAAGTCAACTCTTATTTTCTCATTGGAGGATACTTGTGCACATGGATTGCTCCTCTTTGATGCTCCACCCTTGATTAAATATTTTGCCTCTTAATCTCCATGGTCCATTCTTCCTCATTTCTTATAAAAGGAGAGCTCTCTTCTTCATTCTAGATCCCCAACTTGTTATTCTAATGTTATGTTGCAAGTTTTCTAGGTCACTTTGGAGCTTTTGAAGATTTGGAGCATTCTTGGCTTTTGCATCTACATGCTATCATAGTTTCATTTCTTGCATTATCATAGCATTCATAGTTTCATATTTAGCTTAGTTTCCTTTATGCTTTAGATTACTTCATCTAGCTTAATTAGGAGGCTTTGTAATACTTGCATATTTCCTTTCATAGCTTAGCTAGCATAGCTTGCATTTCCATTTCTAGCATAGTTGCATTTGCATTTGCATCTCCATTTGGATTCTTAGGGATATTGGCATTCTTGCCCTTGTCTTCATTTGAATCTCCCATTGCATGGTTTACTAGCAAGGTTATTGGCTTAATAGCTCTAGCTAAGAGCATTCTTAACACCCTTGCACTCCATGCCTAGGGAGCTCTAAATAAATTTCTCAAGGTTTCTGATCCATGGATTCTCTTGGAAGCAATGATTTAGAGAAGTGCACTATTTAGTGTGTATATAAATTGATCGGATTAAAATGAATAACACTTAGTCACTAGTACCAAGACCTCATGACAAGAATGTGATTGGAACAAAGTGGATTTTCACAAATAAAATAAATGAGAAAGGATATTTGATAATAAACAAAGAAAGATTGGTATGAAGGACATGCACAAGAAAAAGGTATTGACTATGGTGAGACATTTTCTACTGTTGCTAGATTGTATGGTACACGTAAGAATATTGATTGAATATGCTGCCTATAAAGGATTCAAATTTTATCAAATGGATGTTAAATATGCATTTTTTAATGGAATTATTAAAGAAGTCTATATTAAATAGCTTGATGGATTTGTTGACAAAAGAAATAAGAATATGGTTTGCAAATTACACAAAGCTTTATATGCATTGAAGCAGGAGCCCCGAGAATGGTATGAAAGGATACACCCTTATTTAGTGAAGATTTGATTTGAAAGGACAAGTGATAACAACAATTTATATTTGAAATGTGATAGTGTGTGATAGTGCTGATGAAATTTTGATTTCTGAAATATTTTTGATGACATTATTGTTATACACTAAGTTTGCACCCTTCTTTCAAGCTCTCATAGTCTTGATAACCTAGTATAAAATGAGAATCATCTCCAGTTTGTGGGACCTATGCTAACTGAGATGAGACCTCTAGGTTCTAGGTTGGTTCCTCTTGGATAATCACCTTAATTTTCTTCTTGAAATGAAACGTAAATTTCTTTGGAGGGAAAGGGATAGAAGGAATGCTTGAAAGGGAAATGACTTGAAAGCAAACTACCTACTAGGTGATACCTCAAAATGAACAGTTTGAATCTCAGCATAGAGGAATGAAGCCAATGAAGAACTTAGGTCTAGGAAATCACAACTTCTTAAACAAGCTTGCATAAGTGTTTCATAGAGGGGTTTGAACATAAGACACAAACTATGACCTGCAAGTAGACATTCACCTTTGCAACTAGGTGTAGGAATGAGACAAGATTGTCAGGGGGCTGAAGTATACCCACAAGAGCATTCTCATAAAATCATACACAACAACACATAGAATTGCAAAAAAGAAGAGGGATCAGGAACCCTAAATTGTCACTGAACATGCATAAAATTCAATTCAATAAGAGATACTTCTAACAATGAAAGGATAGGGACAGAGAAAATGTCACAAATACCTTGGAGTTGTTTAAATCATCAATGGGAGATTACAAGAGTAGAAGACCAGAGGGTAGAAGAAATACCATAGATAGCCTTCTGAGAAAGGATTCTTTCTTTTTACAATTCCAACCTCTAGCACTAAGGCTCCAAAAAAAGACTATATACCTCTCACTGCACGCAGGCAGGAGTCAAAACTAACCTAACTAGGGTTACATGGGATTTGCATGAGAATAAAATTCAACCCTAATCCTATCAAATCTGATCATAAATACATCTCTGCCACATCATGACCGATTAGATATTTGTGTGCCCATCTCATACTACATCCACCCGCGGAAAAGCAACCTTGATTCATCAACTTCTCTACACAAAAGTCTCACCATGAATGCACAAAAATGGTACCTCACAGGGACAAGAAATGACCCATGATGGCTGCCCAAACCTCCTCCTTATCTTCTTCAACTCCCAACATCCTGCAGACATAAATTTCTTAGCTACCTCACCGACCGTAGCTTGTTTGAATCAATCGCTGGCAAAAAACCCTCTGTAGAGATATTTGAATATGAATTATAATAGCTAGCTAGTCATTTTAAAACATGTCTGTTGATGTCCTTTATCTCTTGACAAATGAATGGCTCAGATCAACTTTACAATAGCCACGAACCTCCTTGAAAAGTCAAAAATCCACATTGGCACACTGTAGCCAATGAAAATCAAGCACGTCAGCATATTACTAGCTTGGACCCACTTTGAATTTCCTTTCTTAAGTCATGAAGAACTCTTTAAACCCTGGGCCTAGACCTGCCACTTGTCAAAATTTTATTCGCTCTGACCGCCTTATAAGCAACACCTCGGTGAACTTTCTGACAATGGACCCACTGCAAATCTAGATTCCAATCTAACGATGGGCACATGATCTCATAGCCCTCGAATATTCCTTCCGATCATGCACCCACCATAGATCTTATTAAGCTGGGACCCTTTTGACAAATGGACCCACCGTAAACCTAGTCATCACTACGTGGACCAATCACACTCAAGCACATCAACGAATGAGGACCCACCTGACAAAGCTCTGACAACAAAGTGAAATCAATGGTCGGTGCATAATCTCATGGCTCTGACACAACACGAGATCATGTGCCAGTTGTTGGATTAAAATTTATGCAGTTCTCTAGACCCGCTCTGACGAACTTATAAATCATCACCAACCGACCTATAAGAAGCCTCCACATAGGACGACGTGGCAGTGGACCCACTAAAGTTTTGCAATGCTATTTCATAAGGAAGGATCAATAGCCGTCGTAAGATTGCATGTGTCAGAAAGACCCCATGAGATCAAGCGCTAGTCATTGATCTCCTTAATTGGGACTCCACATATTTAGACCACCAAATATTTAGCAATTAAGCGACCGAAGGAAGAATTACGCTGTAGTCGCCAGTTCACCAAATAAGGAAAGTAACCACTAGAGAACTTAGAGAACTGGTGACTGAAGGGAATAAAGTGCACATGGAAACTGATGGAGCTTAAGTGGCCAGAAAAGTAATATGAAAATAGAAACTAGCCTAGGGTTTGCCAAGGTTTTTTGGGGTAACAACTATATTTATGAATTTTTGAACTGCAGACTAGGAGATAGAAAGAATTGCAGAGGCCAGGAAACAAGACATAAATTCATGAAAATTCAAGGATGCTCAGCATGATAAAATTGCAGACTTTGGAATAGGATTTAGCCAAATTTGTATAAGACAAGAAAATTTGGGTAACAATTATATTTGGTGGCAATGAGGTAATGTCTAAGTCATTTTTTGAGGAGATGAGAAAGGAATTTGACATGTCTATTATTGGAGGGATTAAATTCTTTATTGGACTTCAAATTCAACAAGTTTAGGATGGGATATACATAACTCAATCAAAGTATATCAAGGAGATCCTAAAGAATTTCAATATGGAAGACTCAAATTCGGTTAGAACATTGATGGCTACTAGTTGCAAATTTTCAAAACAAGATGATACAAAGGAAGTGAATGAGACACTTTACCAATCCATGATTGGTAAGCTACAATATGGTGTAGACAATAGACCAAATATTGCACATTCATTTGGTATTGTTGTAAGGTTTTCTATCAACCCAAAGGAGACACATTTTTCTACAGTGAAAAGAATATTTAGATATTTGAAAGGGACTGAAGATTTCAGTTTGCTATACACAAAAGGAGGAAATTTTGATCTTAAAGTACATATAATGATGTTGATTGGGAAGGAAATATTGATGACAAGAAAAGCACTAGTGGTAGAGCTTTCTTTTTAGGAGAAAGTTTGGTGACATGGTTATGCAATGAATAGAGTTGTATTTCACAATATATTGATGAAGTTGATTATGTAGAAACAACTATGAATTGTTCTAACATTGTATGGATCAAACAATTATTGGAAGGTTTTCATGAAGAGATCACTGATCCTATTACAATCTATTGTGATAATACCAGTGCTATTAACATACCAAAGAATCATGTGATGCATTCTAAGACACTACATATATCAATTAAGTATCACTACTTGAGAGAGAAAGTAAAAGATAAGCATGTGACATTCAAGTATCTTAATTATGAAGAATAGATCACTGACATATTTAAAAAACCACTACCGAAGGATGCTTTTGGGTATCTTCGAGGTAAGTTATGGGTTCTTCCCCTATCAAATGTGCACTAAGGCAAGATGCATGTTGCATCAATTTAGGAACTCATTAGAATGTCTATTTTGTGAGTTGATGCTAGTATTTCACTCCTTAGGTGAATCCTAAAGATGTGAAGGATGTTTATGACTGCAATGGAAAATCTATACACTTGAGGTATAATCTAAGAATTTTATATTTCTTTGGCATTATTGTTAAAGAGGGAGATGAATAGGTCAATTAATGTAGAAAGAAGTTTATCAAAGAGGGAGAAGATTGCAAAAAAAAGGGAGTATATTAGTGTTGATTATTGAATACAAAGAAGGAGAATGTTGCTAATGTACTGATGAATAAAGCAGATGGAATCAGAAAAGGAAATTATCAAAAGGGAATAATAAAGAAGACTAATACTGATAGAAAGAGAAAGACTACACATGGAAGATCAGGAAATGAGAAGTTACTACTCAGAGGGACTACATAAAATGAATGATAGTGAAGTGTACCATCATTAATTGAACACTGAATTTGTTAGTGTTTCCATCAATGTAAAAGAGGGAGATTGTTACTATAACTGATAGTAATGTTGAAGATTTATTATCTGATGGAGTTGATGATGAAGACCGACCAAGATAAGAGAAATATCTAATGATAGTAGAAAGGTTATATCATTTATTGTCTTTTCATTGATGTCAAGCAATTGATTTCTAGTTTATATTATGTTGTCATATCATTCAGTAATTATATAAGATGAATGAGTTAAGGGGAAGAAGAAATGAGATGTTATGAAGTTAAAGAACATAAATGGGAAAGTGATACAGATTAGACAATGTTAAGAGAATGTTGATATAATTGTTTTTTTATCTAACATATGATTATGTTAAGTTGGTAAAGCATGGTAATAAAGATTTGGCAAGTTGATAAGAAAAAAATAAATTTGGCTACTAAGAAGGAAAATTCACTCGGTAAGGTAAAGGTAAAAGGAAAGGTCACTCAATAAAGAGAAACGAACTCAAGACACTAAAATTCAAATGAAGAACACCAAGAAAGGAACAATTATTAAATAAAGATTGAATCAACATTTAATGATTAACTATGATGAGTTGGATGATCATGATGATGAGGAAAGTTAGTTACAATGATCTAAGGTTATAAAAATTCAAGGAGAAGATCTACAACAAGATCTACATGAAAAAAGGAAGGAACAAGTTTCTAGAAAAGTTCAAGTTCCAAGGTGAAAAGGAAACGTGTTACTGAGATCCAAATTCAAGGTATAATGAATTGAACGAATGGGATTAAATAAAAAAAAAAATAATATATGAGATTAAGAGGAAAAATTTATCTATATAAAGGATGATCTTCTATGGATAAATGGATGGAAAAGTGATGAACAAAAGAGTCACCAACTGATATAGAGGAGAAGTAACAAAGAGATTCCAAGCGGATAAACAAAGATTTGTTGAACTGTTGATGCTAGTGGATGATGAAGAATTGAAGTGAAGATTGAAGAGCAAACAAAGGATCCAATTACGAAAAGGTAGTTGCAAATCTACAGATCATTTTATTATTGTTGCTTAATAGGATTTGTAATAGAGAAATATCTTAACAAAGTGGACTTAATAGCCTAATTGTAATCCTTGAAAAAGGTAACATTTTAAAGAGTGTTTGAATCCTTCTAACAAGGCCACTCCTAACAGGGTGAAGATCCTAACAGATCTAAGGTAAATCCCTTGACCAGGTCACACCTAATAGTGTGTATTGTAAACTTTAACTGGATTGGCTCTTAACAAAGCATACTTTAGAAGAGTATTTTCTAAGTGGGTGATAATTCCCATAGTGGTTTTTCCCAAAGCTGAATTTCCATGTTAAATATTGGTGTTACATGTTGTGAAATTTTTTTTGAATGATTTAATGTATACTTGTTATAGTTTATTTACTGTTGTTAGTAAATAGTGAATTGTGTTGTTACCGAGCCGCTACTGAGATAATCAAAGAAAATTTTTAAAGGTATTTGGGATTAGGGATTAGTGATTCACCCCCTCCCCCCCCCCTCTCCATAATACAATAGATATGTTTATCTTGACTGGGGTATTTTGTTGAGGATATGATCACAAGTTGATTGGTGTACTAGAAGACATAGTTTGAAGAGTTAAAAAATCATTATGTGGAAGTTAGAAAAGTGTTTCAATACTTGATGTTAGATCAATGATCAATGATGATGTAGTCTATTGTGGTGGATCTAGTTGTCATCTAGGTGTCATGGTGACATGGCATAACATATATTTAATAATGATTTGATGATTTTATATTACATTATTTGAGGTGATTAGATCTATCTTATTTTGGAAGCGTGTTGCAGTAGTCAAATAAACATTGAATATTCTTGTATTAAAACAATGTGTAATGAATCTTGAGACCGAATTGAATTTATAATTAAATATTCTAGATTGTTAATTGTTGGAAATATTCAAGACTAGCCAAGTTACTAAGAGGGGAGGGGTGAATTAGTAACTTCAAAACTTTTAACAAATTCAGATCTTAACCATATTCTCAATAATATTAGATTGATAATCTAACTACATGCATGAGTAACAGAAAGAATAAAACATTCATAACACTTTGAACACAGAGATTTGGTGACCTAGAAACCTTCCAAATAGAAAGTAAAACTGGGGTGGGGATGATACCCACTAAACTTCTATACTACAGTATAAAGTTTGCTGGTTAAGGCTTACAATGATCACTTCTGATGATCTGCCCTGTTAGGAGCAATAAGGACTGCTAGGTCCACCTTGTTAGAGGATTTACAAACATACAATGAAGTATGCACTCGGTTAAGAGATTTTACAAAGACTGTTAAGTCTACCTGGTTAAAAGATTTTAAGCTGATTCACCTGTTAGGATGAAATAGTAGATCTCTTACTTGCAACCATACTTGCTGATTGAGATTCTCTGATGTATCGATCACCTTCTGTGATGGATATGTCTCTGTTGCTCCTTATACTGCTGTAGCCCTTTGTAATTTTCTTATCTCTGCCTTTCTTCTCTTTTTCACTTCTCACTTTTTTCTCTTCACCTTGGATATGATACAAAACAATGTTTATATATCAATCCAAAACAATTATAAAATAATTACAAAGTCATCTCTTAAACAAGCTAACACAAATATTACTGAGTCAGCCCAAATATAGTTACTCGGTTACTGCAAACTAACTCGGTGACTTTCTGATACTCGGCATCCACTGCGTTACTCGGCATCATCATGCTCTCAGTAGAAGTGGAGGCTCGGTCCATACTAACCACTCGGTTGTAGTTTCAAACTCGGTATATACTAGAGACTCGGTAGATATATTGTCACTCGGTAGAAATTGAATTCCCTGTTTACCATGCTGGCACTCGGTAAACACTACTCATTTCATCACTTAGTAATGATAACTCGGTAAGCACTGTGAATCTTGGTCTATTCGGTAAACACTATTTTGTCTGCTCGGTAAACATTGTCCTATCTGCTCGGTAAACACTATCCTGTCTGCTCGATAAACATTGTCCTATCTGCTCGATAAACACTATCCTGTCTGCTTGGTAAACACATAGAGTTTGAATAAGTGTTGTCACTAATGACAAACATACTTAATGCCAACAATCTCCCCCTTTGGCATTAGTGACAAAACACTTATTGCCCAAAACTTATATACACAATCATACTGATACTGGTTTTGATTTTTCAAAAATTTATCTTTGTCATATTGCTGTATATACATTTCATGTCTCCCTCATATAGTATATATACAAATATCTTATTTCACCTATTTCTCTCATATACTTTCTCCCCCTTTCATATCTCATATATATCATATATATTTTTCTCCCCCTTTTTGACAATAATGCCAAAGGTGTATATACAAATATTTTACATGGAGATACCAAAATGTGAGAGAAAATTAGAATGTACCTTACTTATTAATGCTAGAGTTCTATCCCAATTCTCTTGCAGAATCTTGCATGTATGGAGTGCAACTTGGACTTCTACAGAGAGTTCAATCATGTGATCTGCAATTGAAAATTGATTCTCATGGATCAATGTTTTTGAGTATGCAATATGCTTCTGCATTGTATCCATGATGGGAAGGATCATGTTCTGAATATCTATTAATGTTGACCTGATCCTTGCATCTTCTCTCAATAATTCTTACTACTTATCAGATAGGAATCTGACTGTCATATGATGTGCAGAGCTTGAACTAGGTTCAAGTTGTAACTTCTGTGCACTGATCTTCAGATCCTCATCAATCTTATTTATTTTGTCTTTAATCTCCTTTGAGAACTCGACAACATTACATACTTTGGCAAAAAAAGATGTTACCTTGGAATAGGAGGACTCAATGCTAGTCAAAACTGAAGATAACCCTGCTTGATTGATAGCTATTTGCTGAGCAATGTGCTCAAGCACTTTATTTTCAAACTTCTTCTTAGCCTTCTTAAGCAATTTATCTGATCCAGAGGAATCCTCATTGAACTTGTTTACTGCCTCTGCCAACTGTAACAAAATGTGTTGAGAGGAATCAACTTCAACACCTATTGCTTCTGTCAAAATATTCTTGGCATCCTCAATGATCTTATATTCCTTATCTCTTTCTTCTTTTAGTTTCTTCTGCTTTGCTTTCTTCTGGAGGAGTTCACCAACTATTTGCATTTGGTCTGCTATGAGGTTTGCAAAATCTAATCGGGGAATTTCTATCTCCTCATTTAAATCTATATCTTCTACTACACTCTTACTCAAAATTTTTGTACTTGGTTGAGTCTTTATACTTAATTCCTTTGTAGTAGAAATTATTGTAGACACAGTAGGACTTGTAGTGAAAACTGATAAACTTCCGACTGATGGGATGCTAACTGAAATACTTGATAAACCAAAAACTGAAGTATTTACAACTGTAGAATCTGAAGTACTTACTGCTAAAAAACTCAAAATTGAAGAAGGTACTGAAGACTGCAACTCGGTGGAAGAAGGAGGTTGAAGTTTGGTGGATGAAGTGGCAGCCACTTCTGTCATTGATACATTGAGTTGTGCTAGTGATGATTGGACATTTGATGTATCTGAGGGAGTTGTCACAATAACACTTGAAGTTTTCTCTGGGCTAGATGTAGCAATTTTTACTGGAGAGTGAGGAAGTGAGGCAATTACCTCTGCAACTATCCAAACTGGATCATCTTCCTCAATATTCTTCTTAGCTTCCTCGGTGGCTTCTTCTATCTCAACATTATCAATCTAAACTACTTCTTCTTCTTCTTCATTACTGTCATCTTCAATATCTTTAATTATCACAGTTTCAATACTCGGTTTGTGAAGATGATAGATGTTTTTCCAAGTAGATTCTGCACTTTTCACAACCAACTCTATATCCTTGATCAAAATCAAACAACTGTTAAATTTTAGTGTCATCTTATGCTCATTTTCTATCAATGCCTTACTTATTTCAGCATTTTTCAAACTTGGCATCAATTGCCTTAAGGTTTGAGCATATATGTCCTTGACAGTTTTCCTTGCATTGGACCATCTCATCTTGACTTGGTTTAATAAGACTCCTAGGATTTGAGAGGCCATATCATTAGGTGAGTACTTCCATTTTCCCATTTTCTCAATAACAACATCTTCAATTTCCTACTACTTTGCCTCTGACCTTGTTTCATATTTGAGAGATTTGAAATTTGCAATTCCAGATCCTTCTCTCAAATCCTTAATCTTTTTTTCAAATGAGGGAGGAGGCCTTTTGAGTACTATATCATCATTGACTTTACCTGCCTTGTCCCTTGATCTTTTCCTTGTGAATACTGCAGTGGGTTGCTCGGGTTCCTTGGTGATAGTTACCTTTCCTTTCTTCTTTACAGGCACTTGTTCTTCTTTACTCTCATCCTTTTCTTCTTCTTCTACAATATCCTCTCCTTTACCCTCGGTTAACATTAGAGGTGTGCTGGATTGCATCTTGGCCATCCTCTTTCTTCCTTTGTTAACCGCCTGTGGAAGTTTTATGCTTAGCTCAATTCTTACCTTAGCTTCATCATATGTTCCAAAGTATGGAGCCTTTGGATCAACAGATTGATTTACTAGGGCTTCAATTATATCCTTTGTCTCATCAATGTTTACCTCATAAGGAAGAGGTTTCACCCATACAATCCTAGGTCTTATTGCCTGAATGTATACTCTATCACAATCAACCATGAAACAAACATCATCTTTATAATCTTCCACCAACTTTAGTGGAATCCAGAATCTATTATTCATCTTTTCTTTAAAAGATTCAAAATAGTTATCCATTATGCTTACAAAATTTTCACCCATTTCTGCAATATACTCATTTATCTGATAAAGAACAGGCACATCCTTTCTCCATTTTACCGTGCCTTTTGATGGAAAAAACTTTTGAGCATAGAAAAATAAACAAACCAATAGTGAGCCAAACTTACATGGATTGTTCTTTGAGGTTTGGATGCTCTCCATATTCTTGTTGAACTATTTCAACAATAAATCTGCTAGGTCAAATGACATATTGTTCTTCACAATTTTATAGGCTAGCTCAACTGCTTCACATGGAACACTATTCTACCGACTTGAACTGTATATCTTGTGAGCTATGACATATGTGCCAAATTTTAGTTCTGCATTAGTAATACTATTTATTCTCATACCTCTACCATCCCATTCGGCTAGGGTTTTCTTTTCCAGCTCTACCTGACCTAGGGTTTTTGTAGATTTAGCCTTGGCAAGAATGGGAAGACCAGTGATTTGGTGAATCATCTTCTTTGTTATTCCACTGGTTTCTCAAGCCAAATTTTACCTTCATGCACTCAGCTTAGGATATATCTAATCCATTTTATCTGGAAACTCCAAGGCAAGTGGGTGATATGTGTCAAACCCTTATCTTCCAAATGTTTATGTTCCGGTTTGAGAACACCATCAACACACAGTTCATCATGAACAACATCTATCTCTAGGATTCTAAGCTCTTGAATTGTACCTTTAAAATGACTGCGAATGTCATTTACAAGAAGTACCTTTGGAGGAATTTGAGATTGAGCTCCACTCGAATCTAGGGTTTTTGCAATCGCGGGCACGAGTTTGAAATTCGACGCTTTCCATTCTCCTTGAACTAACATTTCTGAACCTTTCTTTACTTTGGTGCTAGATGATGCCATGGTAGCTTGGTAGAAAAAGAAAAATTCTTTGAAGAAATTTCTGCTGTAAAATTTTGCTTCGAATCGCTTGATCACACTAGAAATTTCTCTGCTCAATATGCTAATATTCACGGTGAAGAATGAACTTGATTTCATGCTTTTTGTTAAAATTTTATCATTAATGCTCCATAGGAATTAGGGTATTGAATTCGATAGACTATCATCCACTATGCATTAAATGCTCGGTGAAGATTTTGCAACTCGGAGAACATACAAATTCATACTGCTCCGACCTTACTCAGTAACCAAATGAAATTAGGTTACTCCCGACCTTGTTCAGTGGTAACTGATACCGACCTTCTTGTGATCCTACAGTATCTTGCATACTGATTTGGATCTTTCTTCCTTTCAATTCAGGAACTGTTTGGAATATGTCTATGAAGATACAGTTCCAGTGCTTTCTTGGAGACTTAGTTAGAATTGATAGAGCCACTCTCTTCATGAGTGACTTCATTACTTGGACTGGTTTGCTTGGTAGGTTTAGGAATCCATTGTTGTCTCATCTGCTTCCTAATGCTATTTTCTTTTGCTTTCTTTTCATCTTCAACTTTACCTAAATTCATGCAATTTTTAGCTATGTGACCAAGCTTAGTGCATTTATAACATCTTATGGTAGTATCCCTTTTTCTCAAGTGATGCCTTACATAATTCATGCCAATGTGTCCATATTCTCCACAATAATGACATCTACACCAAGTGTTGTAATCCCAACCAAACATTGCTTTCATAATTTGTTCTGCTAGATTGGGTGTTTTAGTTCTGCATTCTGATGCCTTATGACCTTGTTTGTTACATTTGTGACATTTGCCTTTAAATCTTGGTTTCTCCTTGCATTCATTTTCTTTATGACCATGCTGATTGCAATTGTAGCATTTTCCATTGAATTTTGCTTTTTCATTGCTCCAACATTTGTTTGAAGTATGACCAATTTTTCCATAGTGATTACAAGTGGGTTTCTGATTCTTTTGAGTACCTTGTTTGGAGGATTCACCTTCCTCTTTGTATCCAAGTCCTGCTTTTCCTTTTTTCTTATGAAGGTTTCATTCATACACCTAATTTATATCTTCTTGAGATTTCAACATTCTCACATTGATTTTCCTTTCAGTGTCTAGGTCATTCATCAATCTTAAATTGATTTTCTTTTCAGATCTCAACTCCTCTCTTATATTTTCATTTTCTGATCTTAGAATCAAGATTTCTTCATTTGCATTGGAGACTTGATCAATAAGGTTTTCTAGCTGAAGGGTTTGATTCTGGACTTCATTGTTCTTCCCATCTATTTCATCTTTCATCTTGTTTCTTTATTCCAAGATTTCACAAAATCTTGTTGACTGAATTTCCTGTTCTCTTTTCAATTTTCTTACTTCTTCTTGCAGAGATCCATTCTTTTCTAGAAGTTCTTTGATTGCATTGTTTGCTTCATTTGAGCTGCTTGAAGGGAAAAAATCTTCAATCTTTTCTTCAACATACTGGTGGTCATTCATTTGATTTGCAAGTTCCTTCCTTCTTTTTAGGGATTGGGAAAGATACTCTTTTGCTTCTTTGAGTTGAGTTATGGCCATTTCCAAATCTAGCTTTTCATTCTCAATTACTTTGTTAAGTCTGAATATCTCCATTGTCCTAAATCTTTTCTCAAGCTATCAAACTTTATCTTGAGAACCACAAAGCTCTGATACCAATTATTGGAAATATTCAAGACTAGCCAAGTTACTAAGAGGGGAGGGGTGAATTAGTAACTTCAAAACTTTTAACAAATTTAGATCTTAACCATATTCTCAATAATATTAGATTGATAATCTAACTGCATGCATGAGTAACAGAAAGAATAAAACATTCATAACACTTTGAACACAGAGATTTGGTGACCCAGAAACCTTCCAAATAGAAAGTAAAACTGGGGTGGGGATGATACCCACTAAACTTCAATACTGCAGTATAAAGTTTGCCGGTTAAGGCTTATAATGATCACTTCTGATGATCTGCCCTGTTAGGAGCAATAAGGACTACTAGGTCCACCTTGTTAGAGGATTTACAAACATACAATGAAGTATGCACTTGGTTAAGAGATTTTACAAAGACTGTTAAGTCTACTTGGTTAAAGGATTTTAAGCTGATTCACCTGTTAGGATGAAACAGTAGATCTCTTACTTGCAACTGTACTTGTTGATTGAGATTCTCTGATGTACTGATCACCTTCTGTGATGGATATGTCTCTGTTGCTCCTTATACTGCTATAGCCCTTTGTAATTTGCTTATCTCTGCCTTTCTTCTCTTTTTCACTTCTCACTTTTTTCTCTTCACCTTGGATATGATACAAAACAATGTTTATATATCAATCCAAAACATTTATAAAATAATTACAAAGTCAGCTCTTAAACAAGCTAACACAAATATTACTGAGTCAGCCCAAATATAGTTACTCAATTACTGCAAACTAACTCGGTGACTTTCTAATACTCGGCATCCACTGCATTACCTGGCATCATCATGCTCTTAGTAGAAGTGGAGGCTCGGTCCATACTAACCACTCGGTTGTAGTTTCAAACTCGGTATATACTGGAGACTCGGTAGAAACTAAATTCCCTATTTACCATGCTGGGACTCGGTAAACACTACTCATTTCATCACTCGATAATGATAACTCGGTAAACACTGCGAATCTCGGTCTGTTCGGTAAACACTGTTCTGTCTGCTTGGTAAACACTGTCCTGTCTGCTCGGTAAACACTGTCCTATTTGCTCGGTAAACACATAGAGTCTAAATAAGTGTTGTCACTAATGACAAACACACTTAATGCCAACAGTTAATATGTTTTATAATTCAAGGATCAAGTAGTAATGATTGTAATTCAAGTGTAATTTATGTTTTGTAAGTTTTATTAAGCCTTAATGAGCTTGTAATGTATTTGTGTAAATGAGTGAATAATGTAAGAGTAGATCATGGATGCAAAGGGGCCTAGTCGAGTGAAGATTGAAGAGTGTATGCAAGAGAAGAAGCATTTTTGCTTAATTGGATTTGAACAAGTAGAGGAGAAGTGATACACCTTAATAGTTTTACTTATTGAATCCTAATAGGTTGTAAAATAAAATCCCTTAATTGGGTGGATTTTAACAGGTTTTATTTGTAAATCCTTTAACTAGGGTTTGAAATCCTTTAACAAGGTTACTCCTAATAGGGTAAATCTCATAACAATGTTCATGCTAAATATATTAACTAGGTGACTCCTAACATAGTCTACTCATAGCAAGGATAAGATTTTAATAGGTTGCATTACAAAAGAGTGAAAATGATTAGTGGGTGATAATTCCTACTATTGTTTATACCCTTAATTAGAGTTTCCACAATAACAATTTTGGTGTCACTTTATTGCATGTTTGGATGGTTTTTTGGTTTTTTTTTTTTTATTGTATGCATAAAGTTTAAAGTTGATTAATGCAGTTGATGTTGTTGAAATAATTGTGAAAATTTTAAGATCTAATAGATTACTGATTCACCATCCCCCTCTCAGTAATCTTGTACCTTATAGTATTAACAGATGGATCCATTATACAACCATTAGATCCTAATCTAAAAATAGATTGGATCATTAAAATTATTATGTCTCTTGGAACACTAATGAAATCTTTACATGTTGATCTTATATTGCATGTCGATAAGTGTAAATAGATAAAGATACTTCTGATAAAATTGGTCCATTGTATGGACCAGTTAATGATATTAGGTATACAAAGTTGAAAATAATCTCACTATTAGAGATCCTAAATTCTTTTATACAAGCCAAAACTATGTATTTAAGCCAAATGAACCTAGAGAAAATATAAAATATTATAAGAATAATGACACATAGTTGGTCTTCAATTTGTTTATCAAAATTTGTTTACTTGATGCAATTTTGGTTTACAGTTTTAGACCTAATTAGTTGACTATGAGGAGAACTTACACTATAGCTCCATTTGATTTATTTATATAAATTGTGATGCTTGAATAAGAAAAATTAATCTCTATGGCTATTATTAGGTCATCCAAGTCACATACATTGGTGGCTAGTCATGAGATACATGATCCAACAATAAACATAAGTCATCTTTAAGAGAACCCTGACAAATACACATAATCCACATCTAATAGCACAAAAGAATTTGAAATTCCATCTCCTAAAGGGAGATCATATAAGATGGGGAAGCCTAATTGTGCATGTTGCATAAAGATATGACATGAAGAACATTATTGTTGTAATAAGGATATTGATAAATTGAAGCATCTTCTTCATGAGACAAATGGAACCATATTTTCCATCTAGTATGTGTGCTTGAAATTCTTCTTCTAAAAAAATTGAAGTTATTAAGGAAAATAGTCATATTTCTGAACACACAAGAGTCAGCTAGTAGTTATAAATAAATCAATAAGATTACTTTACATACACGCACACACAAACACACAAACACACAATAATTGATCGATACTATGTTGAAAATATGATTAGGTTACAATCAAATATTAGATTTAAGATTTTATACATATTTCTACATATTCATGTAGTAGAAAATAATAATCATGTATGTGTGTATGTATGCGTATGTGTATGTGTATGTGTATGTGTATGCATATGCATATGTGTATGTGTATGTATATATATTGCTGTTGATTGATACTATGGTGAAACTATGATAAAGTTACAATTAAATTTTCTTTAAGATTTTATACATATTTTTAAATACTAATATGATATAACATAATATGCTCATAGAATAGAATATCTAAAAAATTCCAAATGATAACACTATTCATATAATACTAAATTAATTTATCTCTTTTTAAATAAAGACTAAATAATACTAAAGTTTTCTAAATTATGTCACAATTAGAAATTTGATTGTTATAGGATAAACCATTCATTGAAATTAAAAAAACTTTATTATTCCCTAGCCAGATAAACAAGTAAAACTTCATCCACGGTGATAATTTTATGCCAATGTACTATATTCATGCTAGTGTGGAACTTTAATGATTTTTCTATACTATATCAATCTAAACATTTCACAGTTTAAGAGGTTTTGCAACAATCCACTTGAAATTGAATGCTAAACCAATTTAATGTCTACATAGTTTATTGTGATGTTAAGAACAAAAAAAGTAATATTAAAAATGGTATTATTCAAAGATTTAATAGATAACTGAAATAGATCATTCTATTAGTGCAAAATTAGAAAAAAATAATTATAATAAAACATGTACATGAGGCATAATATTGTAGCATAAATATTTACGGGTTAAAAGATTATTGTTAAGAAAAAATGTGCAATCATTTACTTAACTATGAACATGAGACTGATTAAAGTTATATATACATATATATACATATATGTATGTATGTATGTACATATATGTATGTATACATATACATATATCTATATGTGTGTGTGTGTGTGCGTGCGTGCATGCGCATATATATTTATACATACATGTATGTATATATACATACATAATATATACATATATATGTGTATGTGTATGTGTATATATATATGTATGTATGTATGTGTGTATGTATATATATATATATATATATATGTATGTATGTATGTATGTGTATATACACATACATACATACACACACACACACAGATATACATATATATATATATATATATATATGTATGTATGTATGTATATATATATACATATATATATATATGTATCTATATATATATACATATATATATATATATATATGTATCTATATATATGTACATATATCTATGTACATATATCTATGTACATATATCTATGTACATATATCTATGTACATATATCTATATGTACATATATCTATGTACATATATCTATATGTCCATATATATATGTACATATATATATATGTACATATATATATATGTACATATATATATATGTACATAGATATATGTACATAGATATATGTACATATATATATGTACATATCTATATACATATATATATATATATATATATATATATATATATATATATATATATATATATATATATATATATATATATATATATGTACACACTCCCCTTCTTTAACATATTTTAGAATTTATTATAAAAAAATAAATCTAATAGGGGAAGATTAAACAAATTATAATTATACACAACATGTCACAAATGAAAAACTAGGAGGAATAACACCAAATTGAACAACCAATCATCATAGTCATTGCACAAATAAATAAAAAATCTCTTTTAAAAGAAGGTAATGTAGATACTATACAATCACCATCATCTGTAAAATATATTTGAATGTTCCTTTCAATAATTTATTTTTCATATCTAGGTACTGGCATGAGCAATCTTGTTCTACAAGTCTTCCATGGTATTCACAAGTTATAGAGTCTCAACAATGAACCTAATTACTATTAAAGAAGCAATCTTTAATTGTTTCCTAGATGGCCTCTTATGTGATTTTTACACCACTTGTTTCTCAAATTTAGATGCAACATGGGAAAAAGCTTCAAGCCTTACATCTCTACACCACATGTATTTTTTTTTTACATTATTATATATATGCTTCAATTACTTATGTATTATGCATATTTCTAACTCTTCACTTGTTAACAATACAGTGTAGTATATTTAAACTCTTTAATTCTAGATTTATGCAAAATAAAATACACATTCCTCTAGTTTATACTTTAATTAAATAATGAATCAATCAAATAACAATCAATGTAAGTTAGGAATAATGTTTGCAACTACAAATCACAAGTGAGACCGAATGGATTAAGGATATCTATGAAAGTTCAAAAGGACTTGTATCTTATATCATTAGATTAGTTATTAAGACATGACAACAAAAATATATTATAGAATAGATAATAATTGACTAATAGACTTTCAAGATAATGAATGGTACAAATGAAGTATGCTCCTCTAAGATTATTAGTTCAGCTGTAAATTATATAATGAAACCCATCAACAATTATTTTCTACATTATAACTGTACTAAAATAAATCAATAATAAAAACACCGTCCAGTGGAAAGCAAGAACAATGATTACATAACCATATATATATATTTAGAAGTTTATTATATAAAAGACAACCCAATATAGCAAATGTAACTTCAAAAGGTCCTTTTTCTTTTAATCACAACCTAAAAGAGTAATCGTTACTCTTCTTTATTTCTCACACATGTCAAAAGTTATACTCTTTGTTAAGTGCACTTTCTTTGTTTAAACTAGCTGTTCCGAGCAAGACCAAGAGAGTGGAGGTAGCCAACACTAGCACGTCCATAAAATCCAACAGCGTTTGTTGATGTCAGGTCAAGCTCAAAAGGAATCCAATCTATCCCCCCAAAAGGCCCATACTGCGCAAGGTTTGTTTCAAATATTAAACATTTGATAACCGTCAACTTATCATGAGCAGTTCCACAGTAGCCAATAATCTTTTCGAGCTTTTCAGAACGATAATTGAAAACCTGCCCACACAAAAATGTTTGTCAGACATGAAACTAAGTAATGAAATTGGCATCGGTTAAGGTATCTCAGTTAATTACTGTGCGAATTTCTTTACCGCGACCACCTCCGCGTAGAGGAGCTGTGTAGGTTGTGCCATTTGCAGTTGCGTAAGTGACCTGAATGGAATACAAAGTTGTTAAATCAGCAGTGACAGTAATTGCAGTTATTCCCTCAAATGTTCCATCCTTCCAGTTATCTCCGCCGCCTCCGCCGCATGGACCCCAACAGTTTTTGAAACATGTCGCGAGCTTTCTAGTCCATGAAACCTCCAGACGAATAGGGGAAACTTCCTCATTGAATGCATAATCCACATCGTCATCGTTGGACATGTTTAAAAAATCTCCATCTTTGTCTGTAAATCTTATTTCAAGCAGCTGGGCATCCCCTTTCAACTTGAAGAGCTTGAAAATCGAGGCTCTCAGGTCGTCCAGAGATATGCCAGGCTTCACGACAAGACGCCTCTTTTCATCTTCATATTTAACCTAAAAAAATAAATCATGAATCCGCAGAAATGAAACGAGATACTTATGACGCAGCTTTCTTTTCACACGTACATGTAAAAATAAGAAACGAATCAGTCGGAAATAAGAAAATAGGTGTCTTACTTTGATATTGATATCCTTAGCTTCAGCCATAGTTCCTTCCATTGGTGTAGATCCTTCCATTGCTCCTACAACAGACAATTTACACTTGTGCCAATGCCTTTATAAGTTTGTTAAATTCATTACACGGTTTTTAAAACGGTTCGACTTCCAGAAGGTCACCCGTCGTGAAAACTTTTACACTAAAAAATGTGACCGGACGGTTCTCCCGATAAGTCTTGGAAATTTGACCGACACGATTGTAGTTTGAGTACCCTTTTAAATTCTAATTAATAACCACTATGCGAAAATTGTCCCCTTTCGTCGGCAAAACTTTTCCCTATCGTCTTGGAAGTTGGAAGAGGAGAACGATAGATATACCAAATTTTAAAGTTTAGAAGATTTACATATAGGTTTAGTTTATAATAATATTAGCAATTGTATTTTGGTGTGCAATGGGTAGGTCAAGGAAATTTGGAAAGTTAAAAGATATTTCTTATAACAATCGGTGGTCAGAGTGTCAAATAATTTTTGCTTGTGTATTTTGATTGATTATGTAATACTGATGAAGAGATGATTATCAAAAAAGGTTGAAGACATTGAGGCTGTCAAATTCAATTGGGATGCAATCTAAGTCGCATTGCTTATATCATGCCTCGAAGGGTTTGAGTCTTAGTGGACTATGTAATCAAGGTACATAACATCACACCTTATCAATTGTGCTCAACTAATTGAGTGACAATGCTTTCATAAGACTTGATAATTTGTTTAAAGAACAAAAATACAAAATAGTTGAGTGCATTTTTATCGAGTTGAAATAATATTTGAAGACTAAAATGACATTTTTCTTATAATAGAAAGTAATTTTTTTGTTGGTATTGAGGATGATTAGAATGCAAAATTTAATGAATGTATGAAGTTCTATTTATACATTTTTATTGGGAATAGAATCAATGTTTAAGGAATGCTATCTTATGAAAAATGAGATTTTGGAGAGATTGTAACCTTCATTCATAGAATATATATATATATATATATATATATATATATATATATATATATATATATATATATATATATATATATATATATATATATATAATGTAATAGTATTTGAAGAGCAATTTTGAATAGATAATCATAATGAAAAGTTTGGCTAGCAAGCACGCCATCAAATTTAGACCCTAGATAAGGGGCCTAAAGTTTCTTCCGCTAACATGTGGACTTGTCTATCTAGATTATTTTGTGTACATGTGATTTATTGAAAACCTGAATTTTAATTGCATGTAATTGTATACAATCCTACTTCCATTGAAAATTCCTAGACATAAAAGAATTTGAAATTCTATAGAATCCTTGCTTTAAAATTAATTTTAGTTTTCTCAACTAAAAATATATATCCAAACCCCATCCTGTGATGGTTTACTAAGACGAATAAGTGTTTATATGGTGGTCCTATGCAAGAATGGTTGTATATTGTTGTATGTCAAAGCTGTCTCCTAATTTTTAAGTTTTATTGTTTATATGTTAAGGTAGTCTTATATTTTTAAAATAATAACATTTTTTGTATTGAAAAGATTTAGATAAAATTGTGTATTGATTGTTCTACCTTTATAATACAATTATAACATACTTGAATTCCTCATGTCTCTAAATATGGTTCATACTTTAGAATCTTCATTTTAAAAAATCGAGCTCATTTTAGGATTCTAATTTTTAATTGAAGAGTTTACATTGTATAACTGCACAATAATAATTTTGTGACATGGTTGAAGATTATGTGTTTACTTTTTTTGCATCACATTGTACTAAAAATTAGCTAAACAATAACATGACATCTTGTTTATAATTGTAAAAACACATTACTTGGGTAAGGAAAACACTCTTGAGAAATAACACTATAATAAGCCACTTGTTTATAATTGTAAGAGCACATTAGCTAGATAGGGGAAACAATATTCAGAAGGAATGCTATAATAATAAGTTTTTGTAGCAACACTATTCAATAAGGATGCCTCTTTATTTTGGCAAGAAAATTTATTGTGTATTCTTCATTTTATTTTTATTTTTTTATAATGATGCCACTGAACAAAGGAAGAGATGGTTATATAACAAGTGCAACTGAAAGATTACATAGAAACAAGAAAGAAGTAGAAAAACTATTTGAAGAAGATGCAAGATTAGATGCAAAGTTTAAAGCCTTACTAGCTAGGAGACTACAGAGAGGAAAAGGAAAATATCAAGGTAAATTACCCTTGAAATGTTTCAAATGCAACAAGATCAGTCATATTGCATATAGTTTTCCTAAAAAAAAATGATGAAAAGAAGAATGATAACCGAGATAATGATAAAAAGGAGAACAAATTAGGGAGATACCAAGATCGAAAGAATAAAGGTAAGAAGTCATGTTACATTGTTGAAGGAGAAGGACAAACCGATGATGATGACACTGATAAAGATGAAGGTGTTGAAGTTGTGTACATTTCTATAAAGGACAATTCTGATGAAGAAAGGTCTGAAGATGAAAATTATTTAATTTCTCATGTTAGTAGGTGTAGACACCTAAATTTTATTTAGTCATCTTACTCACATTATTGATTGAATAAACATGCATTATTTAATTTATTAATGTTATCCTTATAATTAAATTAATTAAATTAATTAGCTATAGTCCAATTAATTATTTAAATGGAATCACATAGTCTAATAATTAATGAAATCCCTTTTTCCTCCCATTTGGAATTAAATAATATATTTAATCCAATTTGAACACATGGCTTCTAACTTTGACCCCTAACCTAACCTATTCCAACTACCTAGCCTTGAGTTCCAACTCAACCCAACCCATTCACACATACTAATCCTTCTTAATTAGATAATGACCCATGATTAGCTAATTCAACCCTCCACTCATTCTCTCTCCTCCCATCACATCCTCCTAATTCTCCCACTTTCCCTCTAATCTAACCCTAATCACTTCCTAAACATTTACACAATTATAATTTATGGATTAAAAAATCATGACCCAACACAAGTCAACCCTCATGTCACATCCTCACATCCCCCTACTCTCTCACCTCATGTCAACCTTAAATGCTCTTACATCCATCTTACACACTCCATCTCCTTCTTACACATTTTTCCCCTCACACATCTCCTAAAATGGTCACATTCTCAGGTACTCTTTCAAATCTCTCTCCTTGTGATACTTGTCACAATGAGAGGAATTTGAGAAATCACAATCCATGTGCTCTCTCTCAAATGAATCTCCACTCTTCCTCAAGTTTTCATCTTGACCATCCATTTCATCCTCTCCTTGCCTATACATTGAGCCTCATTCTCCTTCATTTGGATCCATCTTTTACGCATTGTTATAATGCCAAATTAAGAGCTAAAAACTACAACCATAACCTTATAATGCCAAAATCCTTCCACATTTGAACCTTGAAGCATCTTGAGCACACATCCAATCCTTTGGACAAAACCAAACATCAAGAAGGCTTCTTTTGGGTGGTTTTCACTCTCTTTTTATGCTTTCTTTATCTAATCTTAAGTGTTGTGATTTATTTTGTTGAATGTTTAGTGTAGCTTTTATATTCCTAACATAACATTTTATAGAATACATTTTGGAATACCCAGTGGGACCCACTTCTATGGTTATTTTTCTATCTGTTTCATCCTTTTATCTTGTAAAAACTAACAAATATTAACTTTTTATTGTTTAAGTATTTTACAAGGTTTTGTTGGGTTTTTGCAGGTTGGAAGAAGGAAGAAGAAAAATTTGCGTCATCATTCCTGCCTTTAAAAATTGCACAGCATAAAAAAAATCCTCTAGTGGGATCACTGGTACGATCGACGGGATCACAGTCTAGACTCATAGGATCGCATTCCTGCATAAACACCTCTTTTTGTTTGTCCCCCTTCTTCTCTGTCCTATTCTATTTTTTGACAGTAAGTGAGATCACAGGATAAACCAACAAGATAAAGTTGCCATAGAAATTCATTTGATGTCTCTCATCTCTTCTTTGTGTCTGTTTCTCCTTTCTAAGAATCTGCAGGATCATTGTTTGACCCAGCGAGATTGATAGTTAACCTTGTGGGATCGTGCATGTATTATTTTTAATCATTTTCTTTCCAAACATTGTTATGGTTTATTTTATTTACTAAAAAAATCTGTGGGATTTCCTGTATAGTCCACGAGATCATGATTTCACATCTTGTATTTTTGGTGGGTGTGCAGGCCTTTGGGATTGAAGGTTGTGACAACGGGATCGTGCTTAAAAAAATTAAAACCAAATTTATTCACATTTAATTTTGGTTTTTAAAAGGAACAATGTATTCATCACATCACCTCATATTTGGTTTTGGGCACTCAAATGAACAAATTTAAAAAATAACCGTAAATCAAAACATTTACCTTTTGGTGCACTAAAATCAACCTGGCAGTTTTTAAACTTCAAGTTTGGGCTTAAAATGAATCAAAATAAAATCTTGAATATTTAAGGGACAACAAACAAACAAACAAAAAATCAATTTGGGTCCAAAAAATTGATCAAACAAACACTTTCTTTTGGACTCTAAAATCAATCAAATACTTCAATTTTGGCATTAAAACACTATCAATCACAAATTTCATTTGGTGCCTAAAAATTGAACAAATATTTTGGAAAGATTTTTGTCTTTTGTGTTAGATAGAAAACACTTAGCCTAAATAGGTTTAATTTGGAATAAATACTTCAAGTGATGTGTTTGAAGGTGTGTTTCTCAACACTCCTTATGAGATTTTTAATTTAGGAATCCCATTAATCTAAGTGATGCAAGTAAACAATCCATATATGTATCGTCTCCCCTTGCCTTTGTAAATCTATGGTGAAGATAAATATTGGGTTAGTTAATTGCTTCTAGTGAGGTATGTCTAGAGGGTGGAGTTCCCCTTTAGAGGATGATGTCAAATCAGTAATTCCTTGATTGATATACAAACAAGGTGTTGAAAAAACTCTTGCCTTATCCTCTCAAACTTGGGAAATGTGTGTTGATGGTAGTTTGAGGTAGGTGCATATTCTTACAATTTTGGCATGGTCAACTAGGCTCTTAAGTGATTCACATGCATACAAACTATTTGGGAGGTTGCCATAGATCTTACTCGATGCCATTAATCTAGCAGCCCACCCGATCTACCCCCAAAGGCTTGATGATCTTTGTGCAAGGAGAATAGTAATATCACCAAGAGACTTATCATATGATGTCATACTTGAGCGTTTGGAGTTGGCTAATATGGAATTGTTGATCGATTGTGTGTTCAACAGTGGTCGTATTCTGATTACCTCTCGAGTGTGTGCCTAAGTCTATAAGCAAAGGTTTTCAAGCTAAACCAGTTCCATAAGGTAGAACTACTTGTATGTGTTTTCGATGTTACAAAACCAGTGAAAACATTTTTCAACATACACAAATAAAGAGTTTCATAAACAAATCTTTTTCCAAATCAGTCCAACTTTGTCCAAATTTATAGTCCAAAAATCATCCAAGCCTCCAAAATTATGTCATTTTAGGTTCATATTCATGTCCTTTCTATCTTCCCCCATCATTTTCCTCCACTATTATATTACTATCATCTACCATTAGGTCCTCCTTGTCTCCCCATATCCTAGACTAGCAGATTCATCTTGGTCATCCCTCATCCCCTTTCTATCTTCTAGAGTCATTCCTTCCACCTATCCTGAGCTTAATCCAAATCCCACTCTAAGCAAGTATGGTTCATCCTAATATGAGCTTTAGTTTTCCATCCATCTTTATCCTTTATCCCTATCCAACTCGTCAACAAATCATCATGTCACAATTCTATTATGATGAGTTTGGTCATCCCACCTTTTCTCCCACTTTATCCTATTCCAAATATGATGATAGTCTTGTTGATCATGATTAGCATGTTGAAAAATTTAGCAAGCTTGCACCAAACACCATCTGAAACCCAATCATTCCTCCAAACTACCCTATTGTTTATCCATGCATAACCACTAGTATTATTTATCATACCTTTGACAAGGGAAATTCATTAGTGCATTCATCCACACCTCCTTCATATCCCCCTCATACATCATTTATGTCTCCATCTTTTTGAATAGTCATATCCCAATCTCCACCTTTCTATTAAAACACTACAAGATACATCCCCAATCCACATCTACCACCTCCTTATCCTCCAATCCATCTTTAAATCCATAATCCTAGTCCTCTAATTCCTCCAATCCATCACCATAATCCCCATTCTATTGCTAATCCACTCTATCCTACCTTTCTCCCCCATCTCCTCCATCCTATCTCAATCCACCGTCTTCCATTCCTACCTACATTACCACAAATCCCCTTCCACAAGAAACCTTCACCCTCAATCCAATTCATATTCCATACCATAATCCATAGCTCCTACCCCAACAATTTTTCAATCTAGTTCACGAGTCACCTCGATGCCTACTTATGTGAGCTATCTATCCATGCCATCTCCTACATTCATTTCTAAACTAGCATTCATCCAAGCAATTTCACAAGCCATTGGTACACCACCCTATGTGGACTATATTAGCTTCCCACCATCTACACATTCCAATCCTTCCCCTCAACCTCCAATATACAAGTCTCCAAGGAGTTTCACAAGGAAGCCACCAGAAAATTCCTCTCCTAAACTTGATGAATCAATTCATCTCAATCCCTCATGTGAAACATCTAGTGATGAGGACCAGCCCCCTCCTACACCCATCATTCTCCATCTATCCCCCACACCTATTATCCTTCTTGCATCTACTTCTTTTATTGATCCTCTCCCATCTCCTATCATAATTGAATCCCTTCCATCTATTGAATACATCCAATTCCCATCCACATCTCCTCCTCCTAGCATTATCCAGGCCACATCAATTACACCTCATGAGTCCACCCTTATCCCCTCTATCGTAATTTCAAAGCCTCCCATTCCTCCATCTACTCCATCTAGTGTAAAAGCACAAAGTTGTGTCACGTTTTAGGCTAACTTATCAGCATAGCTGACTTTGAGTATTTCTAACTAAAATTAATTTTTGCCAAACATATGGTCTAGCTAGATTCATTCTAGATAAGTTAGATATGTGCTTCAACTTTTCCAATTGTTAATATCTATTAAATGCATACTTTATACCAATTACTAAAGAAATAAAATTATTTTAGAAAAGGGATGTTTCAAAACTCCTACTCTTTTTAATGATATTTTTTTACAAATATAAAAATACCCCTCTTTAGAGCACAGAGTCCAGATTATCATCATATAATTTTTATAGTATTTTAATTATATCTAATATATAATAATTTCAAAATACTACAAGTAGGTATTTTAACATTCGAGAAAAAGCTTCTTCAAAAATAGAAAAAAATAGTAAATCTTATCAAAAAAATTGAAATTTTTATATTTAACACTAGAGAAGAGAGTTGTCTTCAAGAATGTGTAATTTTTTTTACTGAATGATGTAGATTTGATAGGGGAAATTTGGTGGGAGATGAAAACTATCAATTTAAGGTATGTTCGACTTTGACTAGTTATAACAGAGAAAATATACATTTAAAACTATTTTTTCTTCTTTTCTACACTAGCTATACATTTCATCTATAAGATATTTTGAAATCAAAGGAAAAAAAAAATTTGCATATACTTTTTTGGTGGGAACAAGACCCTTGTTTTCAGCATTTTTCAGCAAGTAAAAAATGGACTTCAAAAATTAAAAAAATATTTAAATTCTTGTTCAAATTTTTTTAAAAAAATTATAGGCATAAACTTCATCCACTTTTACACATTTCATTAGTTTGCATCATCTCCAAATTCTAAGCACAAATGTCATTTTTATGTTGTTAAAGTTAAAAAGTTTGTGTGTTGTTGACTTTTTCCTTTATAAAAGTGTGACACAGCTGTGTGACTCAAGATTCTAAAGATTCCATCCATACATCCCCCATCACTCCATCCACACCAATCTAATTTTTTCAAGATCTTATCCAAAAGCATGTTGAAATATCCATTAACTTGAATGAATATTGTATCATTTCATCCATTTCATCTCGTGATCATTTTTCATCCACTCCTGAAAATCAAGATCCTACCCCTCCACCTATTCCATCTCAAGATTCATTACCATCCCCCAATCCCACACAAAATCATATCATCCCACCCCCTCCACTTCATGATCTTGTAACACCTCTAATTCAAACTATCCCACCACCATCACTCTATCCCTTGGTCCACTTACATTTATCAATGGTGGCCCACTTGAAGCAGAAGAAATAAATTTCATATCTACCACCACTACACCTAATAATGGACTTACATCTTGTTCCCCAAGTAGGAAGTATCCTGGCTTGGATCAAATACTCAAGAAATATAATTATCAAGGTAAAGGCATAGGCCCACATGAACAAGGTACCCTGAAGTACATCCACGTCAAAGAACATCCACAATCTTATGGTCTTGGTTACACATCTACAGACACTTCATCCAAAAATATTGGTACAAATACTACAAAACTCAGGCACTCTTCCAAAAAACCCATTACATCTTCTCATCGTTCCCCCAAAACATTTAACACCACCCCCCCTCCTCCATCATTGCAATCTAAGACAACCTATCACATTCCTCCTTCATCCTCTAAATTTATTTTGGGTCCCTATATCCCAAAATATACCATCACATATCCTACACATACCAAATCCATTTTGGGCCCTTACATCCCAAAATATCACCCCCCATATTATCCTACTCAATCCTTCATCCACTAATCCCATATCCCTAACACCCACCACAAAAATTTTACCCCTTACATTCCCAGTCAAGATCAATAGAGGCACATTCCCACATCTCCTATCCACCAGTCTCCTTCCATCTCTCCATCCATATCTCCTACATCTCATACAACTTCCCATATTCCTTCCATTGCTTACAATAATTTGGATGCCAGCTCAAAAATGCATAAAGCTAAAAATTCACACCAATCTAAATATTGTCATGTCCACTCTAAAAGACATGCTCAAGAAAAGAAAAATCCAATCACAAAATGCATTAAGTCCCAAAGACCGCAAAGGCCCACCAAAGAAAAAGAAAACACTATGTGGATCCCAAAGAAAAGAAATGAAATGTATCTCAAAGAAAAATCCACAATGGCATCCAAAGTTGCTAATCTACTAGCTACTTGTTCCTCTCCTCCATCTCATATATATATATATATATATATATATATTTTGGGTCCTTATGTCCCATACTACCTATCATAACTCCTCCATCATATCTTCATGTACAATCTACTTCCCATTCACTCCATCCACTCATCTCACAACATGTGCCAATGTTGGTCCTGACGACATCCCTCTATCATGGTCACTTTCCATCATTCCATCCAAACACTTTTTCCCACCATATCCCTCACCCCACACATATCCTCCATATACCTTTGCATAAGTAACTCATTTAAATTAAGGTTGTACCAACATCTGATGAACACTCCAAATGGGATCTTACTACCTTGATAACAAAATTGATGCTTGAGTCCTCCATCGATATCTTTCTTATCATTTCATCCATAAACTCCATCCAAAAAGTTCAAAAAAGTCAAAAATTATTTATAAAAAAATCATTCCTCCAATGGTGAAAACCTAGAAAACATGCATCATACGTAATCCCTCCATCTTGTTCCTCTCCACACTTGGGGCCAAGTTCTTCTAGCCACATCTCCATCACTTTGTCCATTTTATTTTTCCACCCTACCTATCATATCTTCGCCATTTCACCTCCTTTGACATCCTTTGGATCTTGATTTAACACAATAAAGGCCACAATGTATACATGATTTTTGGGCACTTTGCGGCATCCATCTCCCCATCAGAAATTTTCATCCACCCATCCTTCCATCCATATAATCCCACAACATACCTTTTTCAACCTCATCCAACCATATTATCATCTATCTCTCTACCTCATTGTACCATCATATTATCCTCTATCCACCTCCCTCATCCCCTCATCATCCTAACTTTCATCTACCTCCCTCATCTTCATGATGTCATATCTTCCATCCTATTGTATCCCTCCTCATGCCTCCTTATGCATAACCTATCCTAAGCGGGGGCATCTTATTCCTTGGTGACATATTCCTTGGATACCTTATCACATCCATATTTTCATCTCTGCACCCTTGCTTCATTTCCATCTTTATCCACAATCCTTTCATATCCCAATCCTTATCTCCCTTCCATCCTTTTACCCATAATCCTTCGATCTATCAATTATTTTTTTCTAATGCTTCCATATCAACATCACTAATAATTTTCTCCATCTTCCCATCACCCATTACTTCCCTTATCATTATTATCTAGCTCTATGATACCCCCCATGCATCCATTCATATCCCAATCCTCCTAGCAATCAACCATCACATACAAATAATATCCATATCCTCTAGCTATCCAAATCCAAACCTCATTCAACCCATCCAATCACATCTTTAGTCTTGTCCATATCCTTTTTGTAAGAATTGATCTCCATCCAATCATCATCATTGGGATGCATCCTTCCCAATCCTTATGTTGTTTCAGGACATATCATCCCTCATCACCCTATCAACCATCAATCCATATTGGCTTTCCATATCAACTAGGGCATCATCATGCATGTGTTTGCATCATTAATTTCATCCCCAATCCCATGTACATCTTGTAACTTGTGTCATGTACATAGCGTTAGTCATGTCTCCACCTAGGCTCTTTTGTACATGCATGTCTTTTAGGTCTCATCCTTTGTGCTAGTTAGTCCTTGTATCATCATGGCCTTTGTCCCTATCTAGCTAGTACTTTGAGAAATTTTCCATTGGCTCCTCTGAGGTTCAATCGTTTGACCTATCTTTTTTCATAGGAATCTTATTTTAGAAATCGATCATCCATCTTTGCAGGATGTATCCTTCCTCATATCAAACCAATCAAATCAATCCATCATCCATCATCCTCCTTATAGAAAAAGGTTTTTGAGATACTTTTTATTTCTTTTCTACTTTTGGATCTTTGTTTATCCTTTAAGATTCCTTATTG
This sequence comes from Chamaecyparis obtusa, assembly GCA_027943335.1. Taxonomy (NCBI): domain Eukaryota; kingdom Viridiplantae; phylum Streptophyta; class Pinopsida; order Cupressales; family Cupressaceae; genus Chamaecyparis; species Chamaecyparis obtusa. The sequence continues at coordinate 308,615 of BSBK01003848.1, read as the reverse complement.
CACCTCCTCATGGTCAGCAACATCCTTTATATCATGGTGCTCTGTGAATGGTGAAACTAGGGGCAAAGGCACTGATATTTTTCCATTTTTTGAGTCAGTCCAATGCAACATCTTTGACAAGGCCTTGAGTTCCTAGTAACCTTGGAAGGTCTTGGATATTTCTACATAAAATAGGTTCTCACTACATGACATCTCCCTTTCAATAGGTACCATCTCAAGATTCCTAACTCTCCATTTCTCATCATTCACTCATCATGCATGCATCCTCTCATCCATTTTGAGAGCACACCCATGTTCACGTAAACCTACATGTCTTCTTGAGGGGGCATCCTCATCCTCATCTCCCATAATCCTTTCTCCCAGTTACTCTTATGATTGACTGGGGTACCTTTGAACTAATTCAATCATTTTCTTCCTGGCTCTGTGTTTTAATTTTCATTGAAATGATGCTACTACATAACACCATCTCAAAGAGGAGAAAAATGTAGACACCTAAGTTTGATTTATTCATCTTACTCGCATTATTGATTGAATAATCAATGCATTATTTAATTCTTTATTAATGTTAGCCTTCTAGCTAAATTAATTTAATTAATTAGCTATAGTCCAATTAATTATTTAAATGGAAACCCATAGTCTAATAATTAATTAAATCACTTTTTCCTCCCATTTGGTATTAAATAATACATTTAATCCAATTTGAGCACATGGCTCCTAACTTTAGCCCCTAACCTAAACCATACCAACTACCTAACCTTGATTTCCAGCTCAACCCAACCCATTCACACATACTAATCCTTCTTAATTAGCTAATGACCCATGATTAATTAATCCAACCCTTCACTCATTCTCTCTCTCCCATCGCATCCTCCTAATTCTCCCACTTTCCCTCTAATCTAATCCTAATCACTCCCTAAATAGTTACACAATTATAATCTATGGTTTAAGAAATCCTAACCCAACTCAGGTCAACCCTCATGTCACATCCTCACATCCCCTAACTCTCTCACCTCATGTCAACCTTAAATGCTCTTACATCCCTCTTACACACTCCATCTTCTTCTTACATATTTGTCCCCTCACATATCTCCCAAAATGGTCATATTCATCCACTCTTCCAAACCTCTCTCCTTGTGCTACTTGGCATAATGAGATGCATTTGAGAAATCACAATCCATGTGCTCTCTCTCAAATGCATCTCCACCCTTCCTCAGGTTTTCATCTTGACCATCCATTTCATCCTCTTCCACTTTCCTATAAATTAAGCTTCATTCTACTTCGTTTGGATCAACTTTTTATGCATTGTTATAATTCCAAATTGAGATCTAAAAATTACAACCATAACTAGGTTGTAAAAATGGTGGCAGAGGTTGTTACTACACCCCTGGATAAGGATAAATTATAGGTCACCCCCAAATATTAATGCATTAAGTATTTGAAAGAGCCTCTTATCCAACATGTATGATAAAAGAAGCCTCTTATCAAACATGTATGCTAAATGAAGCCTCTGATCACACAACAAATGAATAAATAGAGGAATCTAAGGAAAAAATAGAAATTTCATAAAATTTCAAATGCAAATTTCTTTAACAATTCAAATGTCTCAAGTAGACAAGATTCTCACTGGAACTACTTTGATAAATATAGATACAAATAGTAGATTGGAGTTGATCAGCCTTCATTTGTGCATATACAACCTTCACTTGTGCATATAAGAGTTGATCAGAGGAGGTATATGCACATGTGAAAAATATGTAGATTTTACTGAGCACTACTAGGAGCTAGACCCTGCAACAAATGGACTTTTGATGATTTTCACAATAGTACATTTGTTACAGGGTAAGCTCCCAATAGTGCTTAGGAAAATCTACATGTTAATCACCTATGCATATACCTTCTCTAATCAACTCTTATACATAGGTGAAGGTTGTATATGTTGTGTGTGTATACATGCATGTGTAGGTGTGTGTTGCTTAGCATTGCACCCTAGGTCCTCCAAAATTTCTTATAAGCATTATAAGGACCTTTGTTTATAGTTTGGGAAATTGAAATGTTGATAATATGTAAAAAATTAAAATGGGGGCCTTTATCATTGATCTTAAAATGACAAATATGCCTACCTAATGCTTTTATGCCTTGTAAATGATTGTTTGAAAGAAAAGAAGTAAAGAAAACCAGCCCAAATGAAAGAGCACATATGGTGCAGGGCACCCTAAGGAAGACATAAGGGTCACTTGGGTGACTAATAATGTTAAATAAGATACAATACCTATAAGGTCTTTACAATGTTGTAACATAGCTATTAATCTATTTGATGTAATGATTTGATCCATGGAGGATGTAAAACTTGTAATAATGCACTTGGTGCAAGCAATGATGTAATTGCCAAATCTTAGCATAATACACCTAGGAGGATAGGAAAGGTCTTAGGAAATGTATAAAGAGTTTATAATCTCATTTGGGTGTGAAAAAGACAATGACCAAAAATTATAGTCTTAGGAGTTATATTTAATAAGTTTTAAAATTCAAAATATTGAAATGTAATGGCTAGTTACCGAAGGAGGGAAAAGCCTAAAAAGAGTTTAGTTTGTGTTGTTAGAAGTTACAACCAATTTGGATTAGTTGAGGAAGTTTATTAGAGTCTATTTAAGTGTTGGAGGAACTGATATTTAGAATGGTACGGCCCAGAGGCAAAGAATCTGTACGAACTATGTTATTTGAGCAATAAAATTCAGTTTTCTTGCCATTTCTTATAGCACTTGGATGTGTTATTGAAACCTAGGATCTTGGATGGTTGAAACATATTTCAAATACCTATTTTGAATTAGTCTTGTATTCCTTTCATTGATTTTGTGTATTTCTAATTGACTGGTTTGTAGGAGTGTAGAGGTTTGCTTGATTTTAAGATGTAAATGGAATGATCCATCCCCTTTTTCTAATTACTATAGCTTGGGCATGGAGCCTATTAATGTATTATAGAATTATAAAAATTTTAATCCAGGAATAAGGAAAATTTTGCAGGTGGGCACTAATTGGATGAGTTTGTTGGGGTTAAGGATTGAATTTGGGTCATGAAATTGATCCAAGGGTATAGCAGTGGGAGATCTAGCCCTTAGAGTGTTAGAAATAGGGAATATTGAGAGGTGGGGTGAATCAGTATTCTACAAACTTTTACTTTTTCCCAATTATGGATATAACAAATTATCTCGATGCTTGCAAAACAATGTAAACTAAATAACATGCAAAGAAACAAAGCAAATAAACTCATAATACCATGTTTTGTTCTCGAGGAAACCTGGGCCAAGGGAAAACCCCAGTGGGGATGGTACCCACAAATGATCCACTAATCAAAAGTATCCGGTTAAGGATGTTGACCCTGCTAGGAGTCTATTACATACATATAGTGTCTTTGTCCCCATTAAAGGACTCTAGGCCTTGTTAAAAGCCTCAACCCTGCTAAGAGTTGGCATATAGAATAGAATGATTACAAGATGAGCTCATTGCACAAACATGTAATATACAATGATATCTGATCACAAAAAGGTAAAGTACATAACCTTTCACTGCTGTCGAATAGCTTTCCTATTCTGATTTAGCTTTCTAGCTTCTTCGTTTTCATATACAAAGTCTGCTTGCTTTTATTTACAACATATATCTTCGCATCATATCACTAAAATATCTTATTACATCATGTGTGTCACTTTTCATTACATACTTCTTACATTTATACAAGTTATTAAGAATAATAACTTTTACAGTCGGCTCTACAAATCATAAATGCAAAATTAACTTATGCTTCCCAAGAGTTAACATCTAGGATGTTGTCCCTTGTATGGTCAAGTCATTATTTTGATAAAAAAAATAATCCCTTAACTATTATACTTGTTATGTCTTCATACTCTGCTCAGGTCGACTGTGACTTTGTCTCTATAATATTGCAATATCTCCTTCTGTACATGTCATACAAACTTGTGCTTTCACATGTGTCTTTTTCATACATATAATTATTCATGTTCAAGTGCGCATGCACTGACCCTACTTCTGTCAACATCACTATCCAAAATTGTCTCTGGTTAGACTGGAAAATGTTGCTTATACTTAGATAATTTTACTTGCGCTCTTACAAAAATGCTTGCCATCATAGTGCAATCTTCATACTGATAATATGTTTCCATAATGACAACAATTTGATATCCTACTCAGCCAAATTTCCAACAATCTCCCCCTTTGTCACTGGTGGCAATATATAAGAAAATTGGCTAAGTGTTACAAAAATTCAAAATTGTGGTCATAACAAAAATTCTTCAATATACTTATATCTCCAAATATATACTTAATATCTATACTCCCTCTAGGAGTATGCCTCCATACTATCTATATAGTATATCATACTGATTATGCAATTTTCTACTATCACTCCCCCTTTGACAACAATGACAAAAAAAGGGTGCCAAAACTGTTAAAAAAAATTGATTACCTTTGGATTCAAAATTACAAAGCCAGTAGGCTTGCAACACAATCTGCAAAGTTTATCTTTATGGTCTTTATCTCCTTGTCCCATGGTTTCTTAATTTCATCTGAGACACTAAGGAGTGCACATAAACCATAAGATGCTATTTCACATGCCTGAATATTTGCATAGTGAAATTTCTCATAAGATGTCTTAGAGATAAGACATTCATCCAATTGAATTTCAATAATACTTATTTTAATTGAAATATGCTCTCTTAATAGAGTGAATCTCATCAATTTCTTTTCCCTTTCATAATTTAAAATTCTTATTTCATCATACAATTTTCTAATTTTCTTCTCAATATCTGACATCTTCACATTTGGACTTGATAAGAGGTTTGCTGCTATATGAATCTCTACCTCTTTTTCTTTCATCCTTTTTATTATATCAGATACATCATCATCAAATTTTGCACATTGAATGTACAAAGTTTTTCCTCTTTCCAGACTTCTTCTTAGCTCCTTTATGCAAACATCCAAATTATCAATATCATTTCTGATATCATGACTTCTATCCTAAATATCTTTTCTTCGTAGGCTTCCTGTGATTTGATTGTAGCCATGTCTGATAAATTTGTGAATTCATTGTCAAATGCCTTCACAAATTCTTTTACTTTGACCTGTGGATCTGCTTCATTAATCTGACTTGTTATTATACTCTGCAGTTTCTCTGTTACTTCAGTCAGTGATCCTTTAAGGCTTTTTACCTTCTTATTCTTGCCAATGATGTTGTTCAAGGATGAGATCAACTTTATTTTATCATCATCATCAATTTCCTATCCAAGACTAGAAAAAATGGATTCAATATGTGGCTTCTCTGCTACTTTCTTGGGTGTGGGACTGATTATTGCTTGTTCTTGTGATTCTTCCTATCCTACTACCTCTAGATTAACTTTTGTTTTTACTTGAGTCTATTCTGCTTCTTCTTCTTTACCTATTTCCTTTCCTTTTTCCTCATTCACTGTCATATCTTGCTACTCAAAAGTCAAATTATCAAGAATGTTCTCAAGATTCCCGAATGGGTTGTCTTCACTATCCAAAGTGATATTCATTCCTTCCATATTCACAGATTCATCTTCAATGTTGATTGATGGTGGAGGTGACGGTGAAGGAATTTTTTGATGCTCAACTTCCACTACTTGATCAGATGCACTTGTGTGCTCACTGGGACTAGAGCTCACTACCTTTATAACTACCCGTGTCCTTAAGAATCTTCTTAATAGTGTTGTCAACTCTCTTCTTGGCCAATTTCTCTTCATGTAGAGACTTCGTGAAGTTAAAGTTCTCCTCATAGGTTCCAAATCTAGAACTATTCACATCCAATTTACACTTAAGCAATCTTTTTACATATTCTTCTATCTCAACTTTAGAGACTTCATATCCAAGTGGCTCCAGGGAAAACTTTAAGAAACCCCCTCCCAAGAAAAAAGTGTAAAATCCTGGTGAATCCTACATTATTTTGGGTCAAATAAAAAAATATTGTTGGTGAATTATTTTAATTTGAAAGGAAAAAATATTATTTGTACTTGCAATTTTTTTTCAATTATATGAAAATTCTATAAAATATTGGCGAATCTTTCATTATTGAAGAAAATCACAATGATAGGAACCTATACCTAGAAATCATCATTATTTGATGGGGGCCCTCTCTGTCGCGGTACAGGACAGGGTCGAGGTGCAGCGCCCCTGCGAGGGTTTTCGGGGGTAGTGCCCCTGAAAGCTAAAATGACTTTTATTATTTTATTAAGGTACTATGAGTTAATTTTATATCTCCTAACACGAGATAACCCTACTTTTTGTAACCGTTTGATGATCCGAGATCAATGGTAGGAATTCTATTTTGGGCCAAGGTTTTAAAGGACGCAAAGATTCCCCTGAAAGTCTCTGGAATAGAGACATGTGTCAAATCTATTTCGGGCCAAAGTTTTAAAAGCCATAAAGTCTCATTGAAAGTCTCTGGATTAGAGACACATGTCAAATCTATGTACTTAACCCGTACTCTAACTTAAATTTTGACTGCATATTGGCGAATATGACCATCGATTAAGACAAGCTTAGGAAATTGTAGGCGGAAATATTCAATTTATTGTGTGGAAAAATTAATTCGATTGGTGAAGTCATCACTGAAATAAAAATAATTGCATGTCACTGTTGGCAATTCGCCTATGCATGTGACCCAACTTTTATAAAGCGCAGGCGACATGGCCACCCCAAAAAGTCCAATTTTTTTCACCAAATTTTGGGTCCCCAATGAGTGAAATTTGCCAATTGGAAAATATTCACCACTAAAGTTATCCTTGAGTGGCTCTATAAATTCCACTCTCGGTTCAACTGCCTCAATAAATATGAAATCAGCGTCAACCATAAAACATACATCATTCATGTATTTCTCTACTTCAGCCTATGGGATCCTTGATCTTTTCCTCATTAAGTTCTGAAATATCTTGATTACCAAGGTTGCGCTCTCATTTACCTTGTCTACAAGGTGTCTAAGACACACCTTTTTTATTTTGTCCATAGTAGTCCTGTTATCATTCCAATCTTCTCCAATAGTGTATGGAAATCTTCTCAATAAATGAAAAAACATGTATGTAATCAAGGATGAGAATCTAAACTGTGAGTTCTTGGTTTTCTTTATCTTCTCAAGGTTCTCAAACAACTAAATTCTTAAAATTTCACACATATCAACTTGAAATTTTTCAACGCACATTAAATATGCTGCATGAACCATTCCAACTACAATGTCATATTCTCTAGAATTTTCACAAAACTTAGATGTTAAGATCTTGCACACATATCTGACATCATCTTCTATTATATTGTTGATTACTATCCCTCTACCATTATAGGATGACTTGGTGTTATCTAGTACAATCTTCTATACATTTTTATCATTTAAGGGAATGACTCCAGTTTTAGAAAAACTAGTTACCTAATGAATTAGGTCTATAGTGATATCTATCACTTTGTCATCTAGCCAAAATTTCCCATTGTGAATTCTACTTAAAATGATCTTTATGCATTCCTTATCTTCAAATTCATGGTTTAGTGAATAATTCACAATTTCATTTTCCTTCAAGTGTTCAAACCCTAATTTCAATGACATATTTGTATAACTTTCATATTCCTTAACTAGATTAATATCACTGATGGTCTCAAATTTGCATTTTAGATAACTTCTCACATCTTCTATATGTAAAAATCTATCTGGTACGAATGAAAATGCAAGACTAGGGTCTTCATCCAAGTGTTATATTGGTTCCATTTTAACTCTAGGACTAACAATATCTCTTACATGATGAATAAGTGATACATCCATGACTTCTACAAAATATTTAACTGCTTGATAGATTTTCTTAGTAAAATACCTCAAATTGATGATTTAGGGCTTTGTATAGATTCGACATGAAATTCTTCTCCAAATCCTGCAAAATTCTTTCAATCACTTCTATATTGATCTCCTTATCACTTGTAGTCTCTTGAATGATCAAAATACCAATCATAAACTTTTATGCTTACAATCTTTAAGATTATGACATCGCATTCAATTCCTTTTCCGCTTCTTTCCAAAATGGTGTCCTTGTTTTCCTGCAAAACTTCATACTCTTCATGAACTCACATACATTCATATTAGCCCATGCGCTCTTAACCATGTAGCATCATTACATTATATACTACCTTACATTAACTGTGCAAGACTCAATTCATTCTATTCTAACTTCTACACTATCCTAAGTTCGTATTCTAATGCATTCTTTATGAATTAAGTACTTTGAGATGGGTTGGGAAAAGATTCACACTTACTATCAGATACTTCACCTGTCTAATTACCTTGTGTACTCAGTGTGTCTCCTTGATCTGTGGCTTTAACAAATTTCACTTCTTTAGAATTTTTACAGCATCCTTTTTGACTGTTGCTTACATTCTCATTTCTCCTTGTATAGCTTCTAGGATTAGGGTCTCTCATATTGTTCATTCTGAAAAACCTTGCATTATGAATTTTTTTTTTACATATCCAGAAATCTACTCCAATTTTTCCATATCTCTATCTTGTCTGGTTAATTTTTGATCTACAATTTCTAGCTATCTGTCCAATCTTGTTGCATCTATAGAAAAAAAATCCATTTCTTATGTTCATATATTTAGTACGTCTCTTATCTACATGGTTAGTATCTATAAACATTCTACTACCACTACTATTATCATTAAATTTAGGTTTCTTACAATCAATAGATCTATGTCCAAAACCATGACAATTATAACAATAACCATTGAGAGGTTTGAATTGCTTACCTGTGCAATATTTCTTCATGTCCAAAAGTGTTACATGCAAAACATCTACATTTGAATTCTCTTTGTGTATCTTTAGGTGGTTCATCTTCTTTAGGTGGATTAGGTATGTCTTTAGATTTGTTGGCTTCATTAGGTTTCTTTTTATCTTTGTTCTCAGAGATTTTTAGATCTGGTTCCTTGCATTCTTCACTTTTCTTATATGAATTAAATCCAAGACCAGTTGTATCATAATATGATTTTTTATAAGATAACTATTCATCAATCTTCTCACTGGTGGAATATAGTTTTTCAAGATGTTGTTTAGACTGAGTCAGTTCACCTTTCACAATTGTGTTGTACTTCTCAAGTTTAGCATAATGTAATTTGGTTTTCTCAAATTTAGATGTCACTTTACAAAGTTTAGATTTTAGATCTTCATTTTTAGATTTCAGATTTGATTCATTCTTGTTTTTTCCATCTTTCAAACTTAACTTCAGATCTACAATCTTCAACTCATGTTTAAGGATCCGATTTCAGTTCTTCCAATTTTTCTTTTAGCTACTCAATGAAGTTCTTTGCATCATCAAGTTTCTCTTTTAGAGTATCTCTTTCATTAGTAAGAATATCGATCTTTCCAAGAGCTTCTCCAAGATTATTCTGTAATTGATCCATATCCATAGAGATCTTACTCAAGTTGTTAGGCTTTCTCTGAATAATCTTCTTTCGAGTAACTAAGCTCTGATACCAATTGTTAGAAATAGGGAATACTAAGGGGGGGGTTGAATCATTATTCTAAAATTTTTTACTTTTGCCCAATTATGGATATAAAAAATTATCTTGATGCTTGCAAAACAAAGTAAACTAAATAACATGCAAAGGAATAAAACAAATGAACTCATAACACCATGTTTTATTCTCGAGGAAACCCTGGCCAAGGGAAAACCCTAGTGGGGATGGTACCAAAAAATGATCCACTAATAAAAAGTATCTAGTTAAGGATGTTGACCCTGTTAGGAGTCTATTACATACATATAGTGTCTTTGTCTTGATTAAAGGACTCTAGGCCTTGTTAGAAGCCCCAACCTTGCTAAGAGTTGGTATACAGAATAGAATGATTACAAGATGAGCTCACTACCCAAACATGTAATATACAATGATATCTGATCACAAAAAGTTAAAGTACATAACCTTTCACTGTTGTCAAATATCTTTGCTATTCTAATTTAGCTTTCTAGCTTCTTTGCTTTCATATACAAAGTTTGCTTTCTTTTCTTTACAACATATATCTTCACATCATGTCACTACAATATCTTATTACATCATGTGTGTCACTTCGCATTACATACTTCTTACATTTATACAAGTTATTAAGAATAATAACTTTTACAATAGGCTCTACAAATCATAAATACAAAATTAACTTATGCTTCCCAAGAGTTAACATCTAGGATGTCGTCCCTTGTATGGTTAAGTCATTATTTTGATAAACAAAATAATCCCTTAACTATTATACTTGTTCTATCTTCATACTCTGATCAGGTCGGCTGCAACTTTATCTCTTTAATCTTGCAATATCTCCTTTTGTACATGTCGTACAGACTTGCACTTTCACATGTGTCTTTTTCATACATAGAATTATCCATGTTCAAGTGTGCATGCACTAAACTTGCTTCTATGAACATCGCTATCCAAAACTATCTCTGGTTAGACTGGAAAATGTTGCTTAAATACTTTGACAATTTTACTTGCGCTCTTACAAAAATGGTTTCTATCATAGTGTGATCTTCATACTGATAATATGTTTCCATAATGACAACAATTTGATATCCTACTCAGCCAAATTTCCAACATAGAGGTGGTGATTTTATGATTGAATCCATCTAAGGATGGTATAAAAATGGTGGAAAAGTTTCATTTGGTTGGAATAGTTTTTGGAGGTCATACATTGAGTGAGTCCTAGTTTACAGGGGTTTTTGGGACTAATCTGGGGGTTTGGTATCTAGAATTGTCATTAGGTCAAGTTGACTACATAATCCTCTAATTGAAGCCAATATATGAGACCATTGAAGAGGTAAACGTCTAGGAGTTTACCCATGATAGGGTTCCTTTGTTAAATGAGGGAATTAGGCCTCTCTAGCAAAACAAAATCAGAAATTTTAGAGTGGATTAACTCAAAACAAGTTGGGTTGCATTTGTGATATGATTTAAAACTTCCAAAAGGGTATCCAAATCCTAGATTTTTTTAAAAGTCTTTTAGGAAGATTTGGTGAAAAATACAATTTTATGACTGGTGAAGGCTACTAGGAGCAATCCTAGAATGATAGTTTGATAGTGTGGAGCCAACCAATGCAAGTTGGGAGTTTGTATGAAGAATATAATGTGTTTGTAAGGTCTTCATAACCTTAGGAAGATTGAGAACACCTTGTAATAGTTTTGAGGCTAATAGATTACCTTGTTGGGTATAACCATAAGGTTGGAAGGCTAATTGAAAGCTTGGGTGTGAAGTTATAATACAAAGAGAGTTTCACATTATGGAGTCTAGGATGGTAAAAGAGGATTTGACTGACCTCAGATAGGTCTATGTTATGAGGTATAGGCCTTGAGTTGATCTTTTATTGAACGATAAACAAGATGTTGTTACAAAAAGAAGGTATGAACACACATTTCCCTATGAAGATCATAAATCCACCCCTAGCCTCTACATCAACATAGATGAAGAATAAGTAGTGATATGGGAGGCCAAGTTCCAAATACAATGGGTTGAAAGCCTAAATGAAGAGTCTGTAGAGGCATATTTATGAAACATCAAAAAATACAAAGTATTTTCTCATAGGTGATTGATCCATGCATTCTTTATTATTTTATTCTTTATTATGAGTCCAAAGGGGGCTCCAAGACTCTATAACCCTATATTCACTCCAAATTTTGGCATTTTTTCTTTCTTTCAAAAGTCACATTCGAGTGGACATACCACAACAAAGTGAGTTTTTGATGAATTTTTTATTAGATTTATATTAATATTGGTTCTTAGGTCATTTAAGACCATTTTTGGTAATTGGGTCAAATTGCTAATGCAAGTTTTTTGGTCAAATTTTTCAAAAAGGAAAAAGTATTCTAGAAGAAAGTTGAAAAGTATTTCAAAGGTGTGGGGATCTTACTTTGAGTGTTTTTTTACATTAATAATCCATTTTGTCTCCCTTTGTACAAGATTGTTAAGTTTGAAGGTGATTTTGGCAAAAAAAATTCATTTTAATATATCTTTCACTTGTGCATTCTTTCTTATCCTAATTTTTTAGGGTGCAACAAGAGGATTTCACATGATTTTGACTTCTTGAAAGTCTGATATCAACATGTATCAAACAAAGAACTAGATGTTTTGATGTTTGCATGAAGTGATGGTAGGAAGTTTGGAGGATTGTGAGATTGGTGGGATTTTAGGAATAGTTTTGGGACTCTAACCATTCAAATATATCTCTTTAAAACCCCATTGACACAAGGAAAAGTCCTCACTTCTTGATCATCCAGTGACGAAACCTAGTTGCAATCATTCTGATAGTCCAAACCAAGTTTTTAAAACACCTAAAATACATTGAATCAAGGTTTCATGCATATGTCATGTGTCCATAGGAGGGTTAGGGTCCTTAAGAATTAGGTACAATAAAATGATATCATTATTTGCATTGGATACATACTAATAGTTGTGACTATCTTATTCACTTGAAAAATCACAGTCACAATCATGTTCCTTACTCCTAAAATTTGTTATTTCATGAGTGTATGAGTCCTGTGAAGAATGAGGAATGTGTTTAGGATATCTATATTTTTTTATCTTCATAGTTTTGTATCTTCTTTGAACCTTGGGTAGATGTATTAGATGACTATCCTAATTGTGTTTTATGTCACAGTCCTAGCTGCAGTTACATGAATGAAGGAGTGGGGTATATGCACGATTGACATTGGAGTAAAAAAAAATTTGAATAAGTAAAACAATGTAAATCCTCAATGCACAAGAATTTGAATCTTTTGAACCAAGTAAATAAGTTGGGCTATGGAGTTATTTGACTATCCTAGAAGATCTTAGTTTACATTGAGTAACAGTCCCAAGACTAATGGAAAATATTATGTCTTGTTCTTACAAGTTATGGCTACTAGGGGTTTCCTTATGGCTCATACTAATGATCAATGCAAGAAGAATGATCATAGAGTTAGGCCCCTCAATTTGATATAAGAGGAAAAATAGGAAAGGAGGAGATTCTACCCTATTGGCACATGCGCACAATAGAATAAAAATGAACAAACAATTTGCACGAGTTCTCTATGATGGCATGATTTAGGTTATATTTTGGAAATAAAAAATAATTGGTAATGATGTTGCATACCTACTATAGATCAAAGAATTCACAGAATTCACAACATTCAGGGGTAGAAGCTTCACGGGATTCACAACTTCACAGCATTCAGCTTCCCAAGAATGGGGTGAGCTTCCGCAAAGCTACCTTTGGGCCACCACTTCTTTCACGCGATAAAATAAAAATGAATTTGATCTATCTTTTTTAAAAATGTGTGACCGTAACCATCACAATTTTGACATTATAAAGAGCGTCGACATTGCGATGGTATCAAGCACAATTGCCAAAAAAACACCAATTGCACAAAATGTTCCCCTCTGCTGGAAATGAACATCAAAAAAGAGGTCCAAATGTATTAGTGTGATGTCAACTATTTAATGTACTACGTTTATTCATTACATTGAGCAATATTATATAGGGGCCTAGGAGTTACCATTACACTAGACATATTATCTTAAGAACGATCATCAGGATATCATGTATGAGGAACTAAAATTTGAATTAGTAGTATGTATAATTGTAATGATTTTTGTATCCCCTTGGGAACATTGTGTATATTAATATAATTCTTCACCTACTAACAATATATAATGTTATCTATATAAAGGGATGCCCTTGGGTTATTTAATTATAGATCTATAGAGAATAAAATACACTCCTAATTAGTTCATAATTCAATGAAAAATGATATAAATCAATGAAAAAATAATTATAGTTAAGACTATTGTTCACAACTAAAAAAGACAATAATGAATAAAATAAGGATATCTAAGAAATTTCAAAATGGTAGCTATTAAGACATGATATTAAAAGATGGTGTACAATGGATAATTTTTTACTATTAGTTTTTTATGATGGCGAAGATAAACATGTTGTATGCTACCCTTTAGGATGGCTAGTCATTTATTTTATTGTGGACGTATCTAATTTACTTGTAAGAAGGGCTTTCTTGTGTTAAATAAATACATTGTTTAACAACACATATCAAGTGTTCAAGAAAATATTAAACTTCTATAATCCATCAACTTCTAGATTTGGCTATGACAAATGTTTTTTAATACTAATAGATTTCTATGATCCATCACCTTCTAATTCTTGCTTCAAAATTTATAAAGTTTAAAAACATGTAAAATATTCATAATAGTATAGTTTTTGATGACATAAATACAAACATAAAATTTAACAATAAAGTTTGATGCACGTAATAAAAAAAAGTGTCTTTCTCCTCTATGAATATTATTTCAGTTGTAAATTGTAAAATGGAACCCATCAACAATGATTTCAACATTATAAATATGAGGAAAAGTCTAAAATGTAAGCAGTGCCCTATTGAAAGCAACAACAATAATGATCGCATTCCTTTGTATATTAAATGACCATATTGATTTAAGAGTTTATTATACAATAGACAAACTTATAAAAACTTTTGTCCTTTTTCTTTCAATAAAAATCTAAAAGAGTTTAATCGTGACTCTTCTTTATTTCTTTCACAGGCCAAAAGTTATTTAATCTACATTCAAAACTGGTACCAGATATTAAAAAGGAACACGGTGCAAAGCAATAGATTCAAGGTACTCTCCACTAGCTCGGCCGTAAAATCCAGCAACCTTTGTTGATGCGAGGTCAAGCTCAAAAGGAATCCAATCGACAACCCCAAATGGCCCATATGTGGCGCGGTTTGTTTCAAAAATTAAACCTTTGATAACCGTACGCTTATCACAAACAGTCCCACAGTACCCTCTAATCTTTTCAAGCTTTTCAGATGGATATATGAAAGCCTGCACATAAACAAATGTTTGTCAGACACAAAAGTAAGTAAGAAAATTGACATCGTTGAAGGCGTCTCCGTTAACTACCGTGCAAATTGTTTTACCGGAACCCCCTCCGTGTCGAGGAGCTTCGTGTTGATTGGCATTTACAGTATCATAAGTGACCTGAATGGAATACAAAGTCGTTGAATCTGCAGTTACAGTAATTGCAGTTATTCCTTCGAATTTTCCATCGTTCCAGTAACTTCCGCCTCCTCCCCCGCATGGCCCCCAACAGATTTTTGAACAATTCGTGACTCTTCTACTCCATGACACCCACAGACGTAAATGGGAAACTCTCATCTTGAATGCATGTTCCACATCTTCGTCATTGGACATTGTCAGTAGATCTCCATCTTCATCTCTAAATCTTATTTCAAGTTGTTGGGCATCCCCATTCAACCTGAAGAGCCGAAAAATATCGTCTCTCAGGGTATACAGATATACGCCAGGCTTGCTGAAAAAAAGCCTCCATTCATCTTCATATTGAACCTGAAAATGAAACGAGATACATCTAACGTAACTCTTGCTTTGTTTTCTCACAAACATGTAAAAATAAGAAAGAAAACGCTGATAAATAAGAAAATAGGTGTCTTACTTTGATATCGATAAGCACATCTTCTGCCTTACTTCCTCCCATTGCTCCTACACCAGACACTACAGGTGTGCCAATACTTTGTCATAAATTTTTCAAATCCAGTACGCGCTTTTAATAACAGCCAGGTAAAAACACCTCAACTTCCAGAATGCCATCCGTCGAAAACTTTTACAGTAAAGAATGTGACTAAACGATTCTCCCTATCCTCTTGGAAGTTGGAACGACACAAATGCCCTTCTTAGTTGGCACTGGTTATTCTGCCGATTCAATTTGCCACTGGCTATGGGGCAACTTAAATGCACCCGTATGCAGTGTTTTTGGTCTAACTGTATTGTATTTACATTGTAAGAGGGTGCATTCTCGTGGCACCGTAGACAACGCCGTAAAGAATTTTACCAGCCATTCCCATATTTCCATCAGCACGTACGGCTACACAGCAGCTTCTTTTAATATTTAAGTTCTGAAATTTTAATTTAATTTGAAGTATTTAAACTTTCAAATATTTTTTCAAAACATTAAATATTTTTATATCCTGTATAAAAAATATATACAGTATATTTTAAAATAGAAATACATATGTACTTTTCAAAACAAATTTAATTTTTAATGCACTCATTAAAAATGTATAGATATACTTATAAAAAATGTATTTTTATTGATTATAAATATATTCTTAAATATTATACTATTGACAATTTAATTATACAAACAAGTTCAAATAAAGCTCAAAGAATAAAAAGATAAGAAATATTTATATAAGATATATATTAATGTAATTCTCTTTATAAGATTTTGTCTAAAATCTTATTTTTGCAGTTCAAACAAGTCCTTCCCTTGTTAGTTTCTTCCTAACAAAATGATTTTTTTCTGATTTTGTTCAATGTCCCTAAAAAATTCATGGTTATAAAGGAATAGAATCAGCATAAATTTTTAATGGACAAGTACTGAGAATAGGATGCATACCATTGCTTTGGAATAAATTTGTCTTCTCGTAAACCTTGTAGGATTGGTTATTCATAAGATTAAAGAATTTAATAGCACCTTAGTGTATAAACAATTGTGGAGAAGCTTAAATTCTCATAATTAGTGGACTAAGATTGTGCATAGTAAATACCTAGTTGGCTATAGGAATTGTATATAAGAGACTTCTTGATTGGTGACAAACCCATGGTTATGTGCTTGGCCTTATGGAGCATTATATATAGCACCAAAGTGCTTATTTCTCAAGGAAGTAGAAGCTCTTTGGGTAATGGAAAATAATTCATCTTTTGGGATGACTGGTGAATTGGAGATTGTCCCCTTTCACTATCCTCATGGGCTTCATAGGTTAAGAACATTTATATTCGGAAGTTTGGCTGTTGAGTGGTGGATTATATACAAAACTCTATATGGGTCAATCTTATGGATGTTGATCTGGGTCTAGAACCATGTCAGTATTTATTATCCTTCACACATATCCCTGGTAGTTTAACTAAAGATTCTTTGGTTTGGATGTCTACCCTAGATGGTGGATTTTCTGATTCCCAGGATTTTTTTTTTAATGGTCAAAGTGTTGTACATTGTCAACCCTTTTAGGCCTTGGTTTGGAACCCAGTGGATATTCTTAAAGTCCATATTTTGTTCTATCTTCAAGTGCAGAATAAAATGTTGACTATTAATAACTTATGCAAGAGGGGAATGACTATTCTTAATCTATGTTTCTTCTATTTGGAATATGTAGATAATCATTTTTATATTGTTTTAAGTGTTCCTTTTCTATGGAAGTTTGGTATTGCTTCTTTAAGCTTTAGTCTCTTTCTTGGATATTCCCTAATTCATTTTTGCAATGTTGGATTCAATGGGTTTCCTCATCTCCCAATCACCCCCTTTCTCTTCTTTTCTCTCTTATGATGCCTCATATAGCCTAGGGTATTTGGAAAGAGAGAAAGAATTGGATTTTCAAGAACTCTACTTGTAATATTGATGTGGTCGTGCTATAAAGACTCAATTATCTTTCAAGGATGAATTTTCAGTTTCTTTTTGTAAGAGTAAAATTGTTGTCCCCCCACCCCACCCCATCATTCATCTTTGAAAGAATTGGTGATTGATGGGCCAAAATAATGGCCAAGTTTATCTATGTTTTTTCTTCTTTATTTTTAACATTGTTATAAGTTTTAAGGTGTTTTAAGACTCTTTTACTATTATAGGTCTAAGACTTTGAATAGTATTAACAATATTTGATGGTCATGTAGCTATGGACTTATATATGCTTTTAGAAAAATACTTGATATTTTAAACCATAGTTATCTTTATAGTATTCCTTAGTGAATGATTCAAGTGTAAGGGTTGAGTTATTTCCAAGATGAATAACACTCTGAATGTCACTGTACAACCTTATGTTCTCTTGTGTCTTGTCCAAGTGCTCCATAAAACTTTGTAACCAAATAATCTCCTTGCCTCTATATCATAAACACTTTGTTCTTTTGTGGTTGAAAGTGCTACAACCTTTTGTAATATAGAAATGTAGTTGATTGTTGTTCCAAATATAGTAAAAACATATCTTGTAGTTCTCTTCCCTCTATCACTATCTCTCTCTAAATCTAAATCAAAATAGCCTTGTAGAGTGGAATGGGAGCCTCCAAAACATAAAGATTGAGTTGTTGTACCTCTCAAATATCTGAGAATCTACTTTACTACATTCTAATGCTCTTTGTAAGGATTGTTCATATATCTACTTATGGCTCCCATTATATGTACAATATCTGGCCTTGTACATACCACGATATACATCAAGCTACTAACTATTGAAGAGTATGGAGCCTTATACATGTATTCCATCTCCTCCTATTCCTCGGGGCTCATCTCTTTGGTTAATTTTAAGTGACTAGACAAATTTGTACTGAATGGTTTTACATCTTGCATCTAAAATCTATTCAATACCTTTTTTATGTAAGCACTTTGAGAAAATGTCAATGTGTGATTTTTCCTATCCCTAGAGATATCGTCAAACTAAGAATTTTTTTTGTTGCACACAAATCCTTTATAGCTTTAATGACTGTGCTAATTTTTGTTTAAGTTTATTTATATGGTACATATTAGACCCAACAAAAAGCATATCATCCGCATATATAATAACAAGATAATATAGTGTCCATTTTTTAATTGCTTAAAATAAAATTAATGATCACAATGACATATGTTGTAACCTTGGTCAGTTATAAACTTATCGAATTTCAAATACCAATACCAAGGTGCTTCTTACGGCCTATACAAGCTCTTCTTCAACCTACACATTATGTCGTCCTTACCTTTTACCTTATACTCTTGTGTTTGTTGCATATAAATATCTTCCTCCAAATCTCCATGGAGAAAAGTTTTATCGACATCTTATTGTTCTAGCTGATACAAATCTTTTATGATTGTAAGACTTACAATACTTTGAATTGAAGTCATTTTAAAAATAATAGAAACTATCAAATCAAAATTAATACCTTATTTCTATGTAAAAATTTTGACCACGAGTATAGCCTTGTATATTTTCTTGCCTTCATGTTCTTCCTTTAACCTATAAATCCATTTGTTTGATGATTCTCTTTTACCTTCAAGAAATTCAACTAACTCCCAAATTTAATTTTGTATTAAGTAATCCATATCCTCTTTTATTCCTTACTCCCACTTTTTCTTGGTTTAAACCTCCATTGCTTCTGCATAAATTTGTGGTTCACCAACATCAGTAAAAGAATAAATCAAATAATAAAGGAGGATAGCATTTAGGAGGTGTACTTAGCTTGTAAGATCTTCTTACTAGAGTTCGAGGAACCTATTGTGGTTCTGGTTGTTCAATATTTTTCGGCACTATTAGGACTATATTTACTAGGATTTCATCAAACACCATGTGTTCCTCTTCTTTCTTCTTTCCCTATATCTAGTCCTTGTAGATGACCTTTCCATTGAATATGATATCTCTACTCCTAACGTTATTGTGATTCTCAAAATCCCATAAACAATAGCCAAAAAAATTTATTTCATACCCAATAAAAGTACACTTCTTGGATTTTGCATCAATATTTGATTAATTTTCTATATCCATATAGACAAATGATTCACAACTAAAAGTTCTAAGAAATGAGTATTTTACCTTTTTTTCATGTCTATGTCTCCTCTAGAATAACACCATTCAAATACCTAGATGGCCCTCTTTTTATCAAGTAAACAAAAGTATCTATAGTATCTACCCAAAAATATTATTGAAATCCTACATGCAATCTCATATTTATTGTATATTCCATTGAAATTTTGTTCATCTTTTCACACACGCCATTTTCTTGTGGGGCTCTAGGAACTGTCTTTTGTCTATGAATCCCGTGGTATGAATAATAGCTATCAAACTCTTTGTTGCATTACTCACCTCCATTTTCTGATCTGAGACACTTCAACATGTTTCTCATCTCATTCTAATACAAACATTTTCATTTCTTAAAGACTTCATATACATCATATTTTCTTGGAATGAAACAACTCTAAGTTTTCTTAGTTTTTATTTAAGGAAAAAATAGGTTTTACAGGGACCCAAAACCACATAGTTTACAAAAAAAGAAAGAAAAACGTTTAAATTCCAATATGTATAAAAAGGTGCTAAACATGAAACAATAAAGGGACAATCGAACCTAGACAAATTTAAACAAAAAACCAACACCAGTAAAAGAACCAACACATACAATAGACAACAAAAAACTAAGGATTTTAGTGTATCACCAATCTGGGCCTCGGGAATGCACATCTCCTCCACCACCTTCTTCAATTCCTGGATTTCCTAGGGGGGAGATTCTTCTTTTCTCTTCAGGTTATCTCTAGTCCTCCTCAAGGGTCCCAAATACTCCTTCTTGACTTTAATATTTCTACATCGAAGTCCAGAAACATGGTTCCGTGCTAGGGTTTTTCCAACATCTCCACTATAGTACCCATAGTTGTTGCATTTTTATTTATAATTTTATGGATTTGATCCATGATGGTGCTCATAGTTACAAGGATTTTACCAATTTTACGTTCTAGCTGATTCACCTTATTATCATTATCCTTCTAATTTTTGAAACATTCCACCATAGATAGCTTATCTTCCTCCATCCAAAAGCCTTTAGTATTCTTCTAAAGTTTCCCTTTAGCTTCCAATATTTCCAATTTCCTAGACATAGCCCTTTTCTTTAAACTACTATCCTTCACTTCATGAAACACCCATTTAATAATTCTCAAATAATCCGTTGTCCCATTTCTGGCAATGGCCAAATTATTCTTAGGAAATTCCCTGTCAGTATTAAAATAGTGGTATTTAGATTGCTAGTTGTGAGGGAATATAGTCCCATTCTCTCTATCAGTGGGTGAATAAGAGGTGTAAGAGTCTTTGGTGACATTTAGGGCTTTAGGGTATTTCTCAGGGGTATCCTTAGAATAGGGAACTAAATTTTTCTTAGGGGGTTCCTCGTTCACATTTTTATCTTTCAGTGAGGTTGAATTTTTTATAGTAATATTCTTTTTAACCACAGGTTTACAAGGTTCTTTATTAGGCACAAGTTTAGAGGAAAGAGAATCTTCCTCTTCCCACTCTATATCATAATTCCCTTCTTCATCAGAAAGAATAGCATCAATATCATAACCCTCCAAGGATGAGACTGAGATGGGGTTAGATGGAGTTGGAATATTTTTGAAATATTCATGGATTAAGAGAATGAGACCAACATGTATAATATGGTCTTTCCTATGCTCTTTTATGCTACGATTCAACAAGAAAAAAAAGTGCCAAGGAAAAGAGACCCTCACCTTATGTTGGAAATGATTTAGTAGGGAAAAGTGGTATTTGTAGACTTTGGTGAGTCTGATGTCCACTGTAATGTATTCTAGGATTACCCTTAACACCACCCTCCAAAGATTCTTAATCTTCCCAACATCAAAATAACTATTTAATCTTAACGACTCTTGTCGTTTAAAGAAAGAGGAAAAAATGCTAGAATATTGATTGTAACAAAAGAATATTTTTGAATTTGAAAGATAGTTCACATATTCTAATCGTAACATATAGACTATGTGATTTCCTCAATTTTATAAATATACTTTATAATAAATGAAATAATGGCTAGACATTTTGACTAACGTCTTCTTCTTCTCATCAGTTTTGGGAAATCAGATAACAACTTCATTCAATAATTTTCTATCATGGAAGAGCTTCACTTCCTTTGTGGAAAGCCCAGATATCTCCCCAATGAGGCTCTCATTTAATTTCACCTTCCTTTATGAAAGAATAATTTTCCCTTCCTTCCAATGTTTAGAAAAATGTTCAGTGACTTCTAAATTCATACCATGAAGCTTCTCAAGGAAAGGGGCAAGCCCACCACTAATAATGTGTCTATATATTCTTGTTCTTCTTGTACATCTAGAGGGATAGAGTGTCAATAATGTAGATAGTTAGTGAAACCTATAGAAGACATGATGAAAAGTATATGTTTACCAACCTATCAATTATCTTCAAGAGTTTTTAGAGAGATATGCATGAGAGGGAAAGTATTCCTAGAGCATTAGTTGAAAAACACAAAGACACCATCTTTTTCATGGTGGAAACAAATTATACATGTTTTGAGGTAGTGGATCCTAGAATAATATGGAGTACTCCCATGGGATACAAGGTAGATGAAGACATCTTGAAATTACATTTAAACCATGTACTTGCAGCCCCCAAGGACCTCAAGGTGAAAATATGGGGAACTTACATAGCAAAATTAGTTGCAGTAGATGAGGAATTAAACAAAAAGAAGAGAAATAAGAAAGTTAAGAAAATGGTTGAAAATTTTTCTCAAGAGAAAGGTATATTGACGAAGGGTGCTCCCCTTAATACCACAAACACATAACAGAAACAGAGAAACAACAACAATTTGCAAGAATAGAAAATGGGCTTCTTAGAGAATGGGCTTCTTATTATCTCCACAAATGTGGAATTACAAATTTCAGAATTACAATGTGCAAATCCACATGGGAATTTTCTCTTACAATATTTTGTAGGACAAAGCCTTGAATTATTACCCAGATCTCCTAGAACTGCTCCGAACTCCTAAGACAACACTACAACCTTCCTTATATAGGCAATTTTCCACTGCCTAGGAAGGTTCCAGAATTTTAGCCAATAAGGCTGACCGAACTTAGAATTATTTTGTTTTACAATTTACTACATCAAAGTCAGCTCAAAATAACTTTTGAAACCCAAATAGAAAATTTGAAGGAAAATCATTTTCCACCATTTTAGGTGACCCAACTTCGGGAGACCATAAGTCATCACCCGTTGACCCGATTGACTATTATGACCCCATTTTGAAAAGGGCACGAAGCACTCTACAACACTTGAATCAAGCAATTTTTATTCATTGAAGTTTCGACCTCATCTGGGACCTCTAAAGCCTTCAAAATTGAGTTCAAACTTTCAGTACCCTACTACCAATACCGAAAATTTTCAATATCTTCAAAACTAAACTTGATCTGTCAATGAAACTTTACTGGTAGGCTGATATGACAAAAATGAGCCTCCAGGGAAGAAAATAGACCATTTTGAGCATGAACGGAAAACTTACTAAAAATAGTAACTTTCCAAAAATTGCATCTCTACACAAGATAGCCCTTATTGAAAAGAAACCAAAAATATTTTTGGGTGATGCAAGATTGCTCTTACACCCAGGATGCTCCTGCATCAAACACCTGAGGTAATTTGAGAAGTGACCTTGTCATGACTCAGGTAAAACCAAGACGGTTAACCTCCTACTTTGTCAGCCATGATGAATCTTCAATAGGTCATCCTTTCCATTTGACCAAATATTCTTCATATGTCTTGTTCCTTGTGCTTCTGCCAACATGATTATCTAGTATATCCTCAATTACTTTGGTAGCTGAACTGGTTGCTAGAATACTCCACTGTGCTGCTATGATCTTATCTTCAATACGTCCCTCGTGATACTCAGTCAAATTTGAAATGTTAAATACTGGTGAAATATTTAGCTTTGTAGGCAACTCGACCTTATAGGCATTTCCAGAATCATGCTTCTTCAATATCTTACATGGCCCAAACTTCTTCATTTTCAGCTTGTTGTATGTACCAACTGGAAATCGCTCCTTCCGCAAATGAACCATGACTTTATCTCCAACCTGAAATTCCTTATGCCTCCTTTTCTCATTTGCCTTAGCCTTATACTGCGCATTCATCTTGGTAATATACTTCCTCACCTCCTCATGGATGTTCTTCAAATGTTCTGCAAAATCCTCAGCTTCATCACTACTTATTTCCCCTTTATCTATCTTTCTCAACTCAAATACATTTTTGGGACTACTTCCATATACAATCTAGAATGGTGATCTACTAGTGATCCTATTGACAGAATTATTGTATGCAAATTCTACCTATGGTAAAATCAAATCCCATCCTATTGTCTTGTCTCCAACCAAACATCTCAGCAAATTTTCCAAACTCCTATTCACCACCTATGTCTGTCCATCAGTCCATGGATGATATGATGAACTGAATTTCAAATCTATCTTCAACTTCTTCCACAATGTGTACTAGAAATATGCAACAAACTTAGTGTCCCGATCTGAAACTATACTCTTCAGAAAACCATGTAGCCTAACCACTTCTCTGAAAAACAATTCTTCTATATGAACAACATCATTCACTAGTATATTTGACCCTATTTTTCAACTAAACAATTCAACCATCAAATAAAAATGTTTAGGTTGGTCAGTTTATAGAAGGAAAACTTTTGTTTTTTTTAATAGATGCCCGTGTTGGTTGAAATTTTGACTAACACCGTGTTGGTTGAAATTTCAACCAACACGGGCATAACTTAAAGTAAAAAAAAGGTTTCAAACCTCATTTCATGATTATTAGATAATTGTAATCCGCGCACATGCGATATGCTTAACTTTCCTTGAACAGGTTTGAGAGGTAGAAGCTTGAGCAGGTTTGAGAGGTATGTTTTCTTTCTTTCCTTAACTTTCCTAGTCTTGTTTACATTGGCATCTCATTGGCTCGATAGATTGATGCTATTTGGCCAACATCATATGTGGAGTCTTGAACTATTTCTTAACTTTTCCCTTTGAAGTTCTGTAAGCTTAATTTTTTGCCTTCCAATGGTGACGCAAATTGCTCTAGCATTAGCTTAGATTTCAGATAACACTCTCCTACCTACTTTCCTTTGATTAATGTAAATGTTTTGGGTGGCAATGGAGAATCTGGTGCATCACAGGGTCCCCTCTTTAGGGATGAAACTATCTGTGATGCCCTAAGTAATTTGGTAAAACCTAAACTTAAACTACCTTCAAACCTCAATGAATGTGTAATGATATTTTCTTAGTCCGCACAAGCTTACATATTGACTGTCACATGCTTCTCTCTTCTTGTCATTTTGTAATAGGGAGGTAATCTCTGAGTCTCATGGAGTAATCAAGCTCTTTTGCATTAGGATTTGAAACTACTTTGATCCTTGTTTCTAAATTTTTAAATATGGAGCAATCGCAGTATAATTAGCAAAGATTATTCATTAAGAAAATGATGATTACTATTCAAATTAGGCCGACTTCATAAGAACATAAAAACCAAAAAAATTTGTTATGGAAAATGAACATACAATAATCTGATGACTCGGTGTTTGGGTATGGTTTCAACCTTAGCCATAAAGATTATCACCTATCATTTCCTTCGGTCATGACAAAAAAGTGCAAATTAGGTCTAAAAACATTACGAACTTGATATAAAGCTTTACCATTTAATAGATGCATGGAATAGGTGGACAAAAGAATTGGCAAGAAAGAGAATCGATTCAAACTTATACAAACTCATTGGCAACTATTAGATGTTCTACATTCCTTCATGAACATTGAGGGAATCTCCAAGGGACACAAGTGTATACCAGTGCAGCTAATTCAAGTCGAAAGATCTAAATGCTCAAGACCCCACCCCCACAAGAATCTAAAAATAGCTTCCAGTACACAGTTTGTCCTCCGGATTCACCTAACTCATTGAAACAAAATGGTTCTTGTTTTAGCTTGTAACAAATTTAAATTACAGGATTTGGAATTCTTTTGACATTTTTGAAAACCTAATAGGTGAGAAAAAGAAATCATCAAGCTCAAACATAAGAGCTAATAGCCTTGACCCCTAAATTTGGAGTGGCTTGTGTCATCTTTAAATCATTGAAATCTGTCATCATCATTCTTGCCAATTCTACTCTACCAATTGATTTACAATCCTTTGACACTAATTCATACAACTCAAGTAAAGGTTCATGTTTTAATATATTTGGATCAACATGGTCTCAACTAAAAAATTACCTAGAAAATATGGATGATTCACTTACCGACATGGTTCCTTACCGAGTTAAAATTGGATAGGCACTGCATAGCAAGAGGCCTACAAGTTTGCAAAGAAATGTTATAAGTCTCAGATACATGGAGACTTTATCTATGCACCAACATAAGGGCTTCAACCCATTATATATGCAAGGCCTTTTTCTCAATGGGGGCTTAAAATCATAGGAAAGATCATATGCTAGTAAGGGATTCCCCTAGAAATTGTTATTGATAATGAGTTCCCATTCAAGAACCAAGTTGTCAATGAACTTTGAGAAAAATTACATTTTGCACCATTTTTCCACTCTATACTATCCATAGAGTAATGGCCCTAAGTTGAGCCACCAAATAAAACCACTATTCTATTTTATCCTCCTACCATCCATATTAGATTTGAGTTTGAACTAACAACATCATAAAGAAAAATTCAAACTACCAAACTGACTGTACCCTACCAGTCGCTATCCTAGGAACACCAGTCCAATATTATTAATTCAAAATGAAATGAAATAGTAAAAAGAAGGCATGGAAAGGTAAGCAATAACTAATACAATTTTTTTACATTGAGAACCAATCCCAAACACGTTTTAATCCATCAAATAGGCTTAATAAAAACAAAAAGAGATATATGTACAAGGCTGATTTTATTTGATTTAAAACTCAAAGACTACTCATAAAAACAAAAAGAGATAATGTTCTCATAACTTTAATTACAAGATATTTTATTTGATTTAAAAATCAAAGACTACTCTTTAGATTGCCACATGGAACTTATGGAGTAGCCTTTTTCTTCATTGCAATGGTTTCTACTTTGTTGTTAATCCAATAGCACAAGATGAAGATCAACCTTTATCTCATTCCCTTAGCCAATAATATCTACCTGAAAATGAATGAAATAGTATGTCTTTGTCCTGTCTTGATTATGCAAGGATAACTATACAATATTACCAGGTGAATGACAAATGAATTGATCTAAATATTCACCAATGATGGAATCCTTATAATATATTGATCAGTTGTAAGATTATATTGGTTCCAAAGAATAAGTATTGCTAGATGTTGGTATGGTATAAAGTATACTATTCTGAGTGATATGATCTTCTCTAATTTGGTCTTATATGTTAATTATATATAGTTCCAGATTTATTCCTTATGAAATAGTGATGAGATTTATTCTTTTATCTCTGTTAATGTAATTATGGGTCTATTATTCACATAATGTCTGAGATATAATAATTCTAGAACCCCTAATTTTCTGATCTGGTTATGTCTTATTTTACTGTATAGCATTGGAGCTCTACATTATGTCTGTACCAAAGATATTCTTCCAACTTTGATGTTATCATTGATTGTTGAGTGTATGTTTAATCGACCGGCTGGATTACTAAATTGGTCTTTTAACACATTCTCTCCTCTTGTTCGATGGCTTCCTCACTATTCCTTAGTATGATCTTTTATGGTCTCACTTGATTGTGATCTCCCCACAATAATGTGGTTTTGGATAACGCTTCCAATGATAGGCCTCGGTAGTCACCATGAATGATAATCATTATGTATTGGATCAGTGCCTCCACAAGATCTCGGTATAGGCAACCTTACAATTGTCGACTAGTCTAAGAACCTGATCCAATACCTGACGTTGTGTACATGAATAGAAATTTTTTTTGGTTGTTCACTTCCCTTAGCAACTACACAAGTGTCCAATGAATAGTGGTGTGGTATTTCTTGCCTCTCTTAAGCATACCTATATCTCTTTTTGTTTTTATTCCTCCCCTACACCTACCAAATAGGCTTCCAAAGCCTACAAGGAATATAATTGAATTCCCTTTTCCCCAATGTTATTCTTATAAAAGCACTCACAAGAATACTAATTCCCCTTAATCTTCTCACAATTCTGACCAAACTAACAACATGCCTCATGTTATATGGAAAATTGGTAAACAAGGAGCCATTGTAGTTCAATTCCCTTTTTCTAAGTCCTTCATGGAAGTTGAAGTATCACTCTTTAGGAAACTTATATCTCTGGTTCAAAGTTCCCATTAAAATCATTCAAATATTTGAAAACAATACCCAAATTTGCTAGTGGTAAAGTATTAACAAAGCATAGCCTCATAGTTCCATCAGTTTGACAATCAATGGTAAGAAATTCCTAATAATATTATATTAGAAGTGAAATGTTGATACTAAGACAATTACTTTGTGACCATAATAATCCTACATATGTTTTTTTGCACAATAGATAAAGTCTGCTATTAATGTAGATTGTATCAGTTCAAATCCCATACCTTTAATGTCACCCCATTTGGAAGCACTTAAAGCTATCACTAAACTAGTTAAGTTTGTAGGAAGGTACTACACCATTAGGTTTGTAGAGGATCTCTTTCATCAAAACTCGCGAGGTAAGCTTAGAAAAGATTACACCAAGCTTAATTAACCAAGATGGGGGAAAAATTGACAAGACTTAAATTTAGGCCACCATCTTGGAGTTCAAAATCATTTCTCTTATAACGTGTCAATACCATTCCAAGAGAAACTCACAATTTCAGTTGTGACCACACTAGCCTCATCACAACTTGAATAGCTTGCTACAAAAATGTGGCATTTCTGTCCTAATACTTTTTCCTCAAAATCTTACAATTTCAAAGAAAAAATCACTTGCCACTATTTAAGCACAATACTCCATATATCATGTGGTCAAAGCTCTATAGTACAAGACACCAAATTCAGTCACACTGAATCAACAATTTCAACAAATACAAGTCCATACCCAATGATTAATGCACTTGGAGAAAGCCACAATATTCATCAACACAAAAATCAATGGGATGCTAATTCTGATACCTCGGTAGAATTCTTAGATGCTAAGGTTTCGTGGCTCCCCGTCTTGTTGGAGTCAATAGTATGATACTCAAATACTATTATTTAAGTTGTGTTATTGGCATTTAAAGAAACCCTCATTTTTTGAAGTCCTGAGAAGTGCATTCTATGATGGAGCAGCTTCCATATGGTAGTACCATCTTTGAAGAATTAAAAAAGTAGATAGAAGCAATAGTTCTTGCTGAAAGAATCTTCCCATTCTAGACCATCTATATGCACTATTCTAGTTTCCATAGGATTTTTTTGGTTGGAGAGGGAGACTATTCCAACTTGCATAGGATTTTTTTGGTTGGATAGGGAAACTTACCAGGAAGCATATTGGACACTCATGAACATTCAGATACAAGTCTATAAAATTGATTGTGCCTCTTTTAAAATTACTTAAAAGGTGTAATCTTCTTTATTAAAAATATATAGATAGTGATTTTCTTGAATATTACTTCTTCTACTATATGTCTTTTTTAGTCATCGGGCTTAGATGCCATACACCACCATGTTCATCTAAGTGTAAGGTTATCTCTTCTTATTTGAATATTTTTTAATTGGATGTGGTAGTTTATCTAAGTTATTATTAGAGAGCCCTTAATTTTAAATGTCATGTATTAGGTAGACATAGTAGACATACACTATCAAGCAAGGAAGCAGTTGTGATCAAGGATACACACCTCATCCATATGAGGGCATCCCTAAGAAAAAAAAAAAATTCTTTGTAAGAAATAATGTCACATGATACACAAATACGACTCAATTAGGTTTGCTAGAATTTAAGCCTAATGGCAATGCTAAGTACCTAGGGGTCACTAGGAAGGGATTATGGTTTGATCCTAGGTTAGGAGATTGGGAAATGTCCAATAATGGTTTTAAATAATGTAATAAGGCTATTGAAGCCTCTAAATGGTGTTAAAAGCACTAAGAGTGCAATAATTTGTAAAATTGCCAATATTGGCAATATAAGCCAAAAAAGGGCTTAATTGGAGTTAATTGAAGTTAGTAGAGGTTAGTATGAATTATAAGATTGTCATTAAAACCTTTTATAATTATTTGGTATAGGTCTTGGATGTATATTTTTTGAGTTGACAACACATTCTAACTTTATTTGGTTAGTACAGTTAGTTTAGTGACTGTTATCAAAGAGTTGAAAGGTAGTTAGTAGTTAGTCAATTTTTAGAAGAGTTAGGAGTCTATTTTCAAAGATATCCACATGAGTGGAGGAAGGATATTATTATTGACATGTAATGGCATGAATTGGTAATAGTTTTTGAGCAATAAAAGTTTATTTCTCCGCACATTTGTAGTTCACTATCCCAGGGTACAATCACTGTGTTTGTGACTTAAAATTCATTCCACGATGCAATCTTGATTGGGAGATGGATTAGATTGATATTATATTTATTGGTTTTAATTTCCTTGTAGATAGATTGCTATTTTGTGACATTTTGGGATAGTAAATCCAAGTTATTCTTGACTGTCCTGAACAGGGATTTTGCAAACAACACTTTGTTTATTTTGAAAGTTTAATGAATGGATTGACTCCCCCACCCCTGTGGTCAATGTGATTGGTGGGAGGAGTTATAAAATGTATATAATCCTTTTATATAAGTTTAAATGTAGGGATGTGCAGGTATTGTGGAGGAGAGACCACAAACATGGAGAGTAAAGTGCTGATTGGGGATTACTAGTGTTGGGACCAGTCATGGTCTGAGAGATTCATCCATTGGAGGGCCATATTTTATGGCTTGGATGGTAATATTATGTTTTTTTAATGGTTTTTAAACCCTTATTTTGATTTTGAAGTGTGTGGAGGTGTTAGATTAGAGAAGCCACAGGTGCGAAGGCCTTAAATAGAGGGTTTTGTAGTTGGGTGTTTAAAACTTGTTGTCTATTCTTTCAAAGTGGAAAATCCTTGGTTTAGGATCATAATAAAACTTTTTTTTTAGTTGTGGGAGTTTGGGGGTGTGTCCAAATACCACTTGCTTTGTAAACAGAGGCCTAATAGAGGACTAAAAGATAATACACCAGCAATTGTTTGGGTATTTGTCCCAAAGGAGTAGTATTAACCCTTGAAGTATGTTATGTAACATCCAAAAGGGTATCCATTTATGTTTTTATATTTTTGATTATTTTGGGAAGTTTTGGAGAAAACCTTGAAAAACCATCCAGGCAGGGCTACAAGAGGTATAGGCCTAATTAGTACCTGGTTTGGGATTTATGAGTTGATGGGGTTGCTTTGTTGATTCCACTGATTGGATTGAGGGATAGTGAATTTTTTTCAATGATGTGGAGTGGTTGGTGGTACCACAAGTGGTTTATGCACTCTGATAGGTCAAAGGTGTGTAGTGGATCAAGAGGAATGATCCTTGGGAACCATACTTGTTATGTATGAAGAGAAGTTGTGAAGTCCCCCACCATTGTCTGTATGAAGACCACCATACCACCTATGTATGGACTAGTGAATATAATAACAGAAATATGAGTACCACCATGTTCATCTAAGTGTAAGGTTACCTCTTCTTATTTGAATATTTTTGAATTGGATGTGGTAGTTTATCTAAGTTATTATTAGAGAGCCCTTAATTTTAAATGTCATGTATTAGGTAGACATAGTAGACATACACTATCAAGAAAGGAAGAGGTTATGATCAAGGATACACACCTCATCCATATGAGGGCATCCCTGAGAAAAACAATTAATTCTTTGTAAGAAAGAATGTCACATGATACACAAATATGACTCAATTGGATTTGCTAGAATTTACTTGATTAATAATATTTGATTTTATTTTAATACACTTGATATATAATTTTTAGGTTGCAAACAAGTCATCCTTCTTCCACCAATGAGTCATTCCATTCAAGAAAGACCATGTCTGACGATATCAACGCACAACAAAATAGGGAGACAATTGCTAGATTGTGGTCTAACTTAAAAAGAAAAGGTGATAGAAAATGTTATTGTACTTGAAAAATTTGTAAGGGCTTAAAGACTCAAAGATATCTAATGAAAATAGTTGAGGAACATTGTAGGCAGCATGGTCACATTGAAGGGGGAAACAAATTTTATCCATTGGTATGTATTTTAATAATTTATAAAATACATAAGACATGATTTGATGATGACATCATGGTCATGGTTAATATATGGTCATCATTTTCATAGAGGTCAACCACCCTGGGTTTCATGTTATGGACCATGACAATCCTGGGAATGTGAATTTCCAAATGAGGGAACATGGAGGTGTGAATATAGAAGTAGAAGGTAATGATCCCATGGAAGAAGACCACGATGATGAAGAAGATCACGATGATGATGATGATGATGATGACGTTGATGCAAAACTTGATGCACCTATACTTGAGAAGGCACACGAGCCCCTATATGAAGGCTCCCAAACAACTCTTCTTGCTGCTATATTGTTGTTGGTGAACTTGAAGGTTATGAATGGTTTATCCAATGTAGCAATGACACGTATGTTAAGGTATGCCATCTTTTTTCATTATTTTAGTCGTAATTCCCTTAAAATTAACATTGGGTGAATCATGTAGCAATTAATATTTTTCAAATTAACAAACTATATTTTTGGTCGTAAGTTGATAGGTGAGTGTTTGTTACCACCATCAAACATTCTACCTCACTCGTACCGAGAATTATCTGCCATTATGAAAGATATTGGAATGGAGTATCAAACAATACATGCATGTCTGAACGATCATATTATATATTATAAACAACATGAATTTGCAATAGAATGCCCTATTTGTCATATTAGTAGATATCAATCAGATCGAATAACAAAAAAGATACCTCGCAAGGTTCTTCAGTTTATTCTCATTATTCCACATCTACAATGATTATTCAGCTGCAATAGCTTGGCACAATTTATGTATTACCATGCACACAATAGAATTGAAGATGATATTATGCAAATGTTAGATGGTTTGGCATTTAAGGAAATAGAGGAAAAATGGCCACACTTTAAAGAAGAACCTTGTAATCTCAAGCTTTCATTGGTAGTAGACGGTGTCAATTCATTTGGAGAGATGAGATCTACTTACTTGGTGTGGCCTATTTTTGTTATCAACAATAACATTCCTCCTTGGTTGTCCATAAAGAGGGAACACATAATGTTGGCACTAATTTTTCTAGGTATTTTTTGATTTAATAGTCATCTAAATTAATTTATTATAAATAATCCATCAAAATGGTCATAATAATTATGTAATATTTTTGTTCATTCAACTATGTAAGTACCAAGTTAAAGATATCAATGTATATATTGAGCCCCTTATCGACGAGTTGATGGTGTTATAGAATGGGATCACTATGTATGACATCTCTAGACCAATAGGACAAAGACAATTTCAATTCCATGCAATGCTTGTATGGACAATACATGATTCCCTTAGGCTAACACATTTTTGTGGTATGTTCTCTTCTTAACACCTCTTTTTTGGTATGTTATAGAGCTAACACAAAGTTAACATATTTAATCCAATTATACATGATCTTGTAGGTCTTCAGACAAAGGGAAAATTTGCATGTCCAATTTGTGGTCGAAAGACGAAATCTCATCATTCAAAAAGTTTAGGAAAGCAGGTGTTTGATGAGAATAGACACTTTTTCCATAGAAATCATAAGTACCGAATTACCGAAAAACATCTTTTCAATGGGAAAGAAGAGAATACATCAAAGCCATGGAGAATGACACCTTGCCTATGGAAGTCGGCATACAATAAAATAAATCGTCTAGGTAATGTCATTCCATATGATGGTTTTTGTTTGAAATTTATATATTTGATATTGTGTTTTGTTTACTGATGATGTAATTGATGCTCATGAAGGTCATCAAGGCATTAATGACCAACTTCCAAAAGGACTAAAAAGTTATCCTACGCAATTTAGTAAGTTGTCGTACTATGAGAAACTCCCAATCGTGCATTTGTTTGATCCTATGCATATTGGAAAGAATGTAATAGAGACATTGGAAAATCTTGGATGGAAGGCATGACAAAGACAAAATTGTCAAAATTTGTAGTGACATTGAAGAATCCAACCATGCAATGAAAAATGTCATTCAATCAAATAACAATGGAGACTAGATTGATACAAGTGCCCTTAGTTAGTTATTGTCAGAGCAATAGAGCAATGCTATAAAAGAAGTCATAAAAAAAATATGATTTCCCACAGGATTTGCTGTGAACATAAACGATCTCATATCAAATAAAAGTGAATTTAGGCCAGGGATGAAAATACATGATTGGCACACATTTATTAAGGTAATTCATGTTATTTTGTATTCACTATATATTTGTATACTGCATGTAGTTTTCATTGCATTCTTTTATAAAATATTGATAAGATCATTTTACAAATATTGCAATATGTTCTACCTCTATCTCTTCCACACCACTTCGCCAATAGTGTCAAATAAGTTATATATGATCTTGGAAAATACATGAGGTGGTTTTCATCAAAAGAAATCAATAAAGAAGATATAAAATATTGGAAGAGAAAAATTTCTCTTCTTATGTGTGAAATGTAAAAGTGTCTACCTTCAACTTTTTTCAATGCACAAGAACACTACCTCATACATCAAATTAAGGAGATTGAATTGTGTGGACCTATACCAACTAGGTCAATGTGGATGGTTGAGAGGCACTTGAAATTTTTGAAAGACTTGGTTTGACAAAGAGCACATCCTGAGGGTTCTATGGTGGAGGGATATATGGTATACTAGACCATGGTGTACATTAGTGAATATCTTCCTAAGTTTGCAACAAAGATCCATGTAGATTGTATTTGAGATCCCAACTCTATTAACAAATTTTAAGGGGAGTACTTGATGTGCAAAGGTAGATTGAGGAAAGTGAGAGGTAAATATAAGATGTTATTGTAGTTAATTAATTCTTATAAATCTTCAATATAAGTTATTTACAATTAGTGTATTTTTTATATACAGTTGGTTGAGAGTGGGATGCAATACATTTGTATATTGCGAACAATATTTATTGGATGATGGTATAGATTGAACGATGTCAACAAAATGGTTGCTCATTAACATGGGAAGGTGTTGCTTCATTGGTTAGAAAAGTTCATCGTAATGGAGATTCCAATGTTAGGCCAATGGTAATTGATCTAGCATATGGTTTAAGAGGTAGAGAGTTATGTACAAATTTATTAATGATCATGACTCGTATGTTTTGTATCAACTCACGATGCAAATAATTTACACATGCTTGAAAAATTGTAGGTCAAGCACCACAAAGCTATGTACTATCATGGCCATAAATTTTGCATAAAAAAGTTGGATGACACCAAGAAGACTTGTGATTCTAGAATAACTGTAGTTTTCCAGGTCACTAATATATCATTTAAAAATGACATACATCCTCAACAATCTGAAAATTGATACTATGGCATCTTTGATGATATAATTGAGTGTGACTTTAACTCCTTCAAAGTAGTTCTATTCATCGTCAAATGGTACAGGCTACGATTGAATCAAAATGATCCAGATAGAACTTTTATTCAACATGATAATGGATTTACAATGATTAATACAAGGTCATTTGAGTCAGTTGGAGATGAGCCCTATATTCTTCCAAGCCAATGTGAGCAAGTGTTTTACTCAGAGGTTCCACATAAACAGGGTTGGTCATTTGTTGTTAGACATGATCCAAGAGGAAGGCCGATAAAGTATAATGTTATGGAAGAAGAAGATATTGAAGATGATGAAGAAGCAAATGATGATGATGATGATGATGATGGATGAAGAAGATGATCAATGACATGATTGAAATGATCAATGAAATGATTGACATGATTTATTGATTTCAATTGTAATGATTACATATTTATTGTGTTCAATTCTAATGATTACAACATATGTGATTTATAATTACCAATGTTTTGCTTACGATGCTCAATTAATTGTTGTTGATACATGTATATATTGTGGTTGATTATCACCCTTTTTGCAAATAGACAACTGACTATAGACATCATCACCCTTTCTGTTGACGATCTTGCATTCCATATATAAGGTAAATTTGTTCATGTTTACGATGTTGCATATTGTTCATGTTGTCTTCTAAGTTACTTGTAGCATACATATGTAATTTTTAGCTAACTTAAGATAAATGATTAACATATGCAGGAAATTTAACCCCTTTGGCGTGAATCGTGCACAGTGACATGGATCAGTAGGTATAAGTCAATAAATAGAC
This sequence comes from Chamaecyparis obtusa, assembly GCA_027943335.1. Lineage (NCBI taxonomy): Eukaryota > Viridiplantae > Streptophyta > Pinopsida > Cupressales > Cupressaceae > Chamaecyparis > Chamaecyparis obtusa. Next base: position 272,619 of record BSBK01003848.1, on the reverse strand, counting down.
ATAATTTTCTTATATTCTTCTTGTTTATCATTGAGCACGTATGTTATAAATAGACATATTATATAATCATATAATGTATATATAGACAAAGAAGAACCGTACGTATGGGTCACGACTTGATTATTATATATATATTATTTAAATATTATCAAAATTCCATTTGAAGCAGGGACATGACAATATCTCATTTGATGGATTGCAGGACCCACCAAATAGGTACTTGTCAGATCTATCTACATCAAATGAGGGAAATGAGGGAATGGTGGATGAAAGTTCTACACGTAGTATGGCTAAAATAGGGAGAACAACTAGAGGTCAAAAGATTAGGAAAAAATTTGATAAATGCATGCAATTTTTCTTTGCTAAAGGGGGGTCATGTTCTTATGATGATGAGACCAAAGGCGACATCAAGGTGCCCTTTCGGTACACACATATTGAGAAAGAATGGGTACCCAATGAGCTACCTCCAATTAACATTGATTTTTATGTTAATGAGAGGATATATCGCAAAGCTCCATCCTCATTACATGGTTTGGGCCTATTTTCCATGGATGGGATAAAGGTATGTTACAAAAAAGTTGTTGAATTGTTCAAGTATGTCGGTCCGTGTTACCATTACAATGATTGGATGCAGATTGTTCAATATAAAAAAAGTATGCATAGGTATGCACTATCAGAAAATTATATACAATGGAAAGAAAATAATCAAAATAAAATATTTTCCATGTACATTGATGGGAGACCAAAAGCAATAGGTAATATTGTGGGTTTTATAAATAGTACCTGACCTTCCTCAACTAATAAGTAACCCAATTGCATATTTGAGGCGCATGAGGGGAATCAAGTTTTTGTATGCGCGATAAAATCAATAAGTGTAGGGGAAGAACTGCTAATAGATTACCATTTAAATCACATAGATACAAACAACGCTACTACCATGAGGGTGGTAAGTACTATATACCATTTTATTAATAAGTTTTTTTTCTAAGTCTATTGCTTTCAGTTCGCTGAGGTTTTTATATTTAATCTTTGTCACAGGATGATATGGATCCCGCACATGATAGAGGCCATGAGGATGCTCCTCCCACCCATTCTTCAGCAAGGGTAAACCTTATTAAAATTGTACAAATTAGATAGTTAAATTTTTTTATATTATTACATTATTTTATTTACAGTTTTGGAGTTTTTATGATAGTTTTACTGATATTCCTGTCACAATTTGATGTTTAGGATAGGGGAAAAGCACCTGTAGTAACAGAGGCAATAGCTACCCCTTCTGATGATGATATCACAAAAATGCCTAATGTAACAATTATGTTGAGGAAAAAACTAAAAAAAATTAATTTAGAAATAATGAGAATTTTGGATGAAGCAAATATTCCAACCGAGGAGATATTGAAGAGGCTATCTGAATTGAAAGCACAAGCACGTTGTTATGAAGTAAGTAGTAATGAATCTTTAGTTATAACAAAAGTTCAATAAAGGTTTATATTTTATACTCTTTTATGTTGTGAAGTAAAATATGTAATATGTGTTCTTGTTACAGGATTTTTTAGAAACTGATCTAGAACCTAGTCAAGGACAATGCAGTGAGGCTGGTACTAGTAGAGCTCCAATCGCCTTAGGTAAAATAATCCTTTAGTTGACAAGTTACAAGGAATTTTTTCTTTGGAACATTCAAAAACTTCTTAAGTTAACTCTTACTTTTATTATTTCAGAATGTCTTTGCTAACAATGTATTGTTCAAGTCATCAAGTGTAGGTGACTCCTCCTAGGAAGTCAACAGACATTCATCCAAGATTGCCGAGTGCAATGTCAGCAACAAGGGGCATGAAAACATTGACGCCTTCACGGTCTATGCCTGGTAAATCCTTTTTTTTCTATATTTGGTTTTGTGTTAATTATGATTTGATAATTTGTACTTTAATCTTGGGTGCATCACATAGTGGATTAATTTTGTGGAGTAGGAGATACACCAGCGGCACCGTTTGCTATGCCACATATAGATCAGAGTACATGTATTGGTGATAATTCATGATCATTTCCTGGATCTACCCATGTTTCTAGCACTGGAGTTATGCAAACATCATTGTTGATTGATGATCATGAATTGATGCCTTTAAAATGTCCTAAGCTTCTAGGTACTTTAAAATTATTATATTTAATATTGTAATATGCATTTACCTATTCATAACAAGTTTTGGATTGATTATCCCATGACATTTTTTGCATGAAACGATTCATTTTATAAGACGCTTTATGACTTCACACTGAAGAAATTTGGGCCCACCATATGTATAAGGTGGAACATCATAAGTCAACTAACCTTATCCCACTATTTTTTTTTCATATCATTAATTGGTACAGTATTTTTCCTTTCATTCGGGTCTTTTCTTTTACTATATTCAAGGTATACAACTTTAGTTAATTTTTCTATCTAACAATTTTGTGTTTTTTTCTTAAAAGGTGGAACTTGCAAGACAAAAAATTAAATGATCAGCTCATTAAATATTTAGAGCATGAGTTTGGTAGTAATATTTTTTACGAGAAGAAAATTTTAGAAAAAGTTTGCAAACATCTTAAGACTGTGAGGGACTCATATAGAAAGAGTCTCGTCCAGAACTCAAAGTACGAGTGTCCTCCCTTTATTCCAGTGAGGGATTGGAATGAGTTCATTTTGGATGCAAAGGAGAAAGGGGATGCTCAAAGAGGAATTACACCAGCAAATGAGAGAAGAAGGTATGCAATAGAATTAACTACTAGTACAATGTTATAATGCACTAATTAGTGATCTTTATATCTATAGCATCTAACATATTTCAAACTTTTCATAGGTTGCAAGACACATCAAAGGTAACAAAGGCTAGGCTGCAAAAGATTGGGCAACATAGACTTGGCTCTGGTGGATATTTCAAAATTAAAGCACGAATTGTAAGTAGCAGTAAATGAATTGTAGAGAAAAATTATTTATAAAATGTAAATAATTTTGTTTAATCAAAAAATGCAGGGCTTTGAATTTAATTTAGAGGCCACGAAAGAACACAAAAAATTGCCTTCAAGGAAGGTTATCAAGCCATGGCAGAACACCTATGACAAGCTTCTACTAGCCCAACCAAAGAGTCTCCTGCATCATGTGCATAGGTAAATATGCCAAAAAAATATATTAGAAATTGAATACTTGAGCAACAATCTATTTGATAATAATGTGCATGACATTTCAATGTAGCCTCTTAATCCTGACATAGATCATACGCCACATGATGAAACCCCTGATGTGCATCATACTATCGATGGAGGTGCTCATTTTCTATTTAAAACTAATTATGTAATTATTAATACAATTTAACATCTTAGATTGAACTTGGTGTAACCTTTTGTTGTATATTTTAGAGGATACAAAATCATGTCATGTTGAACGAGTGCTGGAGGATGTTCAGACTGATCACCATGTAGATCATGTGGCACATTCAGGTAAAGAAAATCTATGTTTTGTTCTTGTAAATTAATTTTTTGATTTATATTTCTTTTACTTAATTAAATAATTTTAATTCACTAATATAAAATGGTGTGAATTTAACTCATGAAGTAGTTGTTATTGTAGTGGACCCCCCTTTGGCATAGTGGCTTCGTGTTCCTGAACATATGAGGAGGAGACATGCATTGGAATTAGAATCAGTAGAGGAGGCGTATGACAAGGACATTGATCTTCCTCTTAGAAATTACATGATTAAAAAAAATAGCAAGAAACCCAAAAAGAAATGATTATAATTAACAATTTTTGCTAATGAAAGAACGTTGTCTTAATGGATGTAATTTTGTACTAGTAATGTTGATGAATGATGTGTTAATGAATTCTTCATGAATGATGTGTATTAATGAATTTTATGTGTTAATGAATTATTCATGAATGTTGTGTGTTAATGAATTATTCATGAATGTTGTGTGTTAATGAATGTTATCATGTGATTATAATGATTGAATGTTATATTTCAAAAATGGATAAATGAATGAATGTTATTAAATGTTAATGGGGAATTTAGAGTGATGTTAGGGGGGGGAGGGGCCAAATGAGCTTCCACCTTCACGTGGTTGGCCTTGTTAAGTAGAGAATATTAAACTATTTTTGAAACCAAGTGAAGCTTAAACTTTAAAGATAAGCTTAGAGTTAATAGTGACAACCAATTAGCAAGTCGAAATGAAGGTCTTCGTTACAGGTACCTTTTTAGTTTTTAAAGCACAATGTCCTATTTTAATATTGTGTAGTTTTTTTTTCTTATGTCAAAGTATTCTTTTACTATAAAAACATAATTTATGACCATTTTAGTAACTATTCTAACATCGCTATATGCTTGTGATTTGTTTATCTTGTTTCTTTGCAATCCTTGGTGCACTTGGGGAAAAGTATGATGAGGAAATGAGAAGAAATGATGTGAGGGAAATTGTTGTTAACCTACCTCAATTGGTGATGGAGAAGGTGGAGAAGCAATTTGAGATGTGGAGCAGTATGTCATACCTCTTTACTATCTATTTGTAAGAATGACCTGTGGAAGAAAAGACAAAAGGCATTTAACAAAGATACTTAATACAACAATATAAGGAAATGATAATAAATAAATATACCATCATGCATATACTTCATGAAAAAAATGAAATAAATACCTGTGATGTCTTATCTAAAATACTGAAAGCTTTTCAGTGGCCTGGTAAGAACTTATCTTGATTTTATTTTTGTACTTTCCTGAAGTGTGATTTGTCTCTGATATTTTTGATTGGCTTTTCATCTTATATTTGTTGTTCTATACCTCAAAATCAGAGAGCGTATGATTGTCTACTTTTCTTTCATCATTATATTTGTATATATTCAATATTCAAACTGAAACGGTGCTTTTGTTTTCAGGGATGGGCCCTTTATGAGATTGTCAGATATGCTCTTGTGCATAACTGGACTATGTATGAAGAGGCCTTGAAAACAAATCCTATTTTGGCAAAGATGGTGATAAGTGGTGTTGTCTATTCCTTGGGAGATTGGATTGCACAGGTTTGTATCTCAAAATCATTTGCATGCGGCAGAAATGCATACTTACAACCATTTCATTCTACATTTAAAAACATTGATGACACTATTAGCACTGGTAAAAATTTTCATGGCTGCATCCCCTTTTTCCTGGCCTCTGCTTCCTTTTTCCCCTATTTTTTGGCAAAACCCTAGGCAAAAATTCAAAAAATCTAGCCGTTGCCATAAAAACCCTTGTTTTGTCTCACCTTGTTCTAATTTTGTGTTACCTTTTTGTGCCACTTAAGAATCCCTTAGTGCACGTGGTTATTTTCTCTACCCGCTGTTCGCTGAATCGTTAATACTTTTTCATGCCTTATAATCTTTTCGACAGTTCAACAAATGATGTTCACGTAATCTCTAAGTGCCTAGCGGTTTTATCTTTTTATCTAGCGACCTGGCAGACACTGTTATCTTTTTTCCTTAGTCGCTCATTCACAAAGTGGAGGTGCCTTGCAGTGAGATTCTAAATCAATGGTTGTCTTATAAGTGGATAGAATCTTTCTGGCTCATTAGATCTTGCGCCCGCTATTGATTTCCTGTTGTGACGTAGCTTTTCCTTTCAAGCGGGTCCACTTGCTAGGTGTGCTGATTTGGCGGTATTTGATTAGTCCACAAGGTGCTGAGTCAACTTTTGTCAGGGGGTCCTATGTCAGAGAATTTGTAGAGTAATATAAAGTGTTGATCTGATGGTTGTTGTAAGATCTGATAGAATTTGTTAAAGGTATGCGCTTTTGCGACAACCGTTGATCTCATTTAAGACGGGCCCAATTTTTGGTCTAAGATTTTTGGTGATTCGGACAAGTCTTTGGCGGTCTTGATAAAATCCTTGGTGTTTGCACATTCTCATGATTATTTGGCAGGGTTCTAAACTTCCAGCGAATGGGCGAATAGGTGTATTTGCTGAATCTCTAGATAAAGTAGCAGTGTTTCAAGTTTTGCTGTGAATTGGCAAAATCTCTTTGGTTGCTAATTCGCTAGATCATCAGTGGGCCCTCAAATTTTTATGTATTCGCCAGCTCACAAGGAGTAGCGTGAGGTTAAGAATGGACTTCATGAGTCAATGAAAAGCTTTATTCACTGAATCGTTTGATCTAACATGGGTTAAGTAATGTATTCTACGACTTGGAGTTTCCCTGCAATCGCGTATTCACTGAGTGGTCAAAAGGTTAAGTGATTGCTGAGAACGGTGGGACCAATTGCCATGTGTTGCTGAGGTGTCAGGTTTTGATTGGCCATGGATTATAGGTATGCAGACATGTCAGTGGGGCCAAGGATTTCCAAGTTCAGTGGGTTCTGACATTGTCAGAGCATCGATGGTTAGCGTATGATCTTAAGGGTTTTCTCTGACACATACGAACTTAAGACAGCCATTGATCTCATTCAGTGTCAGATGGTTGTCAGGGGAGGGAGATATTCTTAATCCGATGGTTGTCTTATAATTTGATGGAATCTCGGAGGTCTATGCGATCTTCAGACAACCGTCGATCTTCTTGATGTGGGCCTAGTGAATCTCTCAGTCTTTTTGGTGGATATGATAAAGGGTTAGCGACGCTGACAAAATTTGAAGGTTTTTCTCTTTCACGTAATAAAATGGTGAAGTGCTAAAAGGTCTGGCAATTTGGCAAACAAGCATTCGCGTAGTAGCTAAATAAACTAGCGGAGAGGAAAAATGTTCAGCGAATTGGTGAAATTCCTTCAGTCGCCCATTCGCCAATTATGAACCGAGGTTAAGTGCTTTCTTTTGTTTGTTGATTCCCTGGGGTTAAACATGAGTTAGGGGTTTCATTTCATGAATGAGATAGCTTTGTCGTGTGGTCGCTAAATGTAAACCAGGATTCCTTTTAAATGTAAATCATAAAGCCCGTGAAAAGGAGGGATCAAACGGTCATGATATAAAGTTGATTCAGGTTTGAATGTCGACTACTGATTTGCTACTTGAGCCATAAAATAACTATTGTAATTCAAATTCAAATTTCCAGAGGGTTTCTCAGTGACAGAAAGGATTGGTTTTTAATGCTTTCATGGGTGGATTTGATTAGTTTGGTGGTGCCGATGGTTGCAATGTTGTCTAGCGAGTATGATGATTGACCACAGGGAGTTTTATGCCATGGGGAGAATGAATAACGGTGCTCGAGGTGTGTTGCAAGGGTCAAATTAGATGAATTTGCAAGAATTTATTGATCTTTAGTACTTTTCCAGAGGATTTACCATAAGTGAAGATTGGATTTTAGATCTGATTGCTCAGGGTTGCTTGGTTTTCCCTCCCAGTGTATTAATTTATGATCTTTTTGAATTTCTTGGTGGGTGGAAACCCTAACCCTTTCCCTGGTTATCCGTAGCTTGTTACATCCTAACCTGTTTGGGATTCCAAGGTAACCAGTGGTATATAATGTTGAATTTTTTATTTTGTAGTGGCTCTAGTTGCAAAGTTCAAACTTAGTCCCGAGTTTCTGGTCCCAAGGTTTTGTAATAGTTTTTTACTCGGTGTTTGTTAATGAAAGAAGAAATTTGCAGGTCTAAGCTATAGTTTGCAAGAAGGGTGCTTTGTGGTTCATTGTATACACAGAAGGAATTCATCACACTTAATATAAATATCTAGTTCTTATCTCTCCTTTGTGTCAAGTCAAGTAAGCTTTGAGTTTTCTAGCTCATTACATATTGTTGTATGTATGTATCTTCATTCTTGAGTTCTAATCTAGGATTGGATTAAATTATGCTCCAGGTGGGATATGGGTTTGCCCTTGTCTATGTAAGGATGTCTTGTAAGTAGTAAATATTAGGATAAATGTATTTATGTCTATGAATTCCCAAGTATTATCAAAATTTGTGTGTCTTTGTGTCTAAGGACTCTTGCCCAATGGATGAGGCATTGGCCTAAATGAGTATTCCTCTTGTTAACATACATTGGTTGAAGTTATTGCATCCTAAATATTGAAATCAATAACCTTTTTAAGCTTTAAGTAGTTGGTTGTGTGGTTTTTCTACCCTATAGTAATGGAGAGTCAATGAATGTGAGGTTAGCATTTAGTACTTTCTTACTATCAATCTGTTGTTTAGACCCAGTCTTTGGTGTGTGAAGTGTAGTTTTCACTAGGTTAGTTGCACTCGCCTTGGTTTTGCAGAGCCAAAAGTGAAGAGGGTAGTCTTGTCCCTGTAGTTGGTCCAGTTACCCTAAGATCCCTATACATTTTGGAACTAACCACTCCTAAAATCTATCTAAGGGTATATTGGCAGCCTAAGAGCATAAGCATCCATTTTGAACACCAACATGACAGTCTAGACACAAAATAATGCTCATGTTGTTGACTTGACAGTGCTATGAAGGAAAACTAATTTTTGAATTTGATCAAACCCAGATGTTGAGATCTGGTCTCCTTGGATTTAGTCTTCATGGTTCTTTGTCTCATTATTACTATCATCTTAGTGAGGTAACACCTTGCCCTCTTTCTTAGTCTCTTATAGTTCATACTTGTTTAATTTTAATAATTTTTTAGTTCCTTGCAAAAAGGGTATGACAAAAAAATATGGGTATACAGGCTCTATTTCCTTTCCAAGATTGGTGGGTGGTGCCTGCAAAAGTGGCCTTTGATCAAACTATCAAAATTAATGCCATATGTTGCTTACATTTGATTAATTTCCCATATTAATTACTCTCTTCAGTTGTATTAGAAAATTTTTCCTTAAGCATGTGTGATTCAAACCTATAACACCTCTTTTTTCCATATGTAATCATGATGCTCTATTTCTTGGTAGTTGTGACTCTTAATGATTAAACCATCTCTTGATCATGTTATTGCACTTGATATATGACTATTTCATGTAGGTTCCTTGGTTGATCTCTTATCTCTAGTTGAACATACTATAATTATTTATTATCCTTGTATGCATGTCATGGTCGGATATATGTTCCCTCTTAAGCTGGTCTCTTTGTATGTGACTGCCCTACTAGCATTGTTTCTTTATCACTATGATGTGCACTATCCACATCTATTTGCATGATTAACCTATTTAATTTTTTGGATACCCAATTAGCATTATCATTTTCTTCTTTTGTTCATTCATTTGGAGTTGTATTTAGAGGTAGATATTTGTTGCTGATTTCATGTTTATCTATTACATATGCTATTTACTGCAAAAAAATAGAATCATCCATGAATTTAGAAAGAAAGAAGAAGATTCGCTAACTAATTATGAGGATTAATAAAAAAAATTTTCTATAACAAGGCTTCTGAATACAAATAAATACCTATGATGTCTTATCTAAAATATAGAAAGCTTTTCAGTGGCCTGATAAGAACTTATCTTGCTTTTCTTTTTGTACTTTTCTAAAGTGTCATTTGTCTCTTATGTTTTTGATTGGCTTTTTAGCTTATATTTTCTATTTTATACCTCAAAATTAGAGAGTGTATGATTGTCTATTTTTCTTTCATCATTATATTTGTATATATTCAATATTCAAACTGAAATGGTGCTTTTGTTTTCAGGGATGGACCCTCTATGAGATTGTCAGATATGCTCCTGTGCATAACTGGACTGCGTATGAAGAGGTCTTGAAGACAAATCATGTTTTGGCAAAGATGGTGATAAGCGGTGCTGTCTATTCCTTGGGAGATTGGATTGCATGGGTCTGTATCTCAAAATCATTTGTCTATATCCTTGTATGCATGTCATGGTCTGATCTATGTTCCCTCTTAAGATGGTCTCTTTGTATGTCACTACCCTACTAGCATTGTTTCTTCATCACTGTGATGTGCACTATCCAAATCTATTTGCATGATTAAACTATTTAATTTACTAGATACCCAATCAACATTATCATTTTCTTCTTTTATTCATTCATTTGGAGTTGTATTTAGGGGTAGATATTTGTTGCTAATTTTATGATTATCTTTTACGTATGCTATTTACTGTAGAAAAATAGAATCATCCATGAATTTAGAAAGAAATAAGAAGATTCGCTAACTAATTCTGAGGATTAATAAAAACAAATTTCTATAACAAGGCTTCAGAATAATATAGACTAATATAACACAGATTTCCATAACAAGACTTTATAATAATAAATTTTATATCAGATGTGGATGTGCATGTGCAACATGTATATAAGTCATCATCATCTTTATTTCAAATAAAAGCATTAAGAAATTCATAACCAAATCTACTTTACAAAATCCACCACAATTGAAATTCACCTTCTCAATATTTTCTCTAATAGCATACTTGCAAGCCCACTGAAAAATCTCTGTAATATAGAGAAATTGGTTACAAACCCATCAATAATATATATATTTGTGTTGCATTCTTTGGCATACCCTTTACCTTTCGATTATATTCATGTACTCTTTATGGAAAGCTATTCTTTCAATAATTGAAAGTAAATGATCTTATTAAGTCATAACAATCTTAATTGCTAATGTCATTGTGTGATGGTTAAATTGCGGTAGTGTGATTCTTTCCATAATGTTCAAACCCCCACTCCTTGATCTTGACTTTTGGCTTGACTTCTCTTTGCAACATGGACACCTGCTTCTCTTTGTTGGCCATCAACAACTTCCTCTTCCTGTTTTAAACCTCTACTTTTGCATACATCTAAAACTTCAATAAATCTACTTTCCAAAGACACTCCTCTTCCTTGACACCATCAACATACCATGCCTCCATGCTTGGAGAGTAAATAATCTCTTGAGCCTTTTCATGGCCCATCATCATAGCTAACTCATCCTTAGTCTCTTCCCTTGAGACCAACTTAACCCTCACCAACTGATCCTTACTCTCATGTCATTCCTCTTGGCATACCAAACAATCATCAACCTCCATGGCCGCATCATTACCCTCACTATGTGATGTCATAGGAGTAACTTTCATACTACCCTTATCTTCCTCCAAAGGAAACAACATAGTGCTTACCACTACTAACTCATCACTCTCAAGCCCTTCAACACTTGCTTCTTTGCTATCTTCACTAGCATCTTACATCTCTGAATCAACATCAAGAACATTGTCATTTCTTGATTCCTAGTCTTTCTCATGCACCAACTTTCCTCTTTGTACTAGCCTTTGCACAGACCATTGCACCTTCTTCTTGACACTCAACTGCCAAATTTTCACTACCTTCAATGACCTTTCTCTCAAGTGCCTACATTTTTATGCAAACCTATCAGTATTCCTCCTATCCTTCTCCATGAGTTCTTTCAAATTCCTTTTCCTTTCTGTACTTTCCTATAATGCTTTCCTTAAGCTTCTTATATCCTCTTGTTTCCTTTCCTATTCTCTTTTCTCATCTTTATCTCTTTTTATTTGTTCCATTCTTTAGGTTCTTTTTCAACACCTTTACCATGTCTGTCTCTGTCTTTTTCAATTTCATCTTCACCTTTTCTAAGATTCTTCTCAATATTTAACTTGCAAATATCTAGTCCCTTTCTCTGATACCACTATGATGCAGAGGCATAGTGGGCCCAAACACATATCCACTCTTTAATGAAAAATATCATAAAATCTTGATGAGATACAACTTTTTGCATCATTTATCTTAATACAAAAATGCTATTCCAACTTGCCAAATATGATCAACATATGGATCCCCTAACTGTCCATAAATCCTTACACCTTCCAAATACCTGTTAATGGTCAGACCCAATAATTGACCTATTTCCTAATCCACTATACCCCACTCTTCAACATCAATGTCTAGTCACACAAATGCTTATCATTCTTCAAACTCAAATTGAATTCATAAGACTCATGCTATCTACATAACCTTGGACTACTTACACATCTCCTAATAGTACCTAGAAAAAACATACCCTTTTCATCCCTCATATATTCAACCTAGGATAATTATTACCATCACTAATCCTATCTATACATCATTACATTGACCTCTCTGACCCTAATTGCAACCAACTCCAAGTCTGATCACAAAATCCTGACTCCATGACAACATCTTGTTTTAGCACGAACTCTGCCTAATAGTGACTGTCCTCTTTGACCCAACCCTTGTATCAACACTTGATAAATAATCACTTACCTAGGATTCTTACCTCATAGTCTTCATAAAAAGATTCATAATATTCCACCTTGCATCCCAACACTTTTCCACCAACCAACTACAAACTTCTACACCTTTCACTATCCAATGTTATAGACATGTCTCTGTTGTAAAGATAGTCACTCTTTTGGATTCAAAAAAATTCTCCATTTATCCTCAATCATCATGACCCTTACATTTCTTACAAATTATCACTAACAGCCCACAATATTCTTCACAAATGCCTTATATGATCAGACTGACTACCAAATCCCAAATATCTCATTTTGTAATAGTTTCATACCTTCCCTTCATTGGACCCACGTGATAAATTGTGCATGGTTCCCTACAACATGAAAAACATAAAATACAATATATTCCCCATCAAAATACCACTTGTGGGGTCATTGATCTATATTGAACACAAGGCTTCTACATTTTAGTTTCTTTTTGATTACCTTGATTCGGGGTTAGTACTAAAAATACTTAGATATTTGAAGAGCACTTTGATATAGGAAATCAACAAAATATTTAGATATTTAGATATATCCTAAAACCTTGTAACCAAATAGACTACATGCATTATGTTAGGCCTATATGAAATTAATAATAGTAGACCCCTAATCATGGACCTATATATAGTGTCTAATAAACTAGATTTGACACATCATCCTTATTCAAATGATAGCCTGTCACCATAGGAGTGCTCGCTAGTTTGAAAACCTCCAAACAAAATTTTCTTAAGATTTCCTTGACATATACTTCTTGATCAATAAAGATATCATTATCTAACTAAGTATTTGAATTCCAAGAAAGAATGATAACTCACCTAACATAGAAATATATCAAACTCTTTCTACATTTCTTCAACAAACTTCTTATGTATTTCATCACCTCTGCCAAAGATTATAACATCTGCATATACAACAACTATTAAAATATATCTTCCTTAATTTTTATGTAAAGATTACTATCTATGGTACCTTTCAGCTTGAAGCCTTGCTAGAGTAAGTACTTATCCAATCTTGCAAACCAAGCCATAAGAGCTTGTTTGGGACTATACAATGTCTTCTTAAGTTTGCCTACCATGTTTGAATCTTCTAATAGATGAAATATATCAAGTTATTCTATGTAGACTTCGTGTTGGTCTTTATTCAAGAGAATCAATTTGTTCATCCATTTGATATACTATGAAGTTCTCATGAACTGTAAATGCAAAAAGTCATAAATTGATTGTTTCCATTCTTGTTACCAAATAAAATATCTCTTCAAAGTAAATCCTTTCAACTTGTGAATAGCCTTTACAAAGTAGCCTTGTTTTTTTTTCTCATCACTTCTTTGTCTTCATTCAATTTATATTTGAATACCAATTTTGTTCTTATCACATTGTCATTTATAGGTCTTGGAACTAATTAAGTCTAATTTTTCTCAATTCAATTTAACTCTCCTTCCATTTCTTGTATTCAACCATCATCCTTTCTAGCATTGGTAAATTTCTTTGGATCTATCTTTAAAATAATCAAACCATCAAAACATTTAAATAGCCTTTTAAACTGTTCAACATTTACTTATAGATTTGTGTGCTTGTCTGAGTTTGATACACAGATCAAGTTGTATGACCTTACTTGAATAGGATTTGTTCTAAAGGTTGTACAACTCGATCTGCGTATCAAACTCAGACAAGCACACAAATCTGTAAGTAAAAGAAGCTTTCTTAGTCAGTTTGAATTTTCTTGAGGCTATGAATATACACAATGAAAATGCTCTGTTCAATCACTATCACATTTTTAAAAACCAAAAATTAGTATTGGTCAATTTTTTGACCTTTGAATATTAGTGGGTTCCACGAGAATGCTATGCATTCGACGTCGATTTTGACCAACCTTGCTCAATTTTTTGACCTTTAAATATTACTAGTTTCAACGAGAATGCTATGCATTCGATGTCAATTTCCATGAACATTGGTTGAAAAATCAACACACTGTTGGTCTCAATTGTGACGTCTGACCGACCAAAGCTGGTCTCAATTCTTCCAGCTTCAGGTGATTACTTTGACGAAGATTCGGTCAATAATTCGACCACTAAGTAGGTAGGAATTTTGACGATGGTTTTTCCTGTAGAATAATCAATGAAAAAACTTTGACAATAGTTTTAGTCATCTGTTCAACCAATTGGTGTCAAAAATTTGACTAATCCTCGTCAAAAAATAGGGTAAAATTTACTAGTGATTAGTCTTCTTGTAGGGAATGAAATGTGCCATCTTTGAAAATCTATCAACCACTACAAAAATTGAATCATGTCTCCATTGTGTCCTCAGTAAACCAAGAACAAAGTCCATATTGATATCCTCCCAAGGCTTCTCTGGTACAGGTAATGGTTGATACAACCCTGTATTATGCTTCACTCCTTTTTCCATTTGACATACTCTGCAACCTTGTACAAACTTCTTGGCATCTTGCTGCAACTGTGGCCAATAATAATTCTCACTAACCAAAGCAAGGGTTTTATCACAACCAAAATGTCCAGCCAATCCACCACTATGACTCTCTTTGATGAGATTCTCCCTCATTGAACTTCATGGAATGTACAAATTACTCCCTCTGAATAGCATATCATCCTGGATGATGGAATCTAACCACTTTGTTTTGTCTAGAGTAACAGGTTCTTTACAATCTTTCCAAGCTTCACCAAAATCAAGATCCTCTGGATACAAATTCTTGAGTTCCTTGAAGCCAACCACCTTAATCTGCATCTTTATCAGCAATATTTGTCTTCTGCTAAGCACATTTACAACCCTATTAGACTTTCCACTCCTGTGTTTCAAAACAAATGTATAACTCTACAAAAACTCCACCCATTTCAAATGCCTCTGATTCAACTTTCCTTGACTATTCAAATATTGCAAAGCTTGATGATCAATATAAAAAAAAAACTCTTTAGGAAGTAGATAGTGTCTCCACTTCTTCAATGCCAGAACTATAGAATAAAATTCCTAATCATAAATAGAATTTTCTCTTGGCATCATTTAACTTCTCACTAAAATAAGCAATAGGTTTACCTTCTTGGCTCATAAAAACTCCTATTGCAGTACCACTAGCATCACAGTCTACTTGAAATAGCTTATTAAAATTTGGAAGTGCTAAAATAGGTTATTCTGTAACCTTTTGTTTCAATAGTTTAAAACTCTTATCTACCCCATTAGTCCACTTGAACTCTTTTATATCCCCTCTCATTGTTTCAGTCAAGGGTCCACAAATACTGCTAAATTTTTTGATAAATTTTTTGTAAAAACTAGCCAAACCATGAAAAGATCTTACCTCAGTTGCACTCCTTGAAGTAGGCCATTCAAGGATAGCTTGTACTTTCTCTGGGTCCATTTTTAGACCTTTTGCTGAAACTACAAATCCCAAATACACTAACTCTTTCTTCACAAAACTACACTTCTTCAAATTTATCAACAATTTCTCTTCTCTCAGCTTCTCAAACACCCTACGAATATGCATTATATGCTCCTCCAATATCTTACTAAAGATCAAAATATCATCTAGGTAAACAATGACAAACTTACCCAGAAATTCTTTCAGAACCTCATTCATGAGCTGCATGAAAGTTCTTGGTTCATTGGTTAGCCCAAAAGGCATGACTAACCACTCATACAATCCTTCCTTTGTCTTGAAGGTAGTCTTCCATTCATCTCCTTCTCTAATCCAAATCTTATGATCTCCACTCTTCAGATCTATTTTTGAGAAATACACAGCTCCACTCAAAAAGTCCATAATATCATCCATCTATGGCAATGGAAACCCATACTTGATTGTGATCTTGCTTATTTCTCTGGAATCTGTACACATCCTTCACTCTCCATTCTTCTTTGGTGCTAATACTACTAGTATAGCATAGGGACTTAGACTCTCATGGATCAATCCTTTCTGCAACAACTCATGTACTTGTCTGTTCAACTCCTCACTTTCTGCAAGTGTCATTCTATGTGCTATCTTAATTGGAAAACTCACTCCTGGGATCAATTCCATCTGATGACTGATCTTCCTAACTGGTGGTAATCCGTTAGGCACATTATCAGATACAATATCCTGAAACTCATTCAACAAATCTGCAACTTCTACAGGAACATCTTCTACTTCCTCTTAACCAGCTTTTGAAATTAAAGAAAAAAATACATGCTCATGCCTCATACCATCTAGGAATTTTCTTCCATCAACAAAAATTATTCTACATTACCACATACCTTTTCTTATGTGTCCTTTAATGGCTTTAGCTTATGTCGCACTCCATCCTTTATTAGGGAATAGGTATTTGCATGACCATCATGTACAACACGCATATCAAAATGCCATGGTCTATCCAACAATATATGACATGCATCCATAGGTATGATATCACATAGTACCTCATCATGGTACCCACCAATCTTGAACTTCACTAGGCCCTGTTCATTGACCATGACCTTGTGGTCATCCTGCACCCAGGCAATTTGATATGGATGTGGGTGTTTCCCTCTCTTTAGCTTCAAATTTGTCACCATCTCTTTTGATACCAAATTGTTAGTGCTTCCACTATCAATAATCACATCACAACATTTACCTTCACACTTGCATCTAGTGTGAAACAGGCTCCTCTTTTTCTCAGGTTCATTCTCACCACTCAGTAGGACTCTTCTGTTAATCAATATTTCTCCTCTTTCAGCATCTTCAAAATGTGATGATTTGGCATCTTCATCTACATGTGCAACCCTAGCATGGCCTTCATTTCTCTTATTTTTCCTTGTTATACACTAAGTTTTCACCCTTGTTTCAAGCTCTCGTAGTCTTGATAACCTAGTATAACATGGGAATCATCTCCAGGTTGTGGGACCTATTCTAACTGAGATGAGACCTCCAGGTTCTAGGCTGGTTCCTCTTGGATAATCACCTTAATTTTCTTTTTTGACAAGAAAAGTAAAATATTTTGAGCAAAAGGGATAGAAGGAATTCTTGAAAGGGAAATGACTAAGAGCAAACTATCCTACTAGGTGATACACCGAAATATGGTATGAATTACAGTATAAAAGATGAAATCAATGAATAGACTTAGGTCTAGGAGATCACAACTCACTGAATAGGTTTGCATAAGTACTTCATAGAAGGGTCTATAGGTGAAAAGAGCTATTCAGGGAAAGAGAGATTCTTTCACAAACAATAACACCCTTTGGAATTAGACAACAATCTATGACCTGCAAACAAACATTCACCTCTGTAACTAGGTATAGGCATGAGACAAGATAGTTAAGGGGTTAAAGTATGCCCACAAAAGCACTCACATCAAATAATCCACAATGATACACAAAATTGCAGAAAGAAAGAGGGATCTAGAACCCTAAGATATCATTGAGAAGCATGCAAATACTGAATTCATTAAGAGATAAATCACACAAGAAGGCGTAGGGACATGAGAAATGTCACAAAATATCTTTAATATCTGAATTATCAATGAGAGGTTATAGAATATAGAAAACCAAAGGAAAAAATAATGTCACAGATAGCCTGCTAAGAAAAGATATTTTTTTCTCTTTTCAAAATGTGAACTCTGAGCTCTAAAAGCTCCAAAAATTAACTATATACATCTCCATTTGGCACACAGGCTGGAGAAAAAACCTAATTAGGGTTACATTGATCTGCATATAATAATCAAACCCTAATCTGTCAAATTCACCCATAAATGCACATAAAAATATCCCAACTGATTAGATATTTGTGTTTGCATGTCCATTTCATGTTTATACCTATAAAAAATCTAGCCTCCATGATCCATCTACCTTCCTGCAACTCGGTCTTGCCATAAGCGCAAAAATTTGATATTCTGAGATATTTGAATTTAAATATATTAACGGTCATAGGTGGCGCCATACTTTTCCTCATCGGTGGCTGACATTCAAACTTTGATCTAGCCTTAAAACATCGCCATTAGATCTTTCCCTTTTACCTAGCCTAGCCTTTGACTGCAAAACTAACCTTAAGTCTACCTCAGGTTCCTTTTCCCTTTAGTCACAGGATCGTTTAATACTTTATTTGACCCCGGTTAAATCTGGAAAAACAAAATAACCTTTCAGTCGCTGATTCACAGAATACCTTCAAAAACTTGGGCCCATCTGCCACTTGTCACCTTTCCATTCGCTCTTGACTGCCTTATCAGCAACACCTCCACAAGTTTCTGACAACGAACCCACTCAGAATTTGATTCGCATCTAACGGCGGGCACATGATCTCATAAGCCTAGAAGATTCCTTGCGCTTTTACGCCAACCGTAGATCTCTTTAAACTGCCACCTCATTAAAAATACTCAGACTCACTACAAATCTTTGTCATCATATAGCTCGGTAAATCAAAACAAAACACATTAGCAACATGGTGGCAGATGGTCCCACTTGTCTTGGTCAAGCACTTAACCCTGGGTCATTTGGCGAATAAGCGACTGAAAGCTTGTGCCTATTTGCTAAATGTTTCATGCTAACGCTAATTTATTTAGTGAGTCAGCTACTACCTTATTTTCTAATTCACCAAAACATTTGGAGCATCACCATTTTACTTTGCGAATGGGCGAACAAGAGGAATTTTGTCAGAGCCGCCAAAGACCTTATCAGAACTACTAAACTTTAGACCCATAAATGGGCCCGCATTGTGCTAGCTGTCATCATACCATTCACTGCATACTGCCAGGTCACTACTGACAAAGTACCCACTAAAAATGTAGTCATCACCACGTGGACCAATCAAATTTGAGCATGTCAGAAAGAAAGGACCCACCCACCAAGCTCTGACAACAAAGAGAAATCAATGGTCGGTGCATAATCTCATGTGTCAGAAAAACCTCATGAGAACACACACCAGCCAATGATCTAAAGGCTTGACAGTTTGCTAGGCCCGCTGACAAATTTCCACATCATTATTTCCAGCCAATCACAAACCTCCACATAGGACAACATGGTAGTGGACCCACAAAAGTATGAAGTGCTGAGAAAAAGGGAAGATCGACGGCTATCGTGAAATTGCAAGCCTCTGGAAAACCCTTCATGAATTCATGAAAACTGCTGATCTTCCTATTTGGGACCCCACATAAAACACCATCAGTCAATTTAGCGATTATGCGACCAAAGGAAATTCGCTTAGTTGCTAGATAGAATTCTTAAGCTTGGTTAAGTCTAAAGAATACGCTACTAAGGTGCTCATAGAATCGCTGAACCAGATGTCCAACCTAGGGTTTTAGTAAGAAAATGCATGACTGAAGGCAATCCACAGAGTCACTGAATATTTTAGGGCACCACCATTTTATTTCATGACTAGGAGAATCAATGCAGTCACCAGATCACCAAAAGAAAAAGGGAACTATCAGAGAACTTAGAGAACTAGTGACCGAAGGGAAATTAAAAGCACGTGGATATTGGGATTTTTAAGTTGCCGAAAAAGTAACAACCAAATAGAATGAAGGCTAGGGTTTGCAAGCTTTTCTTGGCAACAACTACTTTTTGAATTTTTTTTTGACTGCAGGCCAGGGGATAAAACAAATTGCAGAGGCCAGCAAACAAGACACAATTTCATAAAATTTTCAAGGATGCTTGGCAAGGTAAAAATAGAGACCCTGGAATAGATATTAGCCAAATTTGCATGCATATAAAAATTAGGGTAACATTTTGGTGATCTCTGCTAGATGTCAGCTTGCTAGACATTGATCAATGGCCTTGACACAATTCATTGGGCATGGGGTCATTCTCAGGAACACAAAACTTGATAGAAGGACAAAACTAAAACCAAAAGGATGAACTTGTGCACAGGCACTTCTTGAAAAGTAGGAAACTAACCTAGAAAACAAGAAGAAAGCAGGAAAGCATATATACAAGAATTTACAAAGAGGGATTAACCTCAAAGAAGGGCTTCAAGTGGAATCCATTGCCTGATATAGGCAAGGCATCTCCTCCAAGAGTTGATAGCTAAAAAGCATTAGGCCCCTTGCATTTTTTTATAACAAATGGTCCACCCCAGAATGAATCAAACTTTGTATGTATGCCAGGTCTAGATCTAAATTCATCCCACTTGAGGACTACATCTCCAACTTTAAAATTTCTGACCTTGGCTCTTTTATCAAAACACTTTTTTGTTTGAATCTGATAAAATTCCATATCTTTCATGGATTTGCCTCTGAGTTCTTCAAGCTCCATGAGCTGAGCATACCTGATCTGTAGAGGATCTCTTTCTTCAAACATGGCATATTGAGTAGCTAAGTCCAGAGCTAGTAATTTAGTTGAAATGGACAACTTAGCCTCTCTACCATACACTAGCATGTAAGGAGAATTACCAATAATCTTCTTTGGAGTGATTCTATCTAACCATAATGTAGACTTGAGTTTAGTATGCCAATCCCTCTAGTTGTCTTGCAGAGTCTTCTTGATTATCTTAATCAAATTCTTATTTGTTGATTCTGCCAAGCCATTGCCCTGAGGGTAATAATTTGAACTGGTATTCAGATAAATGCCATTTTCTGATTTCCTACTCTGAGACTTTAAGGCCTATGAATGCGAATGCATTATCTGATATTATGGAGTCTGGAGTGCCAAATCTATGAATTATGTCATCGTAAAAACTTAATACAAAACTCTCATTTGATTCTTTTAAGGAAACTGCCTCTGTCCATCTAGTGAAATAATCTATTGCAGTGATTATCCACTTGTGTCCTGCACTAGATGGAGGATTGATCACACCAATGAAGTCTATACCCCACTTCATGAAAGGTTTCTCTATTCTGACTGGCTATAGGGGTAAGGCTGCAAGCTTTTCTTTTCCTACAAACATAGCACACTTGATGCATTTTCTTACATAATCATGACTATCCTTAAAGATAGATGGCCAATAGTATCCAGCCCTCATGATTTTAAAAGCAGTAGTCCTAGGAGAGAAGTGACCTCCAGAAGGTCCATCATGAAATTCAAATAGGACATCAGCTATCTTTTCTGAATCTATGCATCTTAAAAGGACACCATTGTGATCCTTTCTAAAAAGAACTTCATCTATCAGCACAAAAGGAATAGATTGCAATCTATAATACCTTCTTTTTGCTAAATCCAAACCTGTAGGACACTGTCCTATCTTCAAAAAATGAACCATGTTAGGCAACCAACTTATTGCCTTGGCTTGTTCTTCTATAGAATGCACCACCAGAGATGCATCTATTTGCTCTAGTCTCTTTGAACTTTCATCCTCTACCAAATGCTTACAAAGACCTCTTCCTCTAACCAGCTTGGTAGTTTGAATATCTATGTCATACTCCATCACCTTGGTGATCCAACCAGCTCTTTTCTCATTTAGGTCCTTGGAAAGCAAAAACTCTTTGACACTTGGATGAGTAAATTTTAAATGTACCTTGCTATGGGTCAATAGATATCTGAATTTCTTAAGGCTCTTTACCATAGCAAGTACATGTTTTTCTACAAAAGAGTATCTATGTTCATACTCTTCTAAACCTTTGCTAAAGAAAGCAATGGGCTGCTCCAATCCTTCTGAATTTTCTTGAGTCAACATTGTAGATATAGCATCATGACCTCCATAAGCATAAAGGATAAAATCCTTACTGAAATTTGGGTTTAGGAGAGCAGGAGCTTCTATTAAGGCCTCTTTGATAGCCTAGAAATTAGCTTTTCCTTCTTTAGTCCAACTGAAAGGTGAACTCTTCTTTAACATGGCTGTCAAAGGCTTAAGTAAATCTGCAATGTTAGGCAAGAACCTCCTAACAAAATTAATCTTTCCTATGAAAGATTGGAGACCTTTCTTGTGATGTGGTAGGGATAGCTCTAGGATAGCTACAATTCTCTCAAGATCCACTATAATTCCTTCTTTGGATATTACATATTCCAACAATTTTCCTTCATGAACCGCAAACACACATTTTTTGGGATTAAGAGATATCACAAACTCTCTACACCTTTCAAAAATCTTCCTCAGATGTTTGATATGATTTGTTGCATGTTTAGAAAAGACAGTTATGTCATCTAAGTAGACCAGTACAAACTTGTATGTGAGGCTCTTAAAGGCCATATCCATTGCCTTTTGAAATGTAGCACCTGTATTTGACAAACCAAAGGGCATCTTTTGATAAGCCATGGTTCCCCACTTGGTTGTAAATGCAGTCTTATATTGATCCTCTTCATTCACTAAGATTTGATTGTATCCTGAATAGCCATCCAACAATGAAAATCTCTCAGATCCAGAGACACATTGTAAGATTTGTTCCATAGAGGGTAATGGATGGCGGTCTTTTAGAGAGGCCCTATTAAGATCCCTGAAGTCAACACATAACCTCAACTCCCCATTCTTCTTCCTGACAGGAACAAGGTTGGAAACCCAACTAGTATGCTTAATGGGGTAGATGATACCACTTTCTATCAATTTGAGTACTTCCTTATGCATAAGTGGCTCAAGTTTGGGATTATCAGGCCTTTGCTTTTGCCTCACTGGTTTGGTATTAGGTTCTAATTTAATGGTGTGCTGAGCAAGGGCTGGATC
The DNA here is from genome assembly GCA_027943335.1 of Chamaecyparis obtusa. Lineage (NCBI taxonomy): Eukaryota > Viridiplantae > Streptophyta > Pinopsida > Cupressales > Cupressaceae > Chamaecyparis > Chamaecyparis obtusa. The sequence goes on along the minus strand of BSBK01003848.1, from coordinate 249,989 downwards.
AAAACCTTTAAGGTCTTCATATTGCCATGCAAAAACATCACTGAATTCTTTGAATAATTGGGTATAAGCTTGCTTCTCCAATTCAGTGTTTACCTTTCCAAATTGTAAGCTCTTACCTGGTTCCAACTCTAGTTCAACACAATGTTCTTGTTGAACTACTAGGCCAGCTTTATTCTTCTTAACTTCACCATCCTTGTTGAAGACAATCTCTAAGGTGAAAAGACCTCTAGGCATCTTATTGGACTTCAGTTGTATCACTTGATCACCATAATTTTGTGATAATCTCTCGTGATTATGCCTAGAAAAGACATCTTCTTCAAACAAGAATTGTAGAATTTGTTCATCATTGTCAAACACCTACCAATTGACATTATTATTAGGGTTAGAGGGTCTGACAATCACTTTGATATGCTATTGATCCATTTCTTTTGAAATGCTATTTGGAATATCATACTGAGATCCAACAGCAGCTAGCCTATTTGCAGTTTGGTTTAGCTTCCTAGGGATAGCAACAATATTGAAAGCACAAAAATATTCTATTGCATCCCAAACCCTATGCTTGTATGCTTTCAAAGTGTCATTCTTGGTTGCACTTATCCCTCTTACTTGGCTGACAACTAACTCACTATCACCATAAAATTTTAAGGCCTTAAGCCCTCTTTTTCTAGCCCATTCTAGTCCATTGACTAGACTTTCATATTTTGTAGTATTGCTAGTGCAGGAGAAACTAAATCTAAAGGTAGTGTAATACCTTTCTCCTTTTGGGGACACTAGCATAGCACCACCACTAGAACCATGTCTACTTCTAGCCCCATCAAAAAATAGTTCCCAAACTTGATTGTTCTGATCCTCTGAATCAGTATCTTCCTAGAGAAGGCTTGGTTCTATGGCTCCACTTTCTTGTATTAAATAACCTCCCAAACCAAAATCCCAAATTAGATTTTCTTGGGCCTCTGAAGCTCTTTCATCTAGTAAAATATTGGGGATACTTTCTATCTTAGTGCTTGCTTCACTAATGGTTTGGAAGTCACTGTCATCAAATATAGGGCAATTTACATTGATTGTATTGGACACATATGGTTCTATATGGTGTGCTACCAATGGTTCTGACTTAATGGTGACCTTGGTCCCATACCTTGTATGGAATAGCATGTGAGACTAGTCAGAAGATAAGTAACCTCCTATCTTGGCTGTAAACTCCCTTGACAAACATATGGAAAACAATGTAGGGAGATCTATGATATATATATCAAGGAGGATGGAAAAATTAGGACTAGCATGTAGGATTAGACTAGTATCCTTGGCCACACCTATAGTATTGACTGAGGATCCATCAAGTTGGGTAACCTTCTTTTGGAAGGGTTCATATTTTAGTCCTAATTGGTTAGCTACTTTCTTGGGCATTACAATGCTAGTAGCTCCACTATCTACCATACAATTATGTACTAAATATTTTCCAATGATTAAGGATACATAAAAGGGAGGTGGCTTTGAGTTCCTACCTTGTGTGGTATCAACCTTGGAGTTGCTACTTGGGGCCTCCTTTTCTTGATCAGTGTTAACCAACACTAGCCTTGTGCCTTCTTTTGCAGGTTGAGGAGTCGATACCTCCGTCATAGCTTTCTTCAAGATTTTAGGTTGTCCTGGAATAGACAAAGAGTCCCACATGGACATGGTGACATTCACCTTCTTCATGTTGTCTACAATATTAAAAGGTACCATGGTGTGTACTCTTTGTTGTGCTTTCACTATGGTGGGCTCCACTTCTTTGAAAGTCTAAACCTCTTTACTTGTAATGGCACGAGTCTCCTTAGGTGTGATGGGAGTAGCTTATTGCACTGGTTCTGTCGATGTAGTAGCTTTGGCACTGGAATCTTCTCTCTCCATGTCTTGAGCTCTTCTCTTTGCTCTTGTATAGGCAAAAAAGGCAACTTCATCATTGACTCCATTAAAGTTTGGCTGCTCCCAATTAAAGAGAGCAGTCTCATTTTCTTATGGTTCTTGCTGAGGCACCGACCCACTGGATGAAGCCTCTAATTGAGCTTGTGAGGCATTTTGAACCATTAGAGCTTGGTTAATCCATTCATTTGAACATGTAGCCTGATTATGAGGTTGATTACAAGGAAAACACCATTCATTCTCCATAGCCACATTATTTTGACTAGGAACCATATCCCTCACTAGATTTGCAGAATTGAGAGGTGCATGGTTATATGGTTGGAATGGTCTTTGGTTAAAACTTTGCCTTTGTCCTTGATAGCCTCCTTGGTATGGTGGCATATTTTGTTGATAAGGCTATCCCTGATTCTGATATTGTTGATTAGGACCTTGGCCTTGTGGCTGAAAGGGTGGTCTGATTCCTTGACCTTGCCTCTTTAGTCAAGGTTTGCAGTAAATTTTTCATTTCTTGCTGACTACTTTGTTGGTTGTTCCTTATCTCTTGCAACTCTTGAGAGAAACTAGCTGTTGGCTCCTAGCCACTAGTACTAGCCTGAGGTGCTAATATGGTGGGAATAGGGGTAAATGGGGGTACTTGTGCTGGTGCAATAGACTGAGGACTAGGGAAAATAGGCATAGGTGGTCTTCTTTGTATCATGCCTGCTTGGATCAAACAATTTTCATCCCTGACAGCTATGTCAAAAGCTTGGGGTAAAGAAGTACCACCCATAGACTGGATCATGGTAGAGATTTGACCATTTAGACTTTGCAAGTAGTATAGAAAAGCATGGTCAGCTAATGGTCTCACAGAGATTGGAATTCTATTCCATGTTTTAAGGAACCTACTATTGTAATTTGTCATTTTCTCTTGAGGGTATCTCTTAATGGTTGTCAACTGCTCTACTAGAGACAAGTTATCTGATTTATCCTCAAAATACTTACTTAATGCATCTCCTAATTCATCCCATGAAGTAATGGAACTAGCAGTTAGAGTTCTAAACCATTCAAGAGCCTTACCTTTTAGAGAGGTTGCTAATAACTTTATGGCCACATCCTCTTGAGTTATATTGTGTATGCTGCAGATGGTGGTCACATCTCTTATGTGCTCAAAGGTAGTTGTCTACCCTTCACCTATGAAATTAGGTATACTCTTTAGTGCCACCAAGGGCACATCATGATGTTGAGAAAATACCAAGGGACTTCCTTGATTGAAAGGTGCAAAAGAAAACTGCCTAGCCATTACAGGAGTTGGAATCTAAAGGTTAACAACTATGTGAGTTGTATTTACTACTGGATTTGAATCTTCCTCTAGATCTCTGGTTAGAGATCTTCCTCTTCTTTTGGAATGAAAGGGAAATGGTCTCCTTTATGAAGTATCAGGAGGTGTAGACTGAACTATCCTTGCAGGGGGTGTTCTTTGAGTTGACTTGCCTTTGTAACTTCTTTTTGAGGGCAACTTTGAAAATTGAGTAGGCTTTGAGCTCCTAGTCTCAATCTTTCTCATAAACCTTAAACAAGGTTGGCTTGGATCTTTGAAATCAGTGGAGTCACTAGATATACTTGATAGACCAACCTCTAAAGGTCTATATTATGCAATCTGTATATCAGAGATGACATAATCTTTTAACAATAATTTCTTTTGTAGTCCCACTGGGCATGCCATAATTGTTATACACTAAGTTTGCACCCTTGTTTCAAGCTCTCATAGTCTTGATAACCTAGTATAACATGGGAAACATCTCTAGGTTGTGGGACCTATGCTAACTAAGATGAGACCTTCAGGTTCTAGGCTAGTTCCTCTTGGATAATCACCTTAATTTGATTTTTTGATAGGAAAAGTAAAATCTTTTGAGTGAAAAGGATAGAAAGAATGCTTGAAAGGGAAATGACTGAGAGCAAACTATCCTACTAGGTGATACACCGAAATATGGTATGAATTACAGTATAAAAGATGAAATCAATGAATAGACTTAGGTCTAGGAGATCACAACTCACTGAATAGGTTTGCATAAGTACTTCATAGAAGGGTCTATAGGTGAAAAGAGCTATTTAGGGAAAGAGAGATTCTTTCACAAACAATAACACCCTTTGGAATTAGACAACAATCTATGACCTGCAAACAAACATTCACCTCTGCAACTAGGTATAGGAATGAGACAAGATAGTTAAGGGGTTAAATTATGCCCACAAAAGCACTCACATCAAATCATCCATAATGATACACAAAATTGCAGAAAGAAAGAGGGATCTAGAACCCTAAGATATCACTGAGAAGCATGCAAATACTGAATTCATTAAGAGATAACTCACACAAGAAAGCGTAGGGACATGAGAAATGTCACAAAATATCTTCAATATCTGAATTATCAATGGGAGGTTATAGAATGTAGAAACCTAGAGGACAGAAAAATGTCACAGATAGCCTTCTAAGAAAAGATATTTTTTTCTCTTTTCAAAATGTGAACTCTAAGCTCTAAAAGCTCCAACAATTAACTATATACATCTCCATTTGGCACACAGGCTAGAGAAAAAACCTAATTAGGGTTACATTGATCTGCATATAATAATCAAACCCTAATATGTCAAATTTAGCCATAAATGCACATAAAAATATCCCAACTGATTAGATATTTGTGTTTGCATGTCCATTTCATGTTTATACCTCTAAAAAATCTAGCTGCCATGATCCATCTACCTTCCTGCAACTCGGTCTCACCATAACTGCAAAAATATGATATTTTGAGATATTTGAATTTAAATATATTAACGGTCATACGTGGTGCCATACTTTTCCTCATCGGTGGCTGACATTCAAACTTTGATCTAGCCTTAAAATGTGGCCGTTAGATCTTTCCCTTTTACCCAGGCTGGCATTTGATTGCAAAACTAACCTTAAGTCTACCTCAGGTTCCTTTTCCCTTTAGTCGCAGGATCGTTTAATACTTTAGCTGACCCCGGTTAAATCTGGCAAACATGAAATAACCTTTCAGTTGCTAATTCCTAGAATACCTTCTAAAACCTAGGCCATCCACCACTTGTCACCTTTCCATTCACTCTCAACCACCTTATCAGCAACACCTCGACAAGTTTATGACAACGGACCCACTCAGAATTTGATTCGCATCTAACGGCAGGCACATGATCTCATAAGCCCAGAAGATTCCTTGCACTTTTATGCCAACCATAGATCTCTTTAAACTACCACCTCATTAAAAATACTTAGACCCACTGCAAATCTTCATCATCAGATAGCTCAACAAATCAAAACATAGTACATCAGCAACACGGTGGGAGATGGTCCCACTTGTCTCGGTCAAGCACTTAACCCTGGGTCATTTGGTGAATAAGCAACTGAAAGCTTGCACCTATTCACTGAATGTTTCATGCTACTGCTAATTTATTTAGTGATTCAACTACTACCTTATTTGCTGATTTGCCAAAACATTTGGAGCATCACCATTTTACTTCGTGAATGGGTGAACAAGAGGAATTTTTTTGGAGCCGCCAAAGACCTTATTAGAACTACTAAAGTTTAGACCCATACAAGGGCCCACATTGTGCTAGCTATCATCATACCATTCACTGCATACTACCTGGTCACTACTAACAAAGGACCCACTGAAAATCTAGTCATCACCACGTGAACCAATCAAATTTGAGCATGTCAACAAGAAAGGACCCACTCACCATGCTCTAACAACAAAGAGAAATCAACGGTTGGTGCATAATCTCATGTGTCAGAAAAACCTCATGAGAACACATGTCAGCCATTGATCTAAAGGCTTGATAGTTCACTAGGCCCGCTGACAAATTTCCACATCATTATTTTTGGCCAATCAAAAACCTCCACATAGGACAACGTGGCAGTGGACCCATAAAAGCATGAAGCACTGAGCAAAAGGGAAGATCGACGACTATCATGAAATTGCAAGCCTTTGACAGACCCTTCGCGAATTCATGAAAACTGTTGATCTTCCTATTTGGGAGCCCACATAAAAGACCGCTGGTCAATTTAGTGATTACGCGACCAAAGGACATTCGCTGAGTCGCTAGATAGAATTCTTAACCTCGGTTAAGTCTGAAGAATATGTGACTAAGGCATTCACAGAATCACTGAACTGGATGTCCAACCTAGGGTTTTAGTAAGCGAATGCCCGATTGAAGGCAATCTGCAAAGTCATTGAATATTTTAGGGCAGCGCCATTTTATTTCATGACTAGGAGAATCAATGGAGTCACCAGCTCGCCAAAAGAAAAAGGGAACCACCAGAGAACTTAGAGAACTGGCAACTGAAGGGAAATTAAAAGCATGTGGATATTGGGATTTTTAAGTTGCCAAAAAAGTAACAACCAAATAGAATGAAGGCTAGGGTTTGCAGGGTTTTCTTGGTAATGGCTACTTTTTGAATTTTTTTTTACTGCAGACCAGGGGATAAAAAAAATTGTAGAGGCTAGGAAACAAGACACAATTTCATAAAATTTTGAAGGATGCTTGGAAAGGTAAAAATAGAGACCCTGGAATAGATATTAGCCAAATTTGCATGCATATAAAAATTAGGGTAATAGTCCTTCATTGGCATTGAGTACATTAAAATACCATATGACCTTCTTCTCCACAGTGAAAACATTTTCCACGGAAGCCTCCTCTTCCTATTCCTTTTCCTCTTCCTCTTCCTCTCTGATCTCTATTATTCTGATCATGGAAATGATTCGAAGTGTTTCCCCTCTAATTTTGACTGCTACTAGCCTCATCCTTCTTTTTCAGATCTTTGTTTTGGCCTCCATAAGATTTTCCACCAGATCATCCACCTTGACCTCTTCCATTTTGTCTGCTCTCAAACTTCTTGTTCAACTTTTCCTCTACTTTTAGGGAAAACTAGTATGCCTCTTCAATACTATTCATTTGAACCAGATTCAACTCCTCCTGAATGCTTGGCCTCAACCCATTAAGGTAATAGGCAACTTTCTCCTTATTAGCTTCTGCATGGTCTATTCTGATGAGGATTCAATAGAACTCCTCTATATACTCCTGAACAGATCTTCATGCTTGCTTCAAACTTTTCATTTTCTTCAGTAGGTTAAGCTCATAATCAACAGGAATGATCTGTCACTTCAATTTATCCACCATCCGATCCCATCTTGTAATTTTATCTTTCCCTCTTCTTTTTCACTCTAATTGAATCTCTTTCCACTAGATCTTGGCATGACCTTTCAGTCTGGCCTTTGCAAATTTGACCCTATTAGGATCCTCAACATCTTCATACTCAAAATATTCTTCACATTTATTGATCCAGTCGATCAATTCTTCTGGGTTAAGATTTCTTGAAAATGTAGGAACCTCAATCTTAGGTCTTTTACCAATCTTGGAAATGGCCCAGAAAAGTCTTTCTTCTTCTTGATTGAAAACTTTGACTTCTCCTTCCTAATTAGAATTTCCATCTTCTTCGGCTTCATCCTCACTTTGGTCTCTGACATTAAGATTCATTCCTCTGTGAATGTCTTCCTTCAATGCTCGCACTAGTCTCTGGAGGGCTCTAACCTCAGGTGTCACAACACTAGATCTTCTACCACGTTCCCTTCATGGAGGCATATTTACTTTGCTTGTTGAAACCCTAACCACAGTCCTGGTGCAAAACTGCCTCACAATCAGTGATCTGTTTACACACTAAGGAAATCATGCTCTGATACCACTTGATGAAGGGTGCTCACCTTAATACAACAAACACATAAAAAAAATAGAGAAACAACAACAATTTGCAAGAACAGAAAATGGGATTCTTAGAGAATGGTATTCTTATTATCTCCACAAATGTGGAATTACAAATTTTAGAATTAAAATGTGCAAAGCCACATGGGAATTTTCCCTTACAATATTCTGTAGGACAAAGCCTTGAATTATTAACCAGATCTCCCAAAACTGCTCCGAACTCCTAAGACAACACTACAACCTTCTTTATATAGGCAATTTTCCACTGCTTGGGAAGGTTCCAAAATTTTAGCCAATAAGGCCATCCGAACTTAAAATTATTTTGTTTTACAATTTATTACATCAAAGTCAGCTCAAAATAAATTTTGAAACCCAAAATTTTTTTTTGAAGGAAAATCATTTTTCACCATTTTAGGTGACCCAACTTCCGGAGACCATAAGTCATCACTCGTTGACTTGATTGAATATTATGATCCCATTTCGGAAAGGGCACAAAGTTTTGACCTCATTGGGGACCTCTAACGCCTTCAAATTTGAGTTCAAAGTTTCGGTACCTTGCTGCCAATACCAAAAAATTTCAATATCTTCAAAACTAAACTTGATTTGTCAATGAAACTTTACTAGTAGGCTGATATGACCAAAATGAACCTCCAAGGAAGAAAATAGACCATTCTGAGCACCGATAGAAAACTTACTAAAAATAGTAACTTTCCAAAAATAGCAGCTTTGCACAAGATAGCCATTATTGAAAAGAAACTAGAAATATTTTTGGGTGATGCAAGATTTCTCTTACACCCAAGATGCTCCTGCATCATATATCCAAAGAAGAAATGACATATATAAGGAAGAAATAAGAGGTAACAAAGGTAATGGCAAGCACACATGGGCCTAATGATGAGGTTGAGATGGAAGAACCTACCACAACACATGTTCATGTGGTCACTATTAAATAATCTTCTCCTACACTGCATAGGAGAACCTCACAGAGGCAAGATACAAAGAAGAAGTCATCTACTCCGGTAATTCATAGACCCAAAGCCAAAGTAGCAAGGCATCCTTAGAAGAGGGAGGAGACTAAAACATCACAAAATAAATCACCGTAGAAGAAGAAGGAGGAGGAGGAGGATCCTAAAAATAAGAGAGAAGAAGAGCAAAAAAAGGAGGAAGAACGAAAGAAAAGAAAAGAGGACACCAAGAAGAAATTGAATCTTGACCTCAAATCACTGGAGAAGAGAGTTGTTCATGAAGCTAAGTTGATATTTGTTGATAGATATTATGAAATATATGATGTTGTTGATCAAGATAGTATTGAAGACATGAACATTAGATACATGATTGCTTTTAAGAAGAACCTGATAGAATTGTAAGGGAGCATACCTAGAGAATTATTTGACAAGTTAGAAGCAAGAAAAAAGAGAGTGCATGATGAGGACAACAACATAAGGCAAGATACCCTAGGCAAAGAGAAACCTGTTATGAAAAAAAAAATAAAAAAAAATTATTAGAAGAGCTTAAGCATCACCTTAGAACCAAGTTGAGGATAGTAAGGATTATGGTAGGATTATATGAAGAGGTAATTGAAGAAACACATAAGGCCATTGAGAAGGTCTTGTATGCACCCTAAAATGGTCGCCTAGACTTTGGGCCCCATTTATTCAATTTACCAAATATCAATTCCTGAATCAATACTTTACTTGATCAAATCGTAACTATTTGAATCATCTCAATTCTTCCTAAGGTTTGAATATTTCATTTATTTTATTTAATTAATTAAGAAAAATAAATCCCTTTTAAATAAATAAAATAACATTATTTATTTGAAATAAATATTCCTTAAATGAAATAAGGTTATTTAATTAAAATTCATTTTTTAATTAAATGATTTTATTTTATTTCATTAATATTTATCTTTAAATTATATAATTTTATTTTATTTAATTAGGAGAGATATTATTCTTTTTAATTAAATAAATAAAATATCTTCTCAAATATCTCTTGTGATGAAAAAAAGAAACAAATTGATTAATAAGAGAAATAAAATAAAAAGAATTCTATTTTCCTACAAACTTGCTAAAAACGTCATTTGTTTCCCCTTTTTCATTTATCCCACATTGCTTCTAGATTTGCATTAAAATCCACAATTTGTTATAAAAGGAGCCCTCTCCTTCTCAACAAGGATCCGGAATTTTCATATCATCATTATGCTGCCAGTTTTCACAGAGCTTTGAAATTCATATAGATTTTTATCACTTACATCTTCATTTAAATTAACTTCATATTTACTTTCATAGATTAGGTTCTTGCATTGTTATTTTCTATCATAATCTAGATTTATTTTCAAGCATTGCATTGCTATCATCTAGATTAGCTTGCATTTTCATTCGCATGCATGAACAAGATTCATGGAGATTAGCGGATTTGCTATTCATCTTTGAATCTCTCGTTCCGGGTTTGTATTTGCATGGGTAACTGGGTCAATCTGAGGGCCATAATATCAATCCATGCTCTGCTCGGATAGAGAGCTGTGAGTCGGTTTGCGAGGACTCATTATTGAGTCTCCTTGCATGAAAAGACTCACAGAAGTGTCACATTCTTGTGTACACATTTTGGCGCCCACCGTGGGGCTCGAACAGTTCCCACATTTTGATCTATTTAAGTAAAGTATTTCATATCTTTGAACAGGATGAAAAGAAGTTTTATATTCAGAATTCAGGGTGTCCATTTTCACTGCAATGTCTAATTTGCAGAAAAATAAGGAAGATTTGATTTTTAATAACAATTTTGTTTTCTAGTTTACCTCTGTGTCCTAGCTTCCGGCTTTGTGAAAGGAGCTTAACTTATTATTTCACATCTGAACATGTCATATATGTGGTCACTATTTCTGGGTTCATGCATCTATCTATGACGAAATGAGTTGTTTTGCACAACAATTTTCATACATTTCCTGTTCTTTGATTGCCTGTGTTTTTGCCCCTATACTTGATCAGCCTTTTCTTAAACTCCAGATATAATTCTGCAAATAAAATTCATGCTAGAGATCCGTCCCAGAAAAAAAATTGCAAGGATTAATCTTTATCAAAAGCATTTCCAGGGAACAACGCAATTGAAAATAAGTTGATGTGGACAATACTCCACATCCTGAAGCTTGAATTTTTCTTCTGGAAATGCATGATTAATATTGATATTATGATGTAGAAAACACATACTACAAAGCTTCTTTTAGCTGGAAAGTCTTTAATATGCGCCGGGCTCTGTCGTATTCATTAAGCTCAACTAATATCCTTTTCAACCGACGAGCAAGTCCTGAAATATTTTCAGTACTGGCGCCTATATTTCTTTCTCCTATATTATTTACCATGATCTTTTAAAGTAGTGGACAGCCGAAGATTGAGTTCTGGCTTCTGGGTTCTTTTTTTTGCGGAACTGTTCATGAAATCTCATTATTCTCACTTTCGTTTGTTGAACAAACTCATTGCATGCATATCTTGTATTCATTTACTTCACGAGATGGCATTTCTTTGAGGGATTTAGACAAACAGTTCGCATGCCAATTCTGTGTACACATTTTTGCATTCACCACGGCTGTTACTTCTCCTTTGGGGATGACATTCGGTCAAACAGTTCTCAGGTTTTCTCTGCACTTCCATAGATTGCATTAATCAATGCACTTTACTGAGGAATGTTTGTCAAATGGTTCGACCCTCTTCACCATGCATAGAAGTGTAGCCTCTTTTGTGATGCTTTGATGGATGTAAACACTCATGTTTTGAATCTACCATCTTGAGCGGACATTTTGGATGACACTGCAGATGTTTGGTGATAGCACTTTGATACATTTTTTTCTGCGACTTTGTAATGTCTTTATGAGCACTTATAACTACAGCATATGACAAAAAGTCTCCTTTAAATGCTTTGTTGTACATTATCTCCAGAACACATGAATTTGAATTGAGATAAATTATCTGTTGTACTCAATACAGGTTTATTATATCTATTGAATAAGATGCTGCAGATTCCAATAAGACACTACAGATTTCACAATTGATCACAGCAATACCAATAGACCATACCGATAATGTGTATCTGTGATTTTTATATCCTACCCTTGACTGGCTTTTGTAATCTGCTTCTCGGTGTGTTTGTGGAATGGTCAATTTGTAATTTATAATTGCATGCAAGTTTGATGTGGCTAATTCAGAATAGCTTTCGCATTATTTTCTGGAAATTTAATGTTTCAGATAATTGACGGATTTGACAGTAAGCTTGAGGTTGAAACAGGCAAGTAATGGCTGGTCTAAAGCCAAAGCACGGCCTCATGGGATAATTGCAATATTGCTTGAAGTCTTTTGCAAGTTCTTGGCACGGTTCACTTTATTGTTAAAAGATGTTTCACATTCCTTTTTTTTTAAGTTAGTTTTTTCTTTAAGTTTTTAGATTAGCTTAGCCTACGTAGATTTTGTTTTCTTAGATTTAGTTTTTTTTGTTAGATTTTTGTTAAAACTTAAATTAGATTAGATTCTTTAAAATTTTGTTTTTTTTAATTAAATTTTTTTTTTAATTTTATTAAATAAGATTAGATTTTTTTTTTTTAGAATTTTGTTTTTTAGATTAGATTTTTTTTAATTTTAATTTAGTTTACATTTTTTTTAGTTTTTAAAAGTTTAGATTAGATTTTTTAAATTTTGTTTTTTAGATTAGATTTTTTTTTTTTTTTTCATTTTGTTTAATTAGATTAGATTTTTTTTTAATTTTGTTTAATTAGTTTAGATTTTTTTTTAATTTTGTTAATTTCGATTTTTATTTTTATTTTTTAATTAGTTGTTAGATTTTGGTAATTTATTTAGCTTTAGATTTTTATTTTTAATTAAATTAGATTTTTAATTTTTCTTTTTGTTTGTTGTGGCAAGGAGCTAATCTCTTTTTTTTTTTCTTGTGGGCATTTGCAGGTGCTTAATTTTTGGATTGCAGATCTCTGGACTTAAGGTACGTTCTTAAAATCTTTATAACATTTGGTTTGGGCATTAAAAATTAAGCTCTCGTGTTTGGCTTGAGTGTTACACACTTTCTTAGAACACTTTTCTTCTATGCTCTTAAGGGGAATTAAACAAACATAGATTTGCTTTCATAGAAATTTGTGTTTAAGTGCATGAGTGTCTTTTAAACATTAAGTAATTCTTGGTTTCAAATATCAAAATAGTCTTATTGATTAGCAGTCTTAGATTACTTGTGATTGATCTAAATTGCTATTTTGGGTTATTGGACTCGCTAATCCGCCGGCCCCTCATTTCCGCCCTGTGGTTGCAATCTCAGCGTCACATTAAAGGGGAGGGGTCTATAGGAAATAAGCGTTAATTGTTCCACTAGGCAACCCTTCTGTGCTTTCTGGAACTCACTGGTTTTCTAGGTTGTGGACTCGTTTGTAGCTTGTGTGAGGTGTTAAGTGTTCCACCTTGTGGACTCACCTCATATTTGCTCTAAGCGTTAAGTGTTCCACCTTTAGTGCTTTTCAATACTTTTTGATAGAGAATTACTTACTTTTTCTTTTTTAGAAGGCCTGCTTGGGGATTTCATCACCTCAAGGGACGACCTTAACTCCCGTGTTTCGGCGGAGTATAAATAATTTCACTCTTGGCTAAGCCTCAAAGAACTTTATACCTTTGAGAAGTGAAGGAGGAGATTTGGGTTACCGTCTCCCCCCGGCTGTGTGATTTTTGATTCTTCTCATCTACAGATTTGGGCCTCACGTACCTTGCGTATATCGAGGATGCCCTTTAGAAAAGCCATGTATATCCTTCTAGATAGCTTGCTAGGATGTTGTTGTGTTTTGAGTGCCTACTAAAACATTCTCAAGAACATACACAAGTAGCATCTTTAAGGAGTAGCATACTAAGTCACTATTCTTGTTCATGTGCAAGGTTGCTTTGCCCCTTGCTCATTGTTTGAAGACACTTGCTTGCTTGAACTCCCTGATTGCTGTCTTATGTGCTTGATACAAATCCGTTGATATACTTGCTTGATCTTTGAACATCAACAACAAACTGAAATACTGAGTTCTTCGATTCAATGACTTGTCCCAGTTCTAGAGACCTGTTTTGTATTTAGGGTTCTTGTGCCCTTGACCTTTTGAGTTAGTGATCCTTGATCCCATAAGAAATTTTGCTTGATATTGAAAAATTAGGATTTGTTCCTATCAAATAGATAAATTTTCAGACTCTTTGATAACACACTTGGAGAGTGCTAGTAATCTCATTGTCCACCCATTTTCATACATTCAAATTCAGTACTTTGTGTAAGTCATCCTCCTGATCCATATGTGCTAGGGTATTCACCCAAGAATTGAGCACCTCTGTGGTAGTATTGGTTTGCACCTACTTGCAACAGTTCTACTTCACTATTTCTCTCGGACAAGAGAACTTTTACTATCCTAGTCTAGTATTGACATTTCCTAGATTTGTCTATTTGCCTGAACTCTCCCTTTCATGTCAGTAACAACAAGATATCAAGTGAGCCAAGGAAAGTGACCTCAGATAGTCTTCAACCAACTACCCCCAGTTCAAACTCGTCAAAAGAGCAAGGAAAAGGAACCAATATTTGACCAGTCACCTAGGAGTAAGTCTGACACCTGGTTTGACCCAAAGAGCCATTTTAGTGATTTGAGTACCCCCTCAGCACCTTTACACTCAGGTATGGATATGAGTTATACCATGACTCGACGGGAGAGGGAAGCTATGGATCAAACCCTTGATGATATCTATGAAAGACACAGAGACAAGATTTTGTTTGGTAATTCCTCTCATGATGCTCAACGTAGTTCACCCCCCATCAGCACTAGGTACCTAGATGCACATCAATGAGCTGATAGGCATGAGAGACGAGCTCACCCAGACCAATGGTCACAACATGAAGACCAAGACAATGAACCTGGTGATGCTCATGTCAATGCAATGTATACCAATGATTTGTACAAACATTCAAGACCAAACTCTCCACTCCGAACAGCCTCAAGGAATACAAGTGAGAGGCTAAAAAGAATTGAGAAAGAAAAACAAGTTGCACAAAATGAACGAGCTACAAAAGAAGAAAAACTTAGGCTTCTCGAAGAGGAACAACGAGCCTTATTGGACATAGAGAGAAAAGCATTCCAAGAGGAGCAAGATAGGTTGTTAGCCCAAAAATTAAACACTCAATTCAACAACAGGGGTGCTAACAATGGAAATAATTCTACTCCCTCCACCCCTTCCAGAACACCACGAAGTAGAAGGCGGTCACGAACCCCTTCTAGATCTCCTAGTCCTAGAGGAAGAAGGGCCTCTCAGTATGCTCACTATAGGAGACAAACCCCTCCTAGAAACTCAAGACCACACTCCCAACATGCACATCATGGTTCCCAACACGGAGGTGGTAGCTCACATTATGACCTTGATACTCAAGACTTTATGCGAATGCAACAAGAGCCTATTTTCCAACAGTATGTAGATAGGTATTTGGAACAAAACAAAGATAAATTCTTGGAAAGTCTAATCAACAAGGGCGCCAGAGTCCCTTATAATTTTGATGTGGACAAAAAAATACAAAAGCAAAGTCCCTCTCAAGAGGAAGAAATCCATCAAATGAAGCACATGATGGAAAAAATGATGCAACCTAAGAGCTCATTCTCACTAGACTCTATTTGTCCTAATCCATTTGACAAAAGTGTGAGTATGAAAGATTTTCCAAAGAGGGTGGAATTCCCACAATATGATAAATATGATGGCAGTGGTGATCCACATGACCATGTGCGCCAGTTCTATACTATGAGCTTTGAATTCCATCAGGATGATTCCTATTTGATGAGGTTGTTCCCTAGAAGTCTTAAAGGACAAGCAATGGAATGGTTCACCAACATCACTCCCCCTGTCAAGACTTTTAGAGAACTTGTTCATAGATTTGTCCAACACTTCTCGTACAATCTATCAAGATCAGTTACTATGTTGGACCTATGCAACTTGAAACAAAATCAGGGAGAACCCTTTGTTACCTTCTTGCAAAGGTGGAGGAGAAAGTGCTCTCAGTATCCTAGGACCATCCATGAGGATGAAAAGATTGACATCCTTGTTAATAACTTGGTGCCTGAAATGAGATATGAGATCAAAAAGATAGTCTTCAATTCCTTCGATACCATGATTGAAACTGCATGTCGAATTGAAGATGTTCTCAAAGAACAAGGCATTTTGACCAGACATAGCAACAATGGCAACAATGGTCAGCACAACAACAAGGATAAAGGGAAGAACACCTACTGGAACAAAAACAAACAAGTTGTCAATGACGGAGTTGTAGACGCTCCCCAACCTAAAGATCAAGCCGTTCTTCACTTGTCCAGTGCAGTTCAAGCTATGAAGCTCAATGCACCTCCTCAACAAGAGAGCAAGCCACGGTATCAAGAGAAGCCTAAAAAGGAAAAATGTCAATTTGCCAAGCTTGGTGATTCTTATGAGGATGTTTCCAAAACGCTCATTGCCAATAATCTTGTGCATCCCCAAGATCCAGCAAAACATTACATCCCTGACATTAAGCCACATTGGTGGGATGAGAAGGCTTTCTGCATATTTCATAATGGCATTGGGCATACCATTGAAAATTGTTGGAAACTCAAGCACATTATCCAAGACCTCATTGAGAGTGGAAAACTTAAGGTGGATGGACTAAATACCAATGCTGATCACAAAGCATTTAAAGAACCATTGCCTAAGTATGACAAGGGGGAAACCTCTAAACAAAAGGATGGCAAGGCTGCTATCAACTACACGTATACAGCGGCAGAAAATGTGATAAACATGCTTGAAGTTGTGGAGCCAAGTGTTAACACGATGAGGAGTAAGGACCCACATGGTTATGACTCTCCCCCTATCTTTGACAAAGAACCTGTTGTGGTGCTGAGAGGTCCTCATTCTAGGTCATCTTCCCAAGCCCTGAATGCTGTTACTAGGAGTCAAGGTCCTATCATTCTTAGAGGTCCTAATTCAGGTCCATCCAATAAACCCAAGCAAGTGGCATCCAAGAATGTCACTAAGTCCACCACTGCTCCCAAACCAAACTATAATCTTGTAGATCAGCTACAAAAAACTCCAGTGCAAATATCAATACTGGAGCTTCTAGAGTTGTCCCCTAGACATAAGCAGATCCTTGAGGATGCTTTGCGCACAGCAAATGTCCCTAACGACATAGATATAGACCAATTTCAAGGCATGGTTAACCACATTTCCAGCCCACATTACCTCTCTTTCTCAGAAGATGATGACAAATCCCTAAGCCACCCACACAATCTCGCCCTTCACATTGAAGTAATGATTCATAAAACTCGTGTCAGGCGCGTGTTGATAGATGGGGGTGCTGGGCTAAATATTTGTACATTAAGTTTGTTAAAAACCTTGGGCTATTCAGAGGAGGTGATCGACAGTAAAAAGAAGATCACTATAAAGGCCTATGATGAGGCAGAACGAAGTTCCAAGGGGTTAGCTGTCCTTCCTGTCAGGATTGGCCCAGTTGAAAAAGACATCTTGTTCCAAATTGTTGATACTGGACCCCTTGCATACAATATTTTACTCGGTAGACCATGGATTCATGACATGCAGGCAGTGCCGTCTACCTACCACCAATGTGTTAAGTTCCCCAACAATGGAGTTGAAATTTGCATACCAGGGGATAACACTTTATCAGTTAATTCAATCTCAGCTAATGTTCATGTCCCTCTTAATCAAGATGCAGAGGATTATCAAGAAACTTTAACAGACTGTCAAAACAAATTTAAATCAGTAGACCTTGGCATGGGGGGGTATCAACTTGACTCTTTTGCAAAGATACCAATTTCCCCTCGGTCATATGGAAAACCTTCATAGGAAATGAAACCGTCTTCTTCAGCGATGACACTATTTGACACATTTGTTGAATCCTCAGTACCAATACAAGATGAAAAAGAGGAAGTAGTTGTTTGAGATTGGATGTACAAAGAGGAGAAATACCAGCACAATGAAAATTTCTCCCCCTCTCCTAAGCCTTATGGAAGAGGATATACTCTTGTCAAAAAGATGGGTTATCCAGGATATGGCCCTCTTAACCACAGATTAGATGCTAGAGCCGAACCACTTAATCATGATCTTTTTGGACGTAAGTCTAAGAAACCGGTTGGCCTAGGCTTTATGTAGAAAAACAAGCATGCTGTCCCCATTCCTGATAAGCGGGATAGCAAAGCTGACACAGAATATGTACCAGACTTGACCAATCAACACGACATGATAGATGATTGGGTTCCTTCAACAAATCTCCTTTGGGGAGATTCAAAAAATATGACTACCAGTACACACCAAATCACTACTGAAGGACATGCTGAAAATTTCATCCGAGAAGGTGTGACTCTCGAAGATGTCCAGGCTTCTACCTCGAGGCTTAGGAAACCCAGCTGGTGTAAACATCCTAGCAAGGATTCAGACACAGACTCAAATGAGTATGAATGGGATTCACTCTCAGATGCAACAGTTGATTTGAATATGGATGTTGTTCATGCTTATAGTACTCAACCCAACGTCGCTAATGAGTCGTGTGTTAGATTAGAAGATTCGAACCCACATGTCGCATTAGTAGACGATTCTTCACTTGATGGGATGAATCTTGATTTAGACACCTTAGAGGGATACTTGACAGACTCCGATTTTGCGGTCACCAGAGATGACATCCCCTATATCGTTAATATTGAACCAGACATCAATCTACCCCTCATTAATCCCAACCTTATTGATTGGTCTCAACGTCATCAAGAGCCTCAACTCTTGACATTTTCCAATGACTATGAGATCACTTGCTACCTAAATGCTGTTGAACTTGTAGTCTCTTCCACCAGTGAACCAGCTACCAGCATGACAGAACCAGACATCAAGTACCTTAGTCACAAGATAAAAAGAAAAGAAAAAAAGCATAAGAGTTCTGATGGTGAAAACCACTATGTGGCGGTGTCAGAACCAAAAAAAGTAACAAAAAAAGACGTATCCAAAGGTGAAAACCTCTGTGAGGCACCTACAGATGAGGTACTTGATAGTCTCCCAAGCTATTTTCAGGACAGATCATCAGTATTGGTTGAACCTACAGAAGCTGTTAATTTGGGTACAGAAGCGGCTCCAAAAATTGTACACTTGGCTAAATCTTTATCCCCTCAAGAAAAGAAAGCCTACACTGAGTTCCTCCAAAAGAAGAAACTTAATTTTGCATGGACATATTCAGACATGCCAGGGTTGGACACTAATCTCATTATGCATCATTTGTCCATAGCTCCAGGTGTGAAACCTATCAAACAAAAGTTGCGAAAAATGCACCCTCATATAGCTCTTTTAGTGAAAGCTGAATTAGAAAAGCTCCTTGGTGTAGGATTCATTAGAGCCATCGACTATGCTGACTGGATTTCCAACATTGTACCTATTTCCAAACATGATAAATCCATTCGAATCTGCACAGATTTTAGAGATCTTAACAGAGCATGCCCAAAGGATGATTTTCCACTTCCTAATATAGACATGATAGTGGACATGACGGCAGGCTATGAGATCTATTCCTTGATGGATGGTTTTTCTGGGTATAATCAAATCAAGATTGCTCCTGAGGATCAAGAAAAGACTGCATTCACATGCGCATGGGGTACTTATTGTTGGAATGTCATGCCCTTTGGATTGAAAAATGCAGGAGCTACTTACCAAAGAGCTATGACAACCATCTTCCATGACATGATGCATAAGAATATGGAAGATTATGTGGATGACACCCTTGCTAAGTCTAAGAAAAGAGGAACACATTTGGCTGATTTAGAAGTAATTCTAGATCGCATGGAACAATTTCAACTAAGATTAAACCCAAAAAAGTGTGCATTCGGTGTTACTTCTAGAAAATTACTGGGATTCATCATTTCAGCCAAAGGGATAGAAGTGGACCTCGAAAAGGTCCAAGCCATTATAGACATGCCACCTCCCAAAAATATCAGTCAAATGAGGAGTCTTCAAGGATGCCTTCAATCCATAAGGAGGTTTATTTCACAATTGGCAGATAGAGCACAACCCTTTAACAAAAACTTGCATAAAGGTGTTCAATGTGTCTGGAATGAGGATTGCCAGAAAAGCATGGATCAAATTAAGGAATACTTGGCAAGTCCTCCCATTTTAATGCCTCCCATTCCAGGAAAACCTCTTATTTTGTATATAACAGCTACTGAGTCTTCACTGGGGGCATTGTTGGCTCAATTAGATGAACAAGGGAAAGAAAGGGCCATATATTATATTAGCCGCACTCTTGTTACTTATGAGGTCAATTATACTAGTATTGAAAAAGCTTGCCTTGCAGTAGTATTTGCTTCTCAAAAATTGTGACACTATATGCTTGCGCACACCATACACCTCATAGCAAAAATTGATCCTCTCAAATACTTGCTCGGTAAAGCTGCTCTCACAGGTAGACTTGCTAAATGGATGATGATTCTTTCTGAATTTGACATAGAGTATATTGAGCGCAAGGCAATCAAAGGCTAGGCTATTGCAGATCAACTGGCTAATTTCCCAATTCAAGATAATATGCCCATTCAAGTCAATTTCCCAGATGAACATATTATGTACCTGACTGAGAGATCCTGGAAACTGTTCTTTGATGGTTCCTACATGCAAAATGGTTCTGGAGCTGGTGTGTTGTTTGTCTCTCCACATGGGTACACTATTCCCAAATCTTACAAGTTACTCTTCCCATGCACAAACAACATAGCCAAGTATGAGGCTTTAACAAATGGACTAAAAATGGCTATAGAGTGGAATATCACAGAACTACATATCTACGGGGATTCTCAGTTGATCATTAATCAAGTCAATGAGCAATATCAAACAAAAGATGACAAGTTGATACCTTATAAAAAAATGGTTGATTCATTAAGATGGTATTTTACTTTTGTCACTTTTCAGCAAATCCCTAGGGCTGAGAACAAAGCAGCTGATGCTATGGCCACCCTTGCTTCACTTCTTCAGTTGGAGGAACATGAGTCCAGATATGAATTCCTGGTGGAAGAGCTACGTCATCCCATATTTGACTCACCCGAAAACCATGTCATTTGCACCCTTGTCAATCATGAATCCTCCCGCTATGGTGCTATTTACTCATATCTCCGTGATGGCATCATCCCTGACACATTTAACCGATCTGAAAGAAGAAACCTTGTCTGTAACGCCTCTCGCCATTCCCTCATCTCTGGTGATTTGTATAGGAGGGGTCTAGATGGGACACTTCTTAGGTGCTTAGAAAAGGAGGAATCTAATCAAGCGCTAGTTGACATCCATGAGGGCATATGTGGGGGACATTCTAATGGTCTTTCCATGGCTCGAAGGTTGCTTAGGGTGGGGTACTATTGGCCTACGATGCAGATAGATGCAGTAGCTTTTGCCAAGTCTTGTGAAAAATGCCAGAAACATGGACACCTGATACATGCTCCAGGTAGGGAGCTAATTCCTTCTATATCTCACTGGCCATTCCAGCGATGGGCCTTTGACCTTGTTGGGCAGATTCATCCCAACTCATCAGGTGGACATAAGTTCATTATCACTGCTACTGACTACTTCACAAAATGGGTAGAGGCTGTTCCACTTTCTGTTGCCTCAGGCAAGACAATATCTTTATTCATTTTAAACCATATCATCTGTCGATATGGAGTACCATCTGAGATCATCACTGATAATGGAGGTCAGTTCAAAAATAAGGACCTTACCCAACTCTGCCAAAGATTTAAGATAAAGCAACATTGGTCCTCCATTTACTTCCCACAAGGAAATGGTCAGGCAGAGGCTTCAAATAAAACCATTCTCAAGATTTTACACAGAACAGTTCATAAGAATGGTAGAGACTGGCACCTACGGATAAACCCAGCCTTGTGGGCCTATAGAATGAGTATTCGTACTCCAACTGGGGCTACTCCTTTTGCCCTCACATATGGCGCTGAAGCAGTGTTACCTTTAGAGGTTGAGATTCCATCACTTAGAGTCTCTCTCAAAGGTCTAGTTACAGATGAAGACTATCGCACCATGAGATTACAAGAATTGGAACTTCTTGATGAAAAGCGTAAAGCATCATTTGATCATATGAGGGTCTACCAAAAGCGGATGTCCAAAGCATTCAACAAAAAGGTTCGCCCTAGAGAATTCCAAGTAGGAGATCTTGTCCTGCGAGAGAATCCTAAAAACCAACAACACAGAGAACAAAAGGGCAAATTCGAACCTAACTGGCTTGGACCCTATATTATCACAGTAGCTTTTGGTTCAGGTGCATATCTACTATCTACTGAAAAGGGGGAGCAGCTCCCTGAGCCTATCAATGTTTTGCACCTGAAGAAGTTCTATCCTTGATGCCTGTTCTATCTGGGGACATCTTTTGTACATACTTATTGATCCTGAAAAAATTCCAAAAAAAAATTCATATATGATGCTGAAAAAATTCTAAAAATCAGAAAATGTCCTGAAAAAATTATCATCTTAGTGAAAACCTAGCAATAGGTGCTTTGATGTATCTCAAAAAAATTATATATTCCAAAAATACCAAAAAAATCAAAAATTCAAAAATTCAAAAAAAAATAGAAAAAGTGCCTTGGTGAAAACCTGGAAACAGGCACCTTGGTAGCAAAAATACAAAAAAAAAAATTTATAAAAAGTCCTGAAAAAATTCTTCCAAGTGGTGAAAACCTGGAAACGGGCGCTACTTGAGGCCTTTGCACCCCTATTTCTTAACATGCATCCTTGACACTTAGCCTTTCTCCATCATGCCTCCTCCTTGTTGCTTTGATTTGGAATTGGTCTTTGTCTTTGTCTAGGGGGCATCACTGTGTTATCTGTGGTCTCTTGGATATGCTTGTCTTTAGGACACCTCGCAAAGGGTGTTTTTCAACACCACCCCAACTGTGTTTTTCAACACAACTCCTGACATCGAGTGTTTTTCAACGCTTATCAGTTTGGTCTTATCCAGTTTGGTCATGTGATCTTACCAGCTAGCAAGCATTCGATCCTTATCCTCGGAACTCAGTATCAGTTTACACACTTAAATTTTTAAATGCAACACTTAATGCTTGAGATATGTCATGAAATTTTCTTTGTGTGCTGACTGTTATTGATTTTCGTTGAGTGCCTTTGTCTAATAAGTCTCTCCATGATGCATAGCTAGAGGACTTGGGGCATGGGGCACATTTTTATTTGCTTTCTGCTTGTGGGTGTGTTCTTGACTATCTTGAGTGTCTCTTGTTGTCTCCTTGACACACTTCGGAGATTTAAGGCATCATCCTTGACTTTTTTTGCACAACCGTTCTCATGGTCATCCTGGCATTTATGCCTTCATGCGAGCATGGTTTTGCTACATTAAATTGGGTAAGCTAACATTGTAGTCATCTTGACCTTTATGTCTTTGATGCTCATGTTAGAATCTTTCCACATTCCTAATCTAAATCACATTCATATCTTCATAGTTGCGTTTGTGACTAGTGTTGATTGTGTGATCGTCCGATGTCCGGTAATAATGGCCCTATGATGAAAATAAGTTCTTTTACATTCTCTAATGAATGATGAACACAACCAAACCTATGTTACCCTATTGCAAGTACACCTTTGCATTTTCATATAGCTTGCATTATTTAGGCTTCATGTTAAATTTGCAATTTTAGGCTGCATTATGAGTTTGAGAGGGTTTCCTTCATCTTTCTTGTGGACTTTCAATCAACTATGATCACATTCTTCATTTCCTTATCTTCTTTCGTGATCTCAATCGAAATTCCCAATCTTAAACAGTTGATTGATTTTGATGCATCCTCTTTCTCAAGGCAATTTCTCTTTCTTTTCTCCATTTCTTTCCATTTCTTCCAAACTTCTATCTTCCATTCACCTTCACCCCACTTCTTGTCTTCTAATTCAACCTACGGGCATAATTTTCTTGCTGATCTACCTTGGTTCTGTGATTCTTATATTTTTCATTTTACATCAAGAACCTTATCTTTAGTTCGATTTGATCAAATTTATCAATTTACTGTTTCTCCTCTATCTCATTTCAATTTCGATCATGAGGGGGCAATACCTACCAAACTTCAATGCTTGATTCAGCTTTATCAAATTTATCAATTGCTTCTCTTGGGGCAACCTTGGTTGAGATTCTTATCTCTTATTTGAGACTTGACAATTACCTATTCACAGGTGTTGGCCTTGTCTTTTTCAATCTGCCTATCTATGTCCTGATGTGTTCCCATCCGTTGAACACACATCTGGGTTGTTTTGTGATCCCAAATCAATCTCACACTTCAATTCCATTCTTTGACTGCATGTGATCCCAAGTCGACCTCACATTAGTCAAAGATGGGCAAATGTATGCACCCTAAAATGGTCGCCTAGACTTTGGGCCCCATTTATTCAATTTACCAAATATCAATTCCTGAATCAATACTTTACTTGATCAAATCGTAACTATTTGAATCATCTCAATTCTTCCTAAGGTTTGAATATTTCATTTATTTTATTTAATTAATTAAGAAAAATAAATCCCTTTTAAATAAATAAAATAACATTATTTATTTGAAATAAATATTCCTTAAATGAAATAAGGTTATTTAATTAAAATTCATTTTTTAATTAAATAATTTTATTTTATTTCATTAATATTTATCTTTAAATTATATAATTTTATTTTATTTAATTAGGAGAGATATTATTCTTTTTAATTAAATAAATAAAATATCTTCTCAAATATCTCTTGTGATGAAAAAAAGAAACAAATTGATTAATAAGAGAAATAAAATAAAAAGAATTCTATTTTCCTACAAACTTGCTAAAAACGTCATTTGTTTCCCCTTTTTCATTTATCCCACATTGCTTCTAGATTTGCATTAAAATCCACAATTTGTTATAAAAGGAGCCCTCTCCTTCTCAACAAGGATCCGGAATTTTCATATCATCATTATGCTGCCAGTTTTCATAGAGCTTTGAAATTCATATAGATTTTTATCACTTACATCTTCATTTAAATTAACTTCATATTTACTTTCATAGATTAGGTTCTTGCATTGTTATTTTCTATCATAATCTAGATTTATTTTCAAGCATTGCATTGCTATCATCTAGATTAGCTTGCATTTTCATTCGCATGCATGAACAAGATTCATGGAGATTAGCGGATTTGCTATTCATCTTTGAATCTCTCGTTCTGGGTTTGTATTTGCATGGGTAACTGGGTCAATCTGAGGGCCATAATATCAATCCATGCTCTGCTCGGATAGAGAGCTGTGAGTCGGTTTGCGAGGACTCATTATTGAGTCTCCTTGCATGAAAAGACTCACAGAAGTGTCACATTCTTGTGTACACAGGTCTTACTAAACATTAGACCTGATGTTGCAAAGATTCAAGCAGCTGCAACAAAGCCCAAAAACATTAATATAGGAGAATCCTCTAAGGGAAAGAAGAAGGAAGAAGACAAAACAGGAACACAAGTTGGGGTTAAAACTACAAAGGACATATCTCAAGATCAATCAGCACCAGATTTATTTGTGGAAAATATTGGTATATCATTAAAAGCCTCATTGGATGAAAAATATCCATTTGAAACCTTAGCCAAAGCCACATATATAGTTGAAAATCTTGAAGAAAATAAGCCTAAGGAAGAGGTCCAAGACATCGAGATAAAAGAACAAAGAAACCATTTAGCAGAATTCAAAAGTTGTTGATACACAAAAGGAGCAAGCAGATGAGGTCAATACAGTAGAACCTTACCAGGAGGAAGAACTATTGATCACTCCTCAATTGTTGGCAAGTGGGACTAAGTACCTAAAAAATATATAAAACATGGAAGCTGATGATCTCATGAAATTATTATTTTTTGCCTATGAGAAAGCCAAAGAGAGATCTAGACAAAGAAGGAATACAAGAAAAACAAAATTTTAGAGAAGGCTACAAAATTTTGAGTAATATCCTATCACCATAGACAAATAGTAGTAGTGGAGATCTTGTAGATCATTTGGATTAGATTTTGGATAGTATTAACAAGAGTTTCAAGACTCGTGAAGAGGAAGCACAAATAAAAGTTGTCAAAGAATTTAAAGACAAGAGACAAGCAAAGCTGCTAGAAGGAATAAGTAATGATTTGAAGACTCTTCAGAAAATAGATAAGGAAATAAATGAGAGTATTGAGGAATGGAAGGATATGTATAACATTTATGTAAACTCCATCAAACATGTACAAAATATTGTTGATTTGATAAAGAAAGAACAAGATTCTTTGGCAAAGATATCAGAAGAAAGTGCATATAGGATGGTTACTGGTGTAAATAGGGAGGTTAGTGTTTTGACAAAATGAGTGTCAGAGTTGGAGAAAAGATGAATGCTTAATAAGTTCAGTGAGCTTAGGAACCTCCTTGTTCCTAATATTTCTATGTTGGAGACCATGACATTGACAGACTTAGACTTTGGTCTCAATTCTTACATGGAATTTGTTAGGGATTTTTCTTGTAGGGTCAAACTTGGAAAATTATGGGCTTGATTCTTAGTTAAAAGGGGCTCCAAGTTTGCAAGAAAAACCTAATTGATCAGGATTGGATAAGATCCTCCTTCTACTTCGAGCTCCACAGGACTCGGGCAGGTATTGCCTATGAATAGGTTACTATATTTCAAGTAAGCTTTTGATTAGTGGATTAGGTCTTCACTGTCATGCTATTATGTTACTCAAATCTACTTCAATGAAAGATGATTCTGTAAACAACTGAGAACAACCTATTACAGAATGTGACAAATGAAACTACTAATGTAACAACATGAACAATGGCATAAGGATATGAATCCTTCTTCTTTTTATGAGTACAACTCAAGGAAGGTTAACCTCTAGATTCTCTCTTTAAGGAATCACTAAATATGAATTGTATCACTTAGATATAGTCTCTATGCATGAACTTAGAAACATAAAAGAACTGCTTGATGACTTAAAGATAACTGCATCACAAATAGCCAACCAATGCCTATTCTTGGGCAAAGAGTCAGAAGATACAACCAATAGGTCATAAATCAAATGAAATACTATAGAATGCCTTACAGACTAAATGCAATCCAGATAGAGTGCCTTACAAACTATCTTCTCACTTCTACACTATTCAATCAAATCCTTCAAGAATGTCAGCTCTCTAAAACTACTTATGAAATTTAATTCTCTCCTTGAGAGAAACTCACAAATAATCAAATAGACTACCTTGTAGCTGGTATGTTTTTAGTTGCCTTACACATAAACATACAAGAGCCAGAACAAAAATGCAAAGAGACAGAACAACAAAGAATAGGGACTGCACTGTATTTTATTGAAATGATCTTGCTTTGATACATTAAGGATAGAAAACTCAATGCATATACAAGGTTGAGAAATTTGTTTTGTAGAAATACATTCAAAAAACCATCTGGAAGCCTACTGTAAAATCTTCTGAGTGAGAGGGCAGAACCAGTTTGAAACCCTTCAACAGAATAGAAGAAGAAACAAGGACAGGAACCCCTTGCACTGAGAAAAGAAGAGAATAAATAGACTGAGAGAGAAACCCTAAAATCTACACTTAACCAACACCTACCCACTTTGCAATCTGATCTCATTTGTCCTCTCTCTCCTCTGAATATATGATCTTCTCGGGCACCTCCAAAATTTGATCTACTTTGTCCTTTTTTGTAGAAAATCTGCTCATCTACTGGAAATCTAATTTCTTTGTCCTTTACTCCTCCCTGAAATATGATTTAATCCTCTGTACCCTCTTATCCTTTCATCCACTGAAAATCTGATTCATTCGCTCTGCTGGATTTGCAAAATCAATCAATTTTAGAAAAAAAAGTCTCCCCAAAATCTGATCATGAATTTAAAAGCTCTTACTGCTCTCAACAACTTGATTTGATCTGATTCTAACTACCATCATTGCATTCGTCATCTTCTGGTGTTTCTGAAAACATATTATACTACCATATTTTGATAAAAAATGGATTTCCCAGGCATTTTCCCGTGAGCAGCTCTGTCATGAAAAATTTCAAAATTTCTCTAATGTTTCGACTATGTTATGCTTTTTAAATCTTTTATACCTTTAAAATTTGCACATGCCACCAGAACTTGCCACTTGTCACCATTTCATTGGATGCTCAGAGAAACTCACCTTTAACCCCAGTCCATATGAAAATCTGGAGACTACATTAATCTCTAAGTCTCTAAATCATTTCCTTGACCATGGTTTCATTTAGAGACTTAGAGAATGTCTTTAGTCTCTAGGTCTCTGAATCTTCATCTGGAGACTTGGAGACTAAGTCTCTAAGTCTCATAATCATTTGGAGACTTGGAGACTGAGTCTCGAAGTCTCATAATCATTTGGAGACTTGGAGACTTCTCTATTATGAGACTTGGAGACTAAGTCTCTAAGTCTCATAATCATTTGGAGATTTGGAGACTTCTCTATGACAAGTGTCCCTTTTTGCAAAATTTCTTTTGGGCCCGTTGGCATGAAAAATGAGGTGGACTCACAAGCCTAGACAAGCATAGCTTCCAGTACTTTGATTTATTTCATATGTTTGGAGCATTCCATATAAACATTTCAAATTTTGAAATTGGGAGCAATGTGGGATAATTGCTATGAAATTTTTATGGGTAGTTTAGAAAGTGCCGCACTCAGACAACTATATCTCACGAACCAGAATGAATTTTAAAAATCTCTCTAGTGAGAATCTGGAGAACTAGATTTGAAACATCATATCTGAAAATGAGCTTGATCCAATGGTTCAATAAAAAGTTATACCCCCCGAAATATGACTGTGTTTTTCTTTTTTGCAAATCCGTGTATGCACAAAATCCATTGATTGAAAAAATTTGTTCTGTGGGATCCCATGGTATTTGGTTCTAAACTTTGAAGAATATTCTCCTTCATATGCCAACCTGGGCTTCTCTATTTGTCTTCGACATTTTCATTAATTTTCCAACCATTCAACCGGACATACACTGGCAAAGAACAACCTTGTGAGTTATTAAAAATATATTGATTTTTTCAATTGGTCACACCAAATTTGTGCCAAATTTGAGAGTACCAATAGAATTCACTCCTAATGATGAGTGGAGTCCAAATATAATTATGCATACAATAGATGGAATAATCAATGTTGCAGAGATAGTAAAGAAGAATTAGGAAGCTGAATTCAAGTAATAAGGGTGAACTTCAACGATGTACTTAAGACAGTAAGTACATAGTTTTGATATTCAAACTTTTGACTATATACACAATTTTTTTTTTGGAACCTTTTCCATTGATGTCAAAGGGGGAATGTAGGTAGGGAAAATATGCACATATAGGGAGTCATAAGTATAGTTTAAAGGGGGAGTTATGTACTGATAATTTTTTATTTTTGTTTGGGTTTATGTTCTACACTTAGTCATTTTTTACTAAGTGTTTCCATCAATGCCAAAGGGGGAGATTGTTGGCAAGTGGTCAACATTGGATTGCATATATATTGTCTTTTATGGAAACACTTATCCCCATGATCACCCCAAGACACAAGGACAAAATTTTAATAAGTAGTGAAGTGAAAAATGCTTAAGTCCATAGTCAGTCACAGGAAGATAGGTACAATATTGCGGATTACAAAGATTCTATAGGATGAATTATGGCAATAGAAGTTACATGATGATGTATTGATGTATGGAAGAGCTCTGTGTATGAGTGCACATGTTTTGGATTCGTGGTTTCAGAGATGCAACTCTTTGAGTACAGTTATAGACAAATAACAGAGCATTAGGACTTGTGAAGTTGCATACGTATTGGCCGACCTATGTTATGTTATTTTATGTATTGATCATGTATGTATCTAGCATACATAATATCATTTTAATGTATGTAAGGTCATTTATTGTAATATTAAGTGGTCAACCTTGAATTATGTTTTGTAAATGCCTATTAGAGGTTGACCTAGTTTCTATACTCTTAATTGGGTATAAGTATATGATGTAATATATGATTGTGAGCTATGGATGAATATGGAGAATTCAAGGATGTGAGTTTGAGTAGAGCATAATACTGTGCAAGGATATTGAGAATAGGTTGCATGGATTTGCAATAAGAGTTATTAGATATACATGTAACCTCTTTGTATATTAGGACAAGAAGTCCTTTATTTTGTAAGTGTCTTAAGCACACATTTTATATACCCCTAACAAAGTTCATCAATCCTTTGATTAGGACCTTCTCTATGTAATAATTAACTCCTAGCATGGCTAGGCTCCTAATAGGATCACTATACTCTAGTGTAGATATTTGTGGGTATCATCCCCATCGGGATTTTTCCCTTAACATGGTTTTCTTGATAACAAATTAATGGTGGCATGAGTTATCTTGTGTATATTTACTTTTCATTTCTATTTGCCTTGTTTTTTCTATTTTTTAAGTGGTTGAAGAAATCATATAAGTGTTGTAATAGTAATTCAGCCCCCCCCTCCCCCACCCCCCCCTCACCTCTCAATATTCCAAATCCTAACAGTATGGTTTTTTAATTCAGGGGCATCATTCCATATGGAATCTCATAAAGAGTGGTTCTCTAAGTATGAACCTAATGATGGTGAGAAGGTGTTTCCAGCATGTGATTAAATGCTAGAAATTGTAGGGAGAGGAAGAGTTAGAATCCAGTTACCAGATGGAAGAATAAAGGGAGTTGATGGAGTTCTTCATGTATACCAAGTTTGGCTCACAATTAACTCTTTGTTAGCAAGTTGAATGATGTTTTCCAGTTCAAGTAACTTTTATGCATGTTGGTTGTAAGATGACTAAAGGATCTCTTATATTAGCTAAAGGTGAATGTATTGGAACTATGTATAGGTTAGATGTCAATCTTGTATGATGTAATAGAGTCTCTGTAAGGTTTTATAAAGTTGCTATGTTGACACGTGATGTAAAATCTATTGAAGTCAAACTTCTAACAAAAAAAATAATGCTCTAGCATAATAGCCTTAGACATATTGTTGAGAAAGGTTTGAAAACCTTGAAGAATAAAAACCTAGTAGATGGGCTAGTTGATTTTAATCTTGAGTATGATTTTTGTGAACATTTCATATATGGAAAGAAAAACTGTGTTCAATTTTATTCGAGCTCTCCAAGATCTTCTAGTTTACTCGACTATATTCACTCTGATGTTTTTGGTCATGTGAATGTTCCTTCTTTGTCTAAATATAGATATTCTGTATCATTTATAGATGATTATTCAAGAAGGGCATTTGTTAATTTCTTGAAAATTAAATCAAAAGTGTTCAATCGATTTAAAGATTCTAAAAGTCTTGTTGAAAATAAAATTAGGAGAAAGATAAAATATTTAAGAAAAGACAATGGTGGTGAATATTGCAATGTAGTTTTGAAAAGTTTTATGCAGACCGGATAATTAAGAGGCATAAGACTATGCCTTATACTCCACAACATAACAGAGTTGTTGAAAGGTTGAATCTATCTTTGATGGAGAAAGAAAGAAGCATGTTAGGTAGTGCTAGTCTGGAGAATAAGTTTTGGACTGAGGCAGTGGCTATAGCTTGTTGTTTGTTGAATTGCTATTACTTTAGCATTGGTTGTCAAAAGGCCTATGGAAGTGTGGTGTGGTAAGAATCCCTCTTTAAGACATCTTCATGCCTTCGGTTGTGAGGTGTATACTCATGTGCTTGAAGTAAAAACATCAAAAGTGGATAACAAAGCTATAAAACATATTTTTATTGGCTATGGCATTGGTGAGAAGGGATAAAAACTTTGGAATCTAGTTACTGAGAAAGTTTTGTACAACAAGAGTATTATCTTCCATGATTTGAAACCTATCTCAATCGATCAATATCTAGAAAGATGAGGAGAGTTCAAACAACTTTGAGAGTTCAGAAGAAGAACATGAACAAGAACCTCAAGAAACCCCATCTCAAGAATTGGGGAGATCAACATGGGAGAGGTGGAAACCAGATAGGTACAGTTATTCACCAAAAAGATTTCAAGATTTGATATTAAATATAAATTATGCATATGCTTTTCTTACTGATACTGATGAGCCTAGGACTATGAAACAAGCTATCAACATGTTTGATTTAGATTCTTCATTGGAAGCCATGAATGATCAAATGAAGTCATTGGACAGTAATGGAACCTGGGATCTAGTAAAATTTCCTAAAGGTATCTAAAAATTGTTTCTTGTAAGTGTGTGTTTAAGAAGTATGGTCCAAATGGAAGTATTGAAAAGTATAAGGCAAGAGTAGTTGCAAAGGGGTATTCTTAGAAAGAAGGGATTATTTATGGAGAAATAGTTTCTCCCGTAGCTAAAATGACATCCATTATATTCAATTGTCACTTGCAACAATATATGACTCTAAGATCAAGAAGATGGATGTGAAGACAACATTTATTAATGGTGATCTTGAAGAAGAAATTTATATGTTCTAGCCAGAGCACTTTGTGGAGAAAGGTAAAGAACATCTGATATGTAAACTTAAAAAATCTATTTATGGTTTGAAACAATCACTTAGAATTTGGTATTGAAAATATGATATGTATGTTTTATCTTTGGGATTTGTGAGGCATAAATTTGATCATTGTGTGTATTATAAAGTTGAAGATGATTGGATACTTATTATTACTCTATATGTAGATGATATGTTATTTATTAGTAATTGTACGAGTATGATATCAGATTTAAAGTGTTAGTTATCCTTGAAGTTTGAAATGAAAGGTTTGGGGGCATCAAAGTACATTTTTGGGATGGAAATCAAGAGGGATGGATCAAGTAGAAATATTTGGCTTATTCAAATAAAATGAATTACAAATGTTCTTGATGGATTCAACATGTCTAACTGTAAGCAACAAGTAGTTCAAGTTTTGTAAGAAATAAAACTATTTGTTAATGACAGTCTGAAATCTCCATATGAGATTTATGACATGAAGAAGATACCTTATGTAACTATTTTTGGAAATCTTATGTATGAAATAATTAGTACCATACCAAAAATTTCTCAAGAAGTGGGAGTATTGAGTCAGTTTATGGCTAATCTAGAGAGGCCACATTGGGATATTGTGAAAAGAGTGTTCAAATATTTGATGGGTACATCACAGTATGCTTTATGCTATCATGACAACTATGCTAGATCAAATAGATCTATCAGTATTCAAGGATATGTGGATGCTAATTGGGAAGGGGACATTGGAAAAAGACCCACAAGTGGATATATATTCACGATGAATGGTGGTGCTATTAGTTGGATGAGCAAGCGATAGACTTTAGCCACTCTATCTACTATAAAGGTAATTGTGGATCCTGACATATGATCACAAATATTGATTCCAAAAAGATAACAAGAGATGCAAGCATCAAAGTTCCTACCCATAGTAGTTGTATAGTTATATTGAATGGGGCATATTGTTTTGAAATGTAAATATGTAGCTAAATTTGAATGGACAATTTTAGCTTCATAATGAGTGAAACATGCTCACTATCACTATAAAATGACTGAATATAATGCAAAACATAACAATTTTGAAGAGGTGACTGAATGAAGAATTTTACTTTGCATAACGAGTGAAACAGGGCTATATTCTCAAGAATTTTAATACCACCAATCTTGCCCTGATTCCCAAAACCAAAAATCCCAGTACATTTGCTGATTTCAGACCTATCTCCCTCTGTAACTCTATTTACAAAATTTTCACCAAAGCAATCTATCTTGATTTAAAACCTATCATTCCATCAATTATTTCTCCTCAACAGGGAGGATTTGTCCCAGGTAGGGAGACTTCAGATCATGCACTAGTTTCTCTTGAAGTTCTCCACACTATTGAGTCATCTCAAATCCCATCCTTTGTTCTGAAACTTGACATGATGAAAGCGTATGACAAAGTTAACTGGTCTTTCCTTCTCAAAGTTCTCCAAAATTTTGGATTTTTAGAGGCATGGTGTAAATGGATTAAGCATTGCCTCTCAGGAGCATCTTTTTAGTATTAGTTAATGGTGTACCCTCAGATTTTTTTTCATGCCTCCGAAGGAGTTTGGCAAGGTGACCCTCTATCCCCATTCTTATTTATTATTATGGCAAAGGCATTCAGTAGATCTATTCAAGCCCAAAAAGATTTGCAAAATTGGAAAGGTGTATCAATTCCTAATTCTACCATATCTATCTCTCATAATTTTTTTGTAGATGATACGCTCTTGTTTGGGAAATCAAACATTCAAGAGGCTAAATGAATTAAGCAGGTTCTAGATCTTTACACATCAAGATTTGGTCAAGTGATTAATCCTCTCAAATTGAAACTTTTTTTGTTTTTTACTCGACAACTTATTCAAAATAGAATTTCCAGCATTTTTAGTTTCCCCCTTGATACCCTACCATCTACTTACCTTGGAATTCCTTTCTTCTTCGGTCAGGTCAAGTCTTCCTATTGGGGCTCAGTGATCTCCAAGCTGAAAAATAGAATTGCTACCTTGAAGGCAAGATGGTTGTCCCTTTCTGGCAGGATCCTGCTCATCAAAATTGTGTTAACAACCATCCCTAACTACTATATCTTCATCCTTCAAGCCCCAAAATTAGTTGTCTCATGTTTTGAAAAGATTATTCGGTCCTTCCTCTAGACTTATAATATGACCAATGAAAATAAAGTCCCTCTGGTCTCTTTGGGGAAACTTTGAGCTAGTAAAGCTTCTGGTGGGGTAGGACTGCATAACATATCACTTAGAAACAAAGCTTTTGGTGGGAAGTTAGTTTGTAACATGTATTTTAAACCTCAGGCATTATGGTGTCAGATTATGCAAGCCAAATACTTAGATACCCCCAACCCAAATAGAATTCTTACTATCTCTAATCCTCCCTCTGGGTCACCTACTTGGAATTTTATAATTTCATCTAGATCTGTTGTTACTAAATTTCTTTCTTGGCAAGTTCATAATGGATCTAGTGTTTCATTCTAGAAAGATTGGTGAAATGGACTCCCCCTCTATGCTTTGTGTCCTCTCTTGATCAAGTTATGCATGTTGCTTCAACTTTGTGGGGAGACTTATTGATTGACTATGTGGATCATGTGGATCTTCTAACACATTAGGCTATTTGGAAAGATCCAATTATCCTTCCTACAGATATGTTTTCTGCTAAAGAATTATTAGATATCCTTGTCAGTCATTTGATCTATATGTTGAATGGTAATGATAAACTAATTTGGTGCCCATCCATAGATGGTGTATATTCTATTAAATCGGGCTATGTTTCCCTACAAAATATGAATAGTCATCATTGTATCCAATGGGCCTTTTCTTTTTGTTGGGATAAAGCAATTATCCCCTAGCCAGGAGTCTTTTCTTAGCTTGCTACATTCAAGGTAAGGTCCTTACCAGTGACAGACTAGCTAGACTTCACATAGCAATTCCTTTTAATTGTGTTCTATGTAATGATCGTTTAGAATCCTCAGATCATATTTTTGTCCATTATCCTTTTGCTCAGGCATGTTGGTCTTTTGTTATGAGTAAATTATCTATTTTGTTCCCTCTCCCTAAATCATTGTGGGAGTGTTAGGAATAGTCCCTAGAGATAACTGAGAGGGGGGGTGAATTAGTTATCTACAAGTTTCAATTATTTATCCAATTAAGTATACTTAAACATAAAGCATAAACACAATGAAAGAACACGTGAACAAAATACCAATATTTTGGTTATGGGGAAACCCAAATAGGTAAAAACCCTGGTGGGACTTGATACCCACTAATATTCTGCACTAGTGTATAATGATCCTTGTTAGAAGATCCTTTACCCTATTAGGAGTAGATTTACAATATATGAAGTATAGTAGACCTAGTTAATGGTCAGACCTTGTTAGGAGTCTTTTACAATTTTCCCTGTTAGGGGAGAGGATGCACTATCTGAGAGCTCATTGCTCAAAGGGGAAAAGGATACAACCTTCTGAATAAGAGATACACACTATATCTGGATCTTGGTGAACTGAGCTTTGACTTGTTGTCTGGATTAGTTCCAATGAATATCACACATTCTCTACTGTTAGAAAGTAGAGTCCACCAAGATAACTAAGAGGGGGGGGGGGTGAATCAGTTATCAAATAATTATAAATTTTATCATCTTCAAAAACACTAAACCATATAAGAAATATAATTACCAGCCATAGAAATATATTCATACACAATTACACAATAACACAAGATATGTTGACTAGGGAACCTCTTGATCAAAGAGTAAACCCTGGTGAGAATGATGCCCAAAAAAGATGCACTAATATGAATATTCCTTCTGAAAGGATGGACTCTGTTAGGAGTCTTATGAAATACATTCAGTACATATAAATCCTTGTTATGAGATTTTGAATCCCTGTTAAAAGATTCTAACCCTGTTAAGAGTTATGGAAGACAGAAGGACCCACTACCCAAACCACTTCAGGGTAAGATCACTGAACTCACCATCCAAATAATATTTTCATTATTCAACAAAATAATATGTTACCTCTTCTCTGACTATGCCAAACTGCACTCACTGCTACATCAGATCTCAATTTTAGATCTCTGTACTTCGCATGTCTTCCTTTACAATTTCACTCTCATACTTAGCTCTTTTCTTCATGTCATGCATACCAAAACACACATCATCACTAAAACAAGGAAAATAAATCCTTCCTTTATACCACACTCAAATAATTACAAATGAGTCGGCACATAATTAAAAAATAAAATATTTCACACGCTACACCAAAATTACATAAAACTGTCAACTTCCAAATACAATAAATCTTCACTCATGTGACTTCAAAGTTTTCTTTTTCATCTATGTCACTATCAATGTGTCTCTAACTTCCCTTTAATTGCAAAAATCTAGATTCTATCCTGATTAGGAGATAGCATCCGTTTGCCAAAAACTGCTACTCAGGAACATTGCTTGAATACTGCTTCCACCAAAATGATTATAACTTTTATGAATAAAATAATTAATATCTATGCTCTTAACCATATATATATAACATATCAAATAATATATCCTCAACATCACATAGCTCCAACTACAATATCCCATGTGCGCTAATCAAAACACTATCTGCTTCTCTGCAAGTCTTCGGTAAAACACTATGTTGACATCAATGGCAATCATAGTCATGAATGCAACAACAACTACTACAGAATGGGTGCCAAACACTTTAGCATTCATTTCTAACAATCTCCCCCATTGGCATTGATGGAAACATAGATGAAAAACATCCAATGTTCCAAAAATCCAATACTGCAACACTGCTTCTTCGAATCCTCTTCATCAATCAAATCTTGCTTCGTTATCCTATTTAGTTCTCTCATATTATTTTCTCATATTGTTTTTCATTCATACTTCTCCCCCATTGAAATCAATGATAGAAATTCCATCACTAAGTCAACAACAACTCAATGTCAAAAGACACTATTTATAAAATACATTTACTAGAGTCCTCATGACTCAGCTTAGATACACATACTCCCCCATAGAGGAAGTACCAACATCTAGTCCAGAAGAAAGATAGGGCTCATATATTACTGGACAGATGCAACCAACTACATCATTACTCAAAAGTAGGTTGGGGCATAACCCCAAGCATACCTCTCAGATACTCAAATGTATCCTTAGGCAAAGGCTTTGTAAATATTTCTGCTATCTATTCCTTTGTGCTTATGCACTCTAGTCTAACTTCTTTCTCAACAACTTTCTCTCTTACAACATGATACTTGATCTCTATATGTTTTTTCTTAGAATGTAGTACAAGATTCTTAGACATACTGACTGTACTGGTGTTGTCACAATGTATAAAAATAGGTTCAACAATTCTAATTCCAATATCCTTCAGCATCTGCTTCATCCAAATTATTTGGTTACAATTGTTTGCTACTGCTACATACTCTACTTCTATTGTGCTATGTGAAATACAATTCTACTTCTTGCTTAGCCAAGAAACTAATCTTCCTCCAAGGAAAAATGCTCCTCCACTGGTGCTTTTCTTATCATCAACACTGCCTCCCCAATCAGCATCTATATATGTACATAGGGTAAAATCATCATATTTTTCATACCACAATCCATAGTCCATTGTGCCTCTTAAATATCTCAGTATCCTCTTTACTACTGCATAATGTGATTCTCTAGGTTCAGCTTGAAATCTTGCTACAATTCCAACTGAATGTGCTATATCCAGTCTTGTGTGTGTCAAATACTGTAATCCTCCAATCATGGATATGTATTTCTTCTGCTCAACTGTCAGTGTTTCATCTATGCTAGATAACTTATGTCCGGTTACCATAGGTGTTCCGACTGGTTTACAGTCCTCCATTCCAAATCTTTTCAGCAAATCATTCAAGAACTTTGTTTGACTTACAAAGATACCATCATTGTTTTGTGTTATCTTTAATTCCAAAAAGTATTTCATCTCACCAATCATACTCATTTCAAATTCAGTCTTCATTTCATTAGAAAATTTGTCACTAGCTTCATCTTCTCCACCAAAATTAATGTCATCAACAAAAAAAACTATAATCAACAAACCATTTTCAATTTCTTTTGTGTACAGATTGCTATCAGTTGTTCCTTTAGCAAATCCCAACTTTAACAAATACTTATCCAGTCTTGCATACCAAGTTCTAGGTGCTTGCTTTAGTCCATATAATGCTTTCTTCAGTTTACATACCATGTCTCCTTCTTGAGTCAAAGGAAAACCTTCAGGCTGCTCAATGTCGACTTCTTCTTCCAATTCTCATTTTAGAAATGTTGACTTCACATCCATCTGATACACTTTGAATTTCTTAAAAGCTACATAGGCCAAAGACATTCTTACTACTTCAATTCTTGCTACTGGTGCAAAATTTTCTTCATAGTCAATTCCTTCTTGCTGTGAGTATCCCTTACATACCAATCTTGCTTTGTTTCTTACAACTTCTCATTGTTCATTCATCTTGTTTCTGAATACCCATTTAGTTCCAATCACATTCTTATCTTTAGGTCTAGGGACCAATACCCATGTCTTATTCTTTTCTATCTGATCTAGTTCTTCTTTCATAGCATTAATCCAATGTTCATCTTCACAAGCTTCACTAGTAGATTTAGGTTCAATTTGAGAAATCAAACATAAATGTACCTTATTCCAAGTTAGATTTCCTTTGTCCAAACTTCCAATAACTTTCTCAATAGGATGATGTCTTGATAAATACCTATTCGGTGTCATAGTCTCAGATCTTGCTTCAATTGTAGATTCTTCTCTAGATTCCTCTTTGGTTTCTTCAGCATGACTTTCATTCAACAATTCACTGTTAGTTTCATAGAATAATTCAGTAGTTTCAGTGTTAGGCTTAGGATGAGCTTCTTCATCAGATTCATAATCAAGCATTCTTTCCTGAATTTTAAACTTTTCATCAACTTTAGCATTTGCGCTCTCAATAATAGTTTTAGTTCTCTTATTGTAACATCTATATGCTTTTTTCTTCAAATAATATCCAAGAAAAATACCTTCATCACTTCTAGGATCAAAATTTCCAATATCATCATCTCTCTTTATATAACATTTTCTTCCAAAAATTCTAAAATACATAACTAAGGGTGCATGTCCAAACCATAATTCATAAGGTGTCTTGTCTGTATGCTCTGATTTGTACTCTGTTCATTATATATATTGTTGTATTCACTGCTTCTCTCAAAAATGTGTTTGCTAAATCATTCTCAAATAACATAGCTCTTTCTACTTCAGTCATTGATCTATTTCTTCTCTCTGCAATACCATTTTGTTCAGGTGCTCTAGGGGTTGAAAAATGTCTCTTAATACCATTCACTTCACAAAATGTGTTAAAATCTCTAGAAGCAAATTCACAACCTCTATCAGATCTCAAACATTTAATCTTCATTCCAGATTCATTCTCAACTTTGTTCTTAATGATCTTAAACTTATGAAATGCTTCAGATTTTTCTTTCAGAAATGCAATCCACATCATTCTTGTAAAATCATCAACAAGAACCATAAAATACCTTTCTCCATAGAATCCTCTAGTCCTGGTAGGACCGCTCAAGTCTGTATGAACAATCTCCAACTTCTCTGCCAATGTGAACTTCTTACTAGGAAAAGAACTTCTCTTCTTCTTAGCCATCACACATTCTTTGCAAAGCATGTTAGTAGGCTTCATAATTTTAGGTAAATCCTTTATTGCAAGTGTAGTACGCACTTTCACAATATTATCAAAGTTTATATGACAAAACCTTCTATGCCATAACCAACTGTCATCAATCTTAGTAATCAAACATTTCATCTCAGTAGGATTCAACTAAAATACATTACCTCTGGTTCTAGATCCAGTTCTAATCAGATTTCCATCTTTATCCTTTATCACACAAGTTTTCTCAGTAAACCAAACATGATATCCCTTATCAACTAACTATCCAACACTCAAAAGATTATGTTTCAATCCATCAACAAAGTAAACATCATCAGTATTAGTCTTTCCATCAAGAGTAATAGATCCTATACCTTTAATCAAACAAGGTGCATTGTTACCAACTCTAACAACTCCTTAATCATAATTGTTAAACTTTATGAACTTTTTCATATCTCCAGTCATATGATGTGAACAACCACTGTCTATAATCCAATTAGTTTTCTTTTCAACTTGGGAAACTAAGGCTTTTTCTTGCTTAACATTAGTTTCAAAATTTTCTTCTTTAATTGCTACAAATCCTATTTCATCATTATTCTTAGTATCACTTTCACTTAAAGTTCTTTCAATACTAGCTTCAAGGTCTTCATCATTAGCATAATAACATTCCTTAGATCTTCTAGGCT
Source organism: Chamaecyparis obtusa (assembly GCA_027943335.1). Taxonomy (NCBI): domain Eukaryota; kingdom Viridiplantae; phylum Streptophyta; class Pinopsida; order Cupressales; family Cupressaceae; genus Chamaecyparis; species Chamaecyparis obtusa. The sequence goes on along the minus strand of BSBK01003848.1, from coordinate 209,500 downwards.
TGAAATTATTTATGTACTTCTTAACTCTTTTAGGACATTTAGATGCAAAATGACCATATTCTTGACAAGTCCAACATTTAAAATTTTTATTACCATCTGGTTCTCTTTTCACAAGCAAGGCAATACCTTCTTCAATCTTCTTGTCTTCTTCATTTCTAGATCTACTACTGCTAGCATAATCTCCACTCACACTGATGCTTTTTGACAATGTAGGGCAAACAATAAGAGCACTGAATGTTGTCTCCATTCTAGGTAAGTCTCTTGATAACCTCAGGTTCATCTCTGCTACTTCTAATCTTCCAAGAAGAGTCTCTTTTGTAAAGTTCATGGTACAAGGTATAACTTGTTCAATCATCTGTGTTGTCTGCTTAAATATAGGAGTCAATGTCCTCAGAATTTTCCATATCACTTCATTCTCTATCTTTGTTCCTCCACAAGATTTTATCCCTACAACAATTCCTAACATTCTACCAATATAGCTTCTAACAGATTCATCTTCCAACATTCTTATATCTTCAAATGCACATATCCAATTATGTAATCTAACTCTTTTTGCATGTTCATCACCTTCAAAAGTAGAGTGTAAAGCTTTCCAAATTTCATGAGACTTTTTCAAACATTTTACCTGACTATATTCATTCTCTAGAAGTGTTGTCAAAAGTGCTTCTCTTGCAAGTATGTTACACATGAATAGATCTTTCTCATCATTAGAGCATGTCTCAAGATCATCTTCTTCAATGATAGTCTTATCATTCTTTGTAGTCAACCAATACCTTGGTCCTAAACATAGTAGATGTGTCTTCATTTTTTCTTTCCAGCCATCAAAATTTACTCCATCAAACTTAGGGCTTTCTTTCCTAAAATTTGCCATGGATCTCCTTAAGCTGTTAAACTTCTCTTTCAAGGACCTGCTGCTCTGATGCCAATTGTTAGAAAGAAAAGTCCACCAAGATAACTAAGGGGGGGTGAATCAGTTATCAGATAATTATAACTTTTATCATCTTCAACAATATTAAACCATATAAGAAATATAATTACCAACAATAGAAAGATATTCATACACAATTACACAATAACACAAGATATGTTGATTAGGAAACCTGTTGATCAAAGAGTAAACCCTAGTGGGAATGATGCCCACAAAAGATGCACTAATATGAATATTCCTTGTGAAAGGATGGACTTTGTTAGGAGTCTTATGAAATACATTCAGTACATATAAATTCCTGTTAGGAGATTTTGAATCCCTGTTAAAAGATTCTAACCCTATTAAGAGCTATGGAAGATAGAAGGACCCACTGCCCAAACCGCTTCAGGGTAAGATCACTAAACTCACTGTCCAAATAATCTTTGTATTATTCAAAAAAATAATATGTTAACTCTTCTCTGACTGTGCCAAACTGTACTCACTACTACATTAGATCTCAATTCTAGATCTCTTTACTTTGCATGTCTTCCTTCACAAATTCACTCTCATACTTAGCTATTTTCTTCACTTCATGCATACCGCATCACACATCATCACTAAAAAAAGGAAAAACACTCCTTCCTTTATACCACACTCAAATAATTACAAATGAGTCAGCACATAATTACAAACTAAAATATTTCACACGCTACACCAAAATTACATAAAACTGTCGGCTTCCAAATACAATAAATCTTCACTCGTGTGACTTCAAAGTTTGCATTGTCATCCACATCACTATCAATGTGTCTCTAAATTCCCTTTAACTATGAAAAGCCAAATTCTATCCTGATTAGGAGATATCATCTATTTGCCAAAAACTGCTACTCAGGAACATTGCCTGAATACTGCTTCCACCAAAATGATCATAACTTTTATGAATAAAATAATTACTATCTGCACTCTTAACCATAGACATATAACATATCAAAGAATATATCCTCAATGTCACATATCTCCAACTGCAATATCCCATCTGTGCTAATCAAAACACTATCTATTTCTCTATAATTCTTCGGTAAAACACTGTGTTGACATCAATGACAATCATAGTCATGAATGCAACAACAACTGCTACAAAATGGGTGCCAAACACTTTAAAATTCATTCCTAACATCTACTTGGTCACATAGACCTTCTTTTGATGGTTCAACACTTCACACATTCTGCTTTGCTTTGCTTAATCAACCATGAACCACACTCAAGCAATCACAAACAACTGCCTATAAATATCTTTCCTCCAAATGATATAGTCAAGTTAGTCTATTAGAACCACCTTGAAATCATATTAGAGAAACCATAATAAACTCCAACAAACATTCTATCAGCTCTATTATGCACATAACTCATTCTAGGACCTGTCTAATAAAATAATTGTAGACGCATGCTACACACTGTCGGCTCTACCAAAACAACTAGAACTTTCTCTGTAAGCTGAATTAACTTATGCTCTCTTAACCAAACATCAATAACACTTCTCCAAGCTTAAATTCAAGGGTGCATATCCTCAAGATAGGTGCAACTCAAGAAACAATAAAATCTCTATCGACTCTTCTGAACAAACACAGGAAACTGCTACTGGTGAATAGCAACTGCATAACTTCACTTGCGTTCATCATTAGACTATGTATTCATGACTGAAACATAACTAACATGTCTTCAACATATATCTTAGGGTGCATGCCCATAAGACAACTTTATGTACAACCATACACAAAACACTGCATGTAACCTTGTCAAGAAAACTACTGACACAAGCTTATCTAGATAACTGTTTGTACTTACAATTAACATTTGTGCCCATGATTTCATGATGATATCATGTCCATGCATCATATATTGAAGGCTTACTACATAAGACTTCCATTCATGCTACTTTCCATATGTTGTCATCAATGACAAACATACAGTCAGTACTGGCCTACTAGCAAATCTCCAACAATCTCCCCCTTTGGCATTGATGGCAACATGTGGAATGAAAAACCACCATCAACCCAAATGAATAATTCTTTCATAACATTCTCCATTTTCTCAACTGAACTACTGTCACAACTGAATACTACTCACCTTAAGTACATTACTCCTATTTATCATGACTCTGTATACTTCTCCCCCTTTGACATCAATGGCAAAGGGCACCATTGATTTTAAGCACCAGTACTACTCCAGAAGTAGAGTAGTCAACCTTCCATCAATCCTAGAGGACTGATGCTATTCCTGATTTCTTCTAAGTAGAATCAGGGAAGAGAATTACTCCCAACTTCCCCCTGAGATACCCAAAAGTATCCTTAGGCAAGGGCTTTGTGAATATGTCTGCCAACTATTCCTTAGTATTCACATAGTCCAACTTAACTTCTTTCTCTACCACTTTCTCTCTTAGGAAGTGATACTTGACCTCAATGTGCTTTGTCTTTGCATGCATCATAGGGTTCTTTGACATATTGATAGTGCTAGTGTTATCACAGTGAATAACAATAGGATAATCAATCTTAATTCCAAAATATTTTATCATCTACTTGATCCAAACAATTGTAGAACAATTCAAGGCTGCCGCAACATACTCCTCTTCTGTTGTTGACTAAGAAATATAGTTTTGTTTCTTGCTTGTCCAAGTGACAAGTCTATCACCAAGAACCACTACTCCACTTGAAGTAATTTTTCTATCATCAACACATCCTGCCCAATCTGCATCAATGTATACATGAAGCTCAACATTTTCTAAATTGGGATACCATAAACCATAGTCTATAGTGCCTTGTAAGTATCTGAATATCCTTTTTACTGCCATGAGATGACTTTGTTTAGGCTCTGCTGCAAATCTTCCAACTATGCCAACTACATTTGAAATATCAGGTCTAGTCTGAGTAAGATAAATTAATTTACCAATCATTGACTTGTATAATGTTATATCAACTATTGGTGAGTCATCTTCCTTTGTAAGCTTTCATCTAGTAATAATAGGGGTTCCTACTGGCTTGCAATCATCCATCTTGAATTTCTTCAGTATCTCTTTCACATACTTTGATTGATTAATGAAAATCCCTTTTTCTATCTGTTTCACATTTAATCCCAAAAAGTACTTGATAGGACCAATCATACTCATCTCAAACTCATTTTGCATTTCTTTGGCAAATTCAGCACCGAGTTTGTCATTACCTCCAAAGATAATGTCATCAACAAATATAGCTACAAGTAATCAACCTTTTGATATCTCTCTAATGAATAGATTACAATCTTCTGCTCCTTTCTTGAATCCAATCTTTGTTAAGTATCCATCTAGTCTCTCATACCATGCTCTAGGGGCTTGCTTAAGTCCATAGAGGGCCTCCTTCAATCTGCATACCATATCAGGTATGTTTGATAAGGTGAATCCTTCAGGCTACTCAATATATACTTCTTCTTTTAAGTCTCAATTCAAGAATGCTAATTTGACATCCATCTAATAAACTTTGAAGTTTTTAACTATATCATAAGCTAAAAACAACTTAATAGCTTCTAATCTACTCATAGGTGCAAATGTGTCTGAATAATCAATGCCTTCTCTTTGCGCATATCCCTTACATACTAATATTTCTTTATTTCTTACTACTCTACCATCTTCATTCATCTTGTTTCTAAATATCCACTTTGTTCCAATCACATTCTTATCACTAGGTCTTGGGACCAGTTCCCAAGTGTCATTCTTAATGATCTGATCAAGTTCTTCTTTCATAGCATCATGTCAATCTGAATCCTTACAAGCATCTTCAACACTTAAAGATTCAATCTGAGATAGTAAACATATTGCATCACTGCTAACTAAGTTCTTTGCTTGTGATCTTGTTAAGACTTTGTCACTCCGATCTCCAATGATGTCTTTCTTGGAATGATTTCTTGATGTGAACTTTGGAACTTTAGGTGATGCTGACTCAACAGCCTTAGGAGTACCTTCTTCACTCATCTTAGGGACATTAAACAACACATCAATGCTGTCAAACATTTCCTCAATAATTGTCTCACTAGTGGAGGGTCTAGGTTCTTCTTCAATCATGGGTGAGTAATCATGATATCTTTCTTGAATCATAAACTTTTCATCAATCTTTACATGAGCACTTTCAATGATCTTTTTCAATCTTAAATTGAAACATCTATAACCTTTACTTTTAGTAGAGTAACCAAGAAAAATACCTTCATCACTTCTTGCATCAAACTTGCCTATTGCTTCATCCCTCTTGATGTAGCATGTGCTTCCAAAGATTCTAAAGTATTTTACTATGGGAACATTACCAAACCATAGCTCATAAGGTGTTTTGTTAGCACTAGGCCTTAACTAAATTCTATTGATTGTATAGACTATTGTATTGACCGCATCTCTCCAATAGGTGTGTGCAACTTTTCCTTCTATGATAATGGTGCACATTGTATCAAGAATGATCCTATTCCTTCTCTCTGCAATTCCATTTTGCTGAGGTGTTCTAGGTGCACTTAACTATCTCTTTATGCCATGTTCTTCGCAATACTCATAGAATTTGTCAGAGGTGAATTCTCCTCCTCTATCTGATCTCAAACATTTTATCTTTAATCCAGATTCATTCTCAACCTTAGCTTTGAATATTCTGAACTTCTCAAAAGATTTTTAATTATCTTTTAAGAATGCAACCCACATCATCCTAGTATAATCATCAACAAACAAAATAAAATACCTTTCACCATAGTGTGATCTTGTTTGAGTTGGTCCACATAGGTCTTTATGAATCAGATCCAACTTGATCTTTGTTGAATTCTACTTGCTCCTGAATGAATTTATCACATGCCTCCCCATCATACATTCCCTACATATAGTATCAACTAGCTTTTCTATGCTAGGTAGATCTCTTACTTCTTTAACATTGCTTATCTTTACTATGTTATCAAAATTGATATGACATAGTCTTTTATACCACAACCAACTGTCATCAACTTTAGCAACAAAACAACTTACTTCTGACTTGAGTTGAAAAACATTACCTCTTGTCTTTGTTCCTGATGTAATCATAACACCATCTTTGTTGTTAATGATGTATTTTTCATCTTTGAACTCCAATTGATATCCTTTTTCAAGTAACTGTCCAATACTGAGAAGGTTATGTTTCAAACCATCAACATAGAGAACATTATCAGTACTTTTCTTTGCATCCAGAATGATGGCTCCTCTACCAACTATTGGTTTAGGAGTGTTGTCTCCAAATCTAACCATACCACCATTTTATTTGTCCAAATGAACAAATTTTCCTTTATCACCTATCATGTGATGTGAACAACCATTGTCTATAATCCAGTATGTCCTTATGTCTGCTTGGAAAATCAATACTAGCTCTTGATTTACTTTCTCATCTTTAGGAACTGACTTACTATTCATTTTGTCTACAATAGAAATGAATCCAATTTCTTCTTCACCTGATTCATCATCTGAAACTCCATCTCTAGCAAAGTAACATTCCTTAGAGTACTTAGGCTTGTAATCCTTTTTGAACTTTCTAACTCTAGTAGGACGCTTAGATGCAAAGTGACCTATCTTATTACATTGAAAGCACTTGAAAGGCAATTGACCTTCATATTTTCCTCTTCCTTTCTTTTCTCTTTTAGCAACCATAGCAATAAAATCATCTAAAGTTTTCTCTTCATCATCATCATCAAAATTACCAGAAGTGTTTGTAGATTTCTTACCATGAATTGTTGCTTTGAAGGCTATCTCACTTTTAGGTTCTATCTTCAATCTTGAAATCTCAAAAGTTGAGATTTTTCTGATCAAGGTCTCTCTCTCTTAAAATTAGATGTAAGTTGCATGGTCTCATCAAGGATATTGATCTTGCTTTCATATTCTAGAGTGAGAGTAGTCATCAACTTGTCCATAATATCTTATTTTGAGATCTCTCCACCATTGTTCCTGATTCCAGCAACTGCTTCATTGACCCTTTGATTATAAGCTTTGATGTTTTCTTCAGGTAGCATCTCTAATGCATTGAATCTTTTCTTCCATGTCTTTATGTGTGCATCCTTCGCTTGCTTGTCTCCTTCAAATATGTTTGCAAGGTACTTCCATATCTTGTGGGTGGTGTCTACCTTCTTTATCTCTGAAAACTCACTATCAGATAGTGCACTAATAAGGGCTTCTTTAGCTATAGAATTATGATGAAATAATTCCTTTTGAGTGTTAGTATCATCATCCTATTCAAGGTCTTCTAAAGTAGGAATCTTGGCTACTTTGATAGTTACATTGGAAACTTCATAAGCAATACACTGCAAATGGGTCATCATCTTGTTCTTCCAATCAAGATAATTTTCTCCATCAAAATTAGGACTCTGTTTCCTAAAGTATGCCATCTAATCAACCTCAAGCTGTTAAAATTCTCTCCGAGGCACTTGGCTCTTATACCAATTGTTAGGAATAGTCCCAAGAGATAACTAAGAGGGGGGGTGGTGAATCAGTTATCTACAAGTTTCAATTCTTTATCCAATTAAGTATACTTAAACATAAAGCATAAAAACAATGAAACAACATATGAAAAAAACACCAATATTTTGGTAATGGGGAAACCCAAATAGGTAAAACCCTCAGCGGGACTTAATACCCACTAATATTATGTACTAGTGTATAATGATCCTTGTTAAAAGATCCTTTACCCTGTTAGGAGTAGCTTTACAATATATGAAGTACAGTAGACCTAGTTAAGGGTCAGACCCTATTAGGAGTCTTTTATAATTGTCCATATTAGGGGAGAGGACATACTATCCGAGAGCTCACTTCTCAAAGGGGCAAAGGCTACAACCTTCTGAATAACAGATACACACTATGTCTAGATCTTGGTGAACTGTGCTTTGACTTGATGTCTGGATCAGTTCCAATGAATAGCGCACATTCTCTACTTGGTCATAGAGACCTTCTTCTGATGGTTCAACACTTCACACACTCCGCTCTACTTTTCTTAATCAACCATGAACCACACTCAAGCAATCACAAATGACTGCCTATAAATATCTTTCCTCCAAATGATATAATCAAGTTGGCCTATTAGAACCACCTTGAAATCATATTAGAGAAACCATAATAAACTCCAACAAATATTATGTTGGCTCTATTATGCCCGCAACTCATTCTGGGACCTGTCTAATAAAATAATTGTAGACGCATGCCACACACTATCGGCTCTACCAAAACAACTGGAACTTTCTCCATAAGTTGAATTAACTTATGCGCTCTTAACCAAACATCAATAACACTTCTCCAAGCTTAACTCCAAGGGTGAATATCCTCAAGATAGGCACAACTCAAGAAAAAATAAAACCTTTGTCGACTCTTCTGAACAAACATAGGAAACTGCTATTGGTGAATAGCGACTACATAACTTCACTTGCATTCATCATTAGACTATGGGTTCATGACTGAAACATCACTAAAATGTCTTCAACATATATCCTAGGGTGCATGCCCATAAGACAACTATATGGACAACCATACACAGAACACTGCCTGTAACCTTGTCAGGAACACTGCTGACACAAGCTACTATATAACTATTTGTACTTATAGTTAACCTTTGAACCCATAATATCATGATGATATCATGTCGATGCATCATATACTAAAGGCTTGCTGCATAAGACTTCCATGCATGCTACTTTCCATATGTTTTCATCAATGACAAACATATAGTCAGTACTAGCCTACTAGCAAATCTCCAATAGGGAGTTCTTCCAGTCTTGGCCAACCTTATATTCTAATTCACAATTCTCATGCTTATGGTACATCATTTGTACATCAGTAATTTGGGCGATCTGGTGAGAAAGGAATAAAAGAATATTCAGAAAGCTCAGTTCAAACATCTCTTCAATATTGAACACTATCGAACGGTCGATATCTGAACAATTTAATAGCATGTCCTCTCTTCATTTCAACCCAAATGTGACATTCACATCCTGGGATTCTTTAGTAATAGCCAAATGGAAGTATATTTCTCCCCCTTCTTCTCCTATCTTCTCTCGTATGAGGAAATCCCCTATTTGTAGATCCAATGTTAAGTGGATACCTCCCAAGCCTCCTCTCATCAAGTTAAATTTTGATGGTTCTTCAAGAGGGAATTTGGGTGAGTCAGGTATTGGATGTTGTTTAAGAAATTAGTCAGGTAAAGTTATTGCTTTATTAGCAAGCTCTATCTACCCAGGCACAAATAATATGGCTGAAGCTATTATTTTGCTGGAAGGACTTAAACTTGCAAAAAAAATGTTGATTTCAAACCTCCATATTGAAGGAGATTCACCGGTCATCATTAATGCTTGTATTGATAGAAAGATCTTGAACTAGCAGCTTAAATATATTCTTCTTCAAATTTGGGGGCTCATTGATTCTTTTAATAGCTTTGTTATATCTCATACATATCATGAGGGTAATTCTTTGGCAGATTTTTTGGCCAATCAAGGTTGTGACAAAGTTCCATTGGACCCCTCCATCTCATTGAGTGAAATTAATAAGTACCTGGTTCTACTTGGTATTATTGGGAAGGAATCTATCTAATGCAATTTTTATTGACTCCTAATTGTGACATAGGATATTTCTCTACTCCAATTAGTGATGCGGTGGCAACTAATTAGATTAGAGAAAGTATCACCTAAGAAATGTCATAGGGGCATTGCTAGTTGTTAATCATGCTATGACATGCCAAGTGTCAATTTTCCATTCCTTTTTCTGTTGGGAAAATCTTAAAGTACAATGCAACAATCCTATCTTATTATGGAAAAGGTGTGACAAGGTGGCAAAGAGTATTTGGCATCTCATAAGTATATTTGCATTCCTCAGTGGTGTCTAATCATGTTATGACATACCAAATGCCACCTTGTCATTTATCTTCTCAGGTGATTTTATTTATGATTGGTTACAGTCTGGCAATGCGATAATGTCCCATCAAGAAAAAGGCATGTCAAATTAGTAATTACTATTTGACATGGCAGATTTTAATTTTTACATGTATGCATCCCTATTTGGCACTGGAATATTGTGTGAGTACTTATGCTTTTTCCTCCCTCATGTTGATTTATGATAATCTTCTGCAATGAACATTGCATCAGCCTCCACCTATGGTCATTTTTTGAAGATTTCGCATTTGTGACGTCTTCTTCTATTTACTCCTTTTCTTCTACCCACCTGTCATATTACTTGCCTTCAATTCTAAAGGTGAATGTTGTCCTTCACTATCATTTCCCGATATCTGGCTATAATTCTATTTTCTTTTCTATGGCTTCAGTTTGTCTATTGGTAATGTTTGCACATTTCAACGTTTGCAGGCTTTGGCTGCTGGTAGTTATTTTGTGTGCCCTTAATTTTTGAGAAATCTTTATTAGATCTTATATCATTAATGTAAGTTGATATCATTTTTTTTTGGTGATGGTGGCTCCTACAATTATGTCTATAGATTTCTTAAATAGGGTCATCAGATATCTCTTCTTCACCAATTTCTCTTCTTGCATCTTTGTTGGCTTTGGGTAGTCTATGGTTCTCTCTCTACTATTTTAGGTCCCCTATTTTTTTCGTGACTATTTCTTAGCCATGTCAAGACACCCTAGCTTTCTAGTGGGAGCTAGTTTGAGTTTTAAATGTTATTCAATATGCGCATCTGGGTATATGCACAAAGATGGGGGACCAAAAAGATGCCACTTTTCTTTTTGGCCCCCCATCGCACATAGTGCGTACACACTAAAGCACGCATGCCCTATGGCTTGGGTTGCCCGAGCCTTAGGCTTGGGCAATCCAAAACAAAGTGCGTGTGTGCTATAGCATGCACGTGCTTTGAAAAAGCCAATATAAATGGCAAACATGGGTTTGAGAAAGCCCAAAACTCATTTTGCTTTCTCAAACCCGCGTGTGCAATGAAGAAAACCTCCCAAAGCGCGCACGCCTTCCACCTGCTGCTATTATTTTCCTTCATCCATTGATCAAATGGCTCCACCACGTCAACGAAGTCGATTGAGAAGAAGAGGTAAGTGTTTCTACAACTTATGCCTCTTATTTGTTTTAAAATTTCATTTTTTTTGCAATTTATTTTGCTTTAATTTATTTTTGTTTAAATTCTTTGTATAGTGAAGATTTTAAAATGTAATTTTTTTAATTTTCAGGAAGAAATAATCTCCCTCCACCAAACCCTCCACCAAACACTCCTCCAAACCCTCCATCTCCTCATGAAGAACAAAATGAACCTAAATTGCCTCCTCCAACAATTGAGAAACCTCCTCCTAGAACCCAAGAAAATTTGATGAACCAAATTGAAAAAGGGCAAAAAGAATTAGAATCTTTAATTAGTAGGTTAAAAGATTTTAGAGGTACAAATCCGGGACAGGAAAGTCTTGCAAAATCATTAGAAACAATCTTGACCCATGTAAGCGCGGTTAGTGGGCAACTTAATATATGGCAGGATAAAAGAGAAGAACAAAAAAGATATTATGCAAATAAATTATCTTATGCCGACATAAAGAAGAAAAAAATCACAAAAGATGACATTTGTTTGCTATTTAAAAAACCAGGGGACGCAAATACTCTTAAAACTACAACAAAGAGGTTCCCAATTCATTGGTGCACAAATGAAGACATTAAAAACAATTTTTGGGATAGATGGTGGATGGTCTTTGATGCGCCTCCTTGTAACAATCATGAAGTTCCTATATATTTCTTGAGGAAACTCTATTGTGAGTTTGTACTCAAAGAGGTGCCAAATTATTTTGACATTCTAGATTCTCAGGGTAGAGGAGGGGGGTCATCATTTGATCGAGAAGGGGCACATCGTGACCCTAATGCACCTAGGCCTATTATTGGAAAGCCACAGAAAAATCATGTTAGTATTCCTTTTGCTGTGAAGGAACATGTAGAGACAGACACACTAGGCACAATTAGTGCTCTGACATAGACTCTCATTCAGTGTGCCACTCCTTTAGTTGAGGGTGACCATGGTCAATCCTCGAGGGGCCATATTTGTCGGTCATGTGGATGCTTGTGCACATATGGTATTGGCGAGAGAGAGGAAGATGATCCTGCATTTATGACCGATAGCTTTCTAAATACGACATTTGGCATTGACACACAGGTAAATATTTCCAAGTTCATGAAATTGCTTTGATCATATTTCATTTATAAAAGAATAACTATTTAATTTGTAGTATCTATTGTTTATGATGAAAATTCAGGGAAAGAGTGTCAGTGACAGTGATGGTGGCGGTGGAAGTGGCAATGATCCTAATGTCCCCTTTTACACTTCGCCGCCACACACCGGAGGACGCGGTGGAACCTTCACAGAGGTATCATTTACTCATTAGTAGGGTTGTAAAAAATATATGTAATCTTGATAACTACATAATTTAATTTTTTTATTTCATTTTCAGCTTTTGACATCAGAGACTCCTCCTTCTGTCCGTGATACTTTGGATCATGGAGTAGCTGCAGCAGTAGCTAGTTCTGAAGCACTGACTGAGGTATGAAAGAGATCACTTAACTTTAATTGTTATTTTAATAGTTTGTATTGAATTTTATAATGATATCCATGTATGTATTTTAATTATTATTTTGATCATTGTTGTAGGGACTTATGACTCCAGATCGCCAGCATGCACCTTTGGTGGATGAACATATTGACTATCTGCTAGCGGTAAGCCAATATTCAATTTTATGTCATTGTATAATTCAATTTTGATGTATATTAGTTATCTCTATCTAATTTTATTTTTTATCAGGTCGAGCTACAGAAGAGTCTAGATAGGAGGACGAGTGAGTGCACTCGGAAGACTATGGCATCCACTGCATCTCCATCGACGCGATGATTGAAGACAGCTCGGGATTTGTTTTCTTCCCCTAGCGGGAAAGGACTAGATTAGGGATATGGATTGTATGCCTATATGGCATTAGTGGACATATTTTTTGTATATTGTATCAGTGATACGTTGTACATCCATCTGGCTTTGAGGAAGCTAGTTTTACTAAATATATTCAATGTTTGACATTATTGGACATATATATTTGACTTCATGCCCTACGAATATATATTTTTTATGTTTTAGGTATGCAATTCATGTGTTTGGTGTATTGATGTATACTAAATTATGTTTATGTTTATGTCTTTGCTTTGTAAATTTTCCATGCCTTATAGTTATGCTTGTATGTTTAACTTGCTAACTGTGCTACAAATGCCAGTCACTGTCCTCAATAAAAGTCAATTCCTTAATTGTAATAATAACAAAAGTAATGAAATGAATGCATAAATGTATAAATATAATATGTAAGAAGCCTAAGTGGCTCTTGTTCTTGCAATGATAATTTTTTAAAGAAATTCTAACAAATCCAGATACTAATGCTTCAACAATTTGTTTATAGCTTGGTTGAAAATTTGATGCAAATAGGTAGGTTAGATTGGGGTTATTTTATAAATAAAGTTTTGTTGGTTTCCTCAAAGGTGTTCCTTACCCAAGTGGCCCCAAGTGCCAATATGCCACTAACCTATCAATCTGACTTCTCCCAACTACCTTACTATTATAGGGATTCAATATGGCTTAAAATATAAATCTAACAATGTTCAAGTGGTTCTTGAAGTCCTACTCCAAGATCTTACCCTCAATCCACACTCTAGGCTCTCTATCCTTGTAGTCTTAACCAACGAGTTTTTCCCAAATAACTCTTAGTTTTCCCAAAACACTTCCAAAATAAATTACATTTTCAGATACTTTTTATGGTTTTACAAAACATATCTTAGAATTAGGTAGGGTTAATTTGGAACACAACCCCCAAAAACTGCTGCTCCACTTTCCTTCCTAGACGTAATAGGTCACTTTTACAAAGGAACCCTATTAAAAACTTAACACCCAACCTTGCCACTTTTCATAGAGTGCTAATGTGGTCCTAATTAGAGAAATTTGATATCAACTGGATCCTATAGGCTTTCTATACCCAAAAGCCCCAAATTGCTCCCTCTAGGCCTTCAAAACTAGGGCCTTATTAAAAACAACTCAAAACTCATTTCCAGAACTCCTCCTTGTGGATTCAACTTTCATTTGACATATAATTCTTCTGTTTCAAATAAAATTATACCCTTGTTAAGGCGGATCCTTTGCTGCTACACTTGTGGCATCAATTTTGTATCATTTTCCCACTCTTCGTCATGGTGTACACCCACTAAAACAACTTATCCTACATCCAAATGGTTAGTAACATCATACATATGTTACATAAGGTCCATTAAATGAAAAAAATTATTTAAATTCATTGAATGACCCATTATATCATCAAAAAGACCAAAATAGAGTTATTTCAATGCACCAAAATGACCACCTACAACAACTTTCCAAATTTGAAGCAAAATAGATTATATAATCATTCAATATAGATGAAAAATGATTTTATGATGTTATTATATCACCCAAAATTCTGTTCCAAACCCAAAACAATCAAACTTCAATATCATTTTGGCTTTAGGGACACTAGGCCTAAACCTAGCTTTTAGTTAGAACTCTTTACCAGTGGACTTCCTGACCACTCTGAAGCATGTAGATGGTCCTCATATGACCTAAGGACTCTGAAACAACTCTTAGTTTGTTCCTTTTACAATCATAACATAGCAAACTAGACCTGTACGCCAATTTCCTAGGCCTAAATCTAGCCTTTAGTTAGAAATCTTCACTAGTGGACTTCCTAAACACTCCCAAGCATGTAGATGGTCCTCATATGACCTAAGGAGTCTGAAACAAGTCTTGGTTTGTTCCCTTTACAACCATACCATAGCAAACTAGAACTGCACGCCAATTTCCTACGCCTAAACCTGGCCTTTAGTTACAAATCTTCACCAGTGGACTTCCTGACCACTCCCAAGCATCTAGATGGTCCTCATATGACCTAAGGACTCTGAAACAACTCTTGGTTCATTCCCTTTACAATCATCCCATAGCAAACTAGACCTGCACGCTAATTTCCTAGGCCTAAACCTAGCATTTAGTTAGAACTCTTCACCAGTGGATTTCTTGACCACTTCCAAACATGTAGATGGTCCTCATATGACCTAAGGACTCTGAAACAACTCTTGGTTTGTTTCCTTTAGAATCATCCCATTGCAAACTAGACCTGCACACTAATTTCCTAGGCCTAAACCTGGCCTTTAGTTAGAACTCTTCACCAGTGGACTTCCTAACCACTCCCAAGCATCAAGCTGGTCCTCATTTGACCTAAGGACTCTGAAAAAACTCTTAGTTTGTTCCCTTTACAATCATCCCATAGCAAATTAGACCTGCACACCAATTTCCTAAGCTTCAACCTAGCCTTTAGTTAGAACTCTTCACCAGTGGAATTCCTGACCACTCCCAAGCATGTAGATGGTCCTCATATGACTTAAGGACTTTGAAAAAACTCTTGTTTTTTTCCTTTTACAACCATACCATAGCAAACTAGACCTCGACGCCAATTTCTTAGGCCTAAACCTAGCCTTTAGTTAGAAATATTCACTAGTGGACTTCCTGACCACTCCCAAGCATGTAGATGATCCTCATATGACCTAAAGACTCTGAAATAACTATTGGTTTGTTCCCTTTACGACCATACCATAGCAAACTAGACCTGTACACCAATTTCCTATGCCTAAACCTAGCTTTTAAATAGAACTCTTCACCAGTGGACTTCTTGACCACTCCCAAGCATGTAGATGGTCTTCATATGACCTAAGGACTCTGAAACAACTCTTGGTTTGTTCCTTTTACAACCATACCATAGCAAACTAGACCTGCACGCCAATTTTCTTGTAGCCTTCTCAACTTCAATTTTCCACTCTAACTTCTTCACAACTTGGTATCTTGACACAATCAAGATATTTTTAGACACCCATTTAGAAGTTATTTAAGATCCCAAAGCCTTGTTTTCCAACTTCATTCCAACACCACCTAACACTCACCTTGGAGACAGACCTAATTTAATGCAGAGGTGACAGTCGAAAAGTAGTGTGTCCTTCACTTGACTCCCACAATTCACCAATCACTTGTAATGACTTAAGGGTATTCTCAATCTCTTAAGATGGTGTAACACAATCAATTAAGTGAGTTTCTATCCCAATAAACTCCCTTCGCAAAGTTAGACACTTAATCAAAGTTCAATATCTTTTTGGCTTTAGGGAAACTAGGCCTAAAAGTGACTTATTGCTGAAACTCTTCACCAGTGGACTTCCTTGCCAATCCTAAGCATGTAAATGGTCTTCATTTGACCTAAGGCCTCTGAAATAATAACTGGTTCATTGCCATCAAGTCCATACCATAATGAACTAGACCTGCATGCACTTTTCCTTGTCGCCTTCTCAACCTCAATTTTCCACTATAAATTATTCACAACTTGGTATCTTGACACAATCAGGATATTTTTAGACACCCATTTGGAAGTTATTTAACATCCCAAAGCCTTTTTTTCTAACTCCACTACAGCACAACTTAACACTCACCTTGGACATAGACCTAATTTAATGTAGAGGTGATAGCCGAAAAGTAGTGTGCCCTTCACTTGACTCCCACAATTCACCAATCACCTGTAATGACTTAAGGGTATTTCCAATCTCTTAGGATGGTGTAACACAATCAATTAAGTGAGTTTCTATCCCAATAAACTCCCTTCACAAAGTTAGACACTTAATCAAAGTTCAATGTCTTTTTGGCTTTAGGGAAACTAGGCCTAAAAGTGACTTATTGTTGAAACTCTTCACCAGTGGACTTCCTGACCAATCCCAAGCATGTAAATAGTCCTCATTTGACCTAAGGCCTCTGAAATAACAATTTGTTCATTCCCATTAAGATCGTACTATAGTGAACTAGACCTGCACGCACTTTTCCTTGTAGCTTTCTCAACCTTGATTTTCCACTCTAACTTATTGACAACTTGGTATCTTGACACAATTAGGATATTTTTAGACACCCATTTCAAAGTTATTTAACATTCCAAAGTTTTATTTTCTAACTCCACTCCAACACAACCTAACACTCACCTTGGACACAGACCTAATTTAATGCAGAGGTGACAGCCGAAATGTAGTGTGCCCTTCACTTGACTCCCACAATTCACCAATCACCTGTAATGAATTATGGGTATTCCCAATCTCTTAGGATGGTGTAACACAGTCAATTAAGTGAGTTTCTATCCCAATAAACTCCCTTTGCAAAGTTAGACACTTAATCAAAGTTCAATGTCTTTTTGGCTTTAGGGAAACTAGGCCTAAAAGTGACTTATTGCTGAAACTCTTCACCAATGGACTTCCTGACCACTCCAAAGCATGTAGATGGTCTCATATGACCTAAGAACTCTGAAAAAACTCTTAGTTTGTTACTTTTACAACCATACCATATCAAACTAGACCTGTACGCCAATGTCCTAGGCCTAAACCTAGCCTTTAGTTAGAACTCTTCACCAGTGGACTTCTTGACCACTCCCAAGCATGTAGATGGTCCTAATATGACCTAAGGACTCTGAAACAACTCTTCGTTTGTTCCCTTTACAACCATACCATAGCAAACTAGACCTGCACGCTAATTTCCTAGGCCTAAACCTAGCCTTTAGTTAGAAATCTTCACCAGTGGACTTCCTGACCACTCCCAAGCATGTAGATGGTCCTCATATGACCTAAGGACTCTAAAAAAACTATTGGTTTGTTCCCTTTACGACCATACCATAGAAAACTAGACCTACACGCCAATTTCTTATGCCTAGACCTAGCTTTTAAATAGAACTCTTCACCAGTGGACTTCTTGACCACTCCCAAGCATGTAGATGGTCCTCAAATGATCTAAGGACTCTGAAATTTTTTTTGGTTTGTTCTCTTTACAACCATACCATAGCAAACTAGACCTGGATGACAATTTTCTTGTAGCCTTCTCAACTTCAATTTTCCACTCTAACTTCTTCACAACTTGGTATCTTGACACAATCAAGATATTTTTAGACACCCATTTAGAAGTTATTTAAGATCCCAAAGCCTTGTTTTCCAACTCCACTCCAACACCACCTAACACTCACCTTGGAGACAGACCTAATTTAATGCAGAGGTGAGAGCCGAAAAGTAGTGTGCCCTTCACTTGAGTCCCACAATTCACCAATCACCTGTAATGACTTAAGGGTATTCCCAATCTCTTAGGATGGTATAACACAACCAATTAAGTGAGTTTCTATCCCAATAAACTCCCTTCCCAAAGTTAGACACTTAATCAAAGTTCAATATCTTTTTGGCTTTAGGGAAACTAGGCCTAAAAGTGACTTATTATTGAAACTCTTCACCAGTGGACTTCCTGGCCAATCCCAAGCATGTAAATGATCCTAATTTGACCTAAGGCTTCTGAAATAACAACTAATTTATTGCCATCAAGACCGTACCATAGTGAACTAGACCTACATGCACTTTTCCTTGTCGCTTTCTCAACCTCAATTTTCCACTTTAACTTATTCACAACTTGGTATCTTGACACAATCAAGATATTTTTAAACACCCATTTGAAATTTATTTAACATCCCAAAGGTTTTTTTTCTAACTCCACTACAGCACAACATAACACTCACCTTGGACATAGACCTAATTTAATGTAGAGGTGACAGCCGAAAAGTAGTGTGCCCTTCACTTGACTCCCACAATTTACCAATCACCTGTAATGACTTAAGGGTATTCCCAATCTCTTAGGATGGTGTAAAATAATCAATTAAGTGAGTTTCTATCCCAATAAACTCCCTTCGCAAAGTTAGACACTTAATCAAAGTTCAATGTCTTTTTGGCTTTAGGGAAACTATGCTTAAAAGTGACTTATTGCTGAAACTCTTCACCAGTGGACTTCCTGACCAATCCCAAGCATGTAAATAGTCCTCATTTGACCTAAGGCCTCTGAAATAACAACTGGTTCATTTTCATTAAGACCGTACTATAGTAAACTAGACCTGCACACAGTTTTCTTTGTAGCCTTCTCAACCTTGATTTTTCACACTAACTTATTGACAACTTGGTATCTTGACACAATTAGGATATTTTTAGACACCCATTTCAAAGCTATTTAACATTCCAAAGCCTTGTTTTCCAACTCCACTCCAGCACAACATAACACTCACCTTAGACACAGACCTAATTTAATGCAGAGGTGACAGCCGAAAAGTAGTGTGCCCTTCACTTGACTTCCACAATTCACCAATCACCTGTAATGACTTATGGGTATTTCCAATCTCTTAGGATGGTGTAACACAGTCAATTAAGTGAGTTTCTATCCCAATAAACTCCCTTTTAAAAGTTAGACACTTAATCAAAGTTCAATGTCTTTTTGGCTTTAGGGAAACTAGGTCTAAAAGTGACTTATTGCTGAAACTCTTCACCAATGGACTTCTTGACCACTCCAAAGCATGTAGATGGTCCTCATATGACCTAAGAACTCTGAAAAAACTCTTAGTTTGTTACTTTTACAACCATACCATATCAAACTAAACTTGCACGCTAATTTCCTAGGCTTAAACCTAGCCTTTAGTTAGAACTCTTCACCAGTGGACTTCCTGACCACTTCCAAGCATGTAGATGGTCCTCATATGACATAAGGACTCTAAAACAACTCTTGGTTTATTCCTTTTACAACCATACCATAGAAAACTAGACCTGTACGCTAATTTCTTAGGCCTAAACCTGACCTTTAGTTAGAAATCTTCACCAGTGGACTTCCTGACCACTCCCAAGCATGTAGATGGTCCTCATATGAACTAAAGACTCTGAAAAAATTCTTGGTTTGTTCCCTTTACAATCATCCCATAGCAAACTAGACTTGCACGCCAATTTCCTAGGCCTAAACCTAGCCTTTAGTTAGAACTTTTCACAAGTGGACTTCCTGACCACTCCAAAGCATGCAAATGGTCCTCATATGACCTAAGAAATCTGAAACAACTCTTGGTTTGTTTCCTTGAGAATCGTCCCATCACAAACTAGACCTGCACACCAATTTTCTAAGCCTAAACCTAGCGTTTAGTTAGAAATTTTCACCAGTGGACTTCCTGACCACTCCCAAGCATGTAGATGGTCCTCATATGACTTAAGGACTCTAAAAAAACTTTTAGTTTTTTTCCTTTACAACCATACCATAGCAAACTAGACCTGCACGCCAATTTCTTATGCCTAAACCTGGGCTTTAGTTATAAGTCTTCACCAATGGACTTTCTAACCACTCCCAAGCATGTAGATGGTCCTCATATGACCTAAGGACTTTGAAACAACTCTTGGTTTGTTCCCTTTACAACCATACCATAGCAAACCAGACCTACACGCCAATTTCCTAGGCCTAAACCTAGCCTTTAGTTACAACTCTTCACCAGTGGACTTCCTGACCACTTCCAAGCATGTAGATGGTCCTCATATGACCTAAGCAGTCTGAAACAACTATTGGTTTGTTCCCTTTATGACCATACCATAGCAAACTAGACCTGCACGCTAATTTCCTATGCCTAAACCTAGCTTTTAAATAGAACTCTTCACCAGTGGACTTCTTAACCACTCCCAAGCATGTAGATAGTCCTCATATGACCTAAGGGCTCTGAAACAACTCTTGGTTTGTTCCCTTTACAACCATACCATAGCAAACTAGACCTGCACGACAATTTTCTTGTAGCCTTCTCAACTTCAATTTTCCACTCTAACTTCTTCACAACTTGGTATCTTGACACAATCAAGATATTTTTAGACACCCATTTAGAAGATATTTAAGATCCCAAAGCCTTGTTTTACAACTCCACTTCAACACCACCTAACACTCACCTTGGAGACAGACCTAATTTAATGCAGAGGTGACAGCCGAAAAGTAGTGTGCCCTTCACTTGAGTCCCACAATTCACCAATCACCTGTAATGACTTAAGGGTATTCCCAATCTCTTAGGATGGTGTAACATAATTAGTTAAGTGAGTTTCTATCCCAATAAACTCCCTTCACAAAGTTAAACACTTAATCAAAGTTCAATATCTTTTTGGCTTTAGGGAAACTAGGCCTAAAAGTGACTTATTGCTGAAACTCTTCACCAGTGGACTTCCTGACCAATCCCAAGCATGTAAATGGTCCTCATTTGACCTAAGGCCTCTGAAATAACAATTGGTTCATTCCCATTAAGACCATACTATAGTGAACTAGACCTGCATGCACTTTTCCTTGTAGCCTTCTCAACCTCGATTTTCCACTCTAACTTATTCACAACTTGGTATCTTGACACAATTAGGATATTTTTAGACACCCATTTGGAAGTTATTTAACATCCCAAAGCCTTGTTTTCCAACTCTACTCCAGCACAACCTAACACTCACCTTGGACACAGACCTAATTTAATGTAGAAGTGATAGCCGAAAAGTAGTGTGCCCTTCACTTGACTCCCACAATTCACCAATCACCTGTAATGACTTATGGGTATTCCTAATCTCTTAGGATAGTGTAACATAATTAATTAAGTAATTTTATATCCTAATAAACTCCCTTTGCAAAGTTAGACACTTAATCAAAGTTCAATGTCTTTTTGGCTTTAGGGAAACTAGGCCTAAAAGTGACTTATTGCTGAAACTCTTCACCAATGGACTTCCTGACCACTCCAAAGCATGTAGATGGTCCTCATATGACCTAAGAACTCTGAAATAGCTCTTAGTTTGTTACTTTACAACCATACCATATCAAACTAGCCCTGCACGCCAATTTCTTAGGCCTAAACCTAGCCTTTAGTTAGAACTCTTCACCAGTGGACTTCCTGACCACTCCCAAGCATGTAGATGGTCCTCATATGACCTAAGGAGTCTGAAACAAGTCTTGGTTTTTTCCCTTTACAACCATACCATAGCAAACTAGAACTGCACGCTAATTTCCTATGCCTAAACCTGGCCTTTAGTTAGAACTCTTCACCAGCGGACTTCCTGACCACTCCCAAGCATCCAGATGGTGCTCATATGACCTAAAGACTCTGAAACAACTCTTGGTTCATTCCCTTTACAATCATCCCATAGCAAACTAGACCTGCACGCCAATTTCCTAGGCCTAAACCTAGCATTTAGTTAGAACTCTTCACTAGTGGATTTCCTGACCACTTCCAAATATGTAGATGGTCCTCATATGACCTAAGAACTCTGAAAAAACTCTTGGTTTGTTACTTTTACAACCATACCATATCAAACTAGACCTGCACACCAATTTCCTAGGCCTAAACCTAGCCTTTAGTTAGAAATCTTCACCAGTGGACTTCCTGACCACTCCAAAGCATGTAGATGGTCCTCATATGACCTAAGGACTCTAAAAAAATTCTTGGTTTGTTCCCTTTACAACCATACCATAGCAAACTAGAATTGCACACCAATTTCTTACGCCTAAACCTAGCCTTTAGTTAGAACTCTTCACCAGTGGACTTCCTAACCACTCCCAAGCATGTAGATGGTCCTCATATGACCTAAGGACTCTGAAAAAACTCTTAGTTTTTTCCTTTTACAACCATACCATAGCAAACTAGACTTGCACGCTAATTTCCTAGGCCAATTAACCTTTAAAACCTCACAAATCTAACCTAGCAATTTGTCACTATCTTGGTGAACCCTGTGACCTAAGGTATCTTAGGCTTATAACTTT
Source organism: Chamaecyparis obtusa (assembly GCA_027943335.1). Lineage (NCBI taxonomy): Eukaryota > Viridiplantae > Streptophyta > Pinopsida > Cupressales > Cupressaceae > Chamaecyparis > Chamaecyparis obtusa. The sequence goes on along the minus strand of BSBK01003848.1, from coordinate 186,924 downwards.
GCCAAAAGATCCTTGATCACACATTAGGATTCCAAACCAAAATTAGGATGATCTATACATATCCATCCTATTTATTACAAACACTAACAAAGCAACACAAATTTCTACTAGTGGAGGGTGCCCTGCACCATAATTGGCCTAGTCAAAAAGTCAGAGAACTCCATTTGATCTTTGAATAGGACTAATTCCTTGAGTTGATTCCAAGTTACTTGTTGAATCCTCAAGTTGAGTTAGCGTATTTAAGGTGATAGTGGAGAGCTCTGCATCAAGATGGTATGAAAGGAGAGAATGAAGTAAAGGATGGTCATTAAATGCTACAAACTTCTCGTTATACATATGGGGTAATGCATGAGCAATTTACAATCCACCCAATTTACAATGCTATATAAATTTAACATGTTACGATATTTTGTATCTCCATTTAGTCCAATGTACCAATTGGGTCTGCCCTACCCTTGATTGTCTCAAGTATTGCCTTGTGGTCTGACTCAAGAACCTTCCAAAGAGTTTTATTTTGCGGTCTTCCCCCATATCTGATTAAGTGGACATTTGATGCAACGACGAGGTTTGAATAATGAAGAATCTTTCTGTGTGTCTCCCAATCCTCAAACAACCACAACCTAGGGTTCTTCATAGCATACCGTCTAAGCCATGTACCAGTTACAACCACTGCTCCTATAGGGTATTCCAATTCTTCACCATCGATAACTGAGTGATCTAGTTTCTTTTTTGCCTCTACACAATGACACATAATAATCTGTCCCTTCTTCATTGTCTTCAGGTGCAATAACAACAAAAACATGGCCTGTAATGATATAAACATAATGAGGACATTAGTTTACTAAATATTTATGATAAAGTACTAAATTTGAGATTATTTGTATGTGGAAAATACCGACCTGGTTGTACTAGATCAGATAAGCGATCAAAGTCAATGGATGATTCCATTTTTGTCAGTTGTAGTGATTCATGGGGATGATAGGAGGCAAGTGGACTCAAACTATGTGTATACCATTCGTCAACCCATTCCTTTGACTCACACCCATCCCAATCTTCATCTACACATGATGAACAAAAGCACGCCATATGTCGTGTGTCGATACTCCATGAACCTGCATTACAAATTCTAAAAGAGTGTAGCTCACTCGATCCTGTCAATGTACAACAATCCTCATATGGTGCAATGTTAGTTTCATCCATAAACCAAAAAAATCTATGAACCATAGACTCACCTTCATTACCTGGACCCATTGTAGCATTACACCATTAGACAATACATCTCGCATTTGACAATGTTTCTTTCTCTATGTACTTTAATTCTTCATGTGCTAAAGCTCTTTTAATACATGCACCTGCGCCATCGTGCTCTCCCTTTCCATGATCGGCCTCTGTGAAATTCCACATATATTGAATTCCAGTAATCTTATGCATCCTGCACAACCAATAAAACATCCACGAATTCTTGAATTGGGATGCATAATTATCTGACCAAATGATATATCGATGATATTTTATGCCCCTATTTGCCAAATGACCATAAAATAGTTGAAAGCAACCATGTACAAACTCTGTAGAATGTGAGCAATCATCGCTGATATAAAAATGATACTCCCTCAATATCTTCCTGTTCTGCTCTATACTGTCTGGTGCATGCATGAATGCTATATGAACAAATATAGCAACCTGTTGAGAGCTGTAATACTTTGCTTGCACCTCATTCTGTGGTTGTAGTGTGTAGTTCTCTATAAAGTCCACAACTGAAACAATGGTTTCAAGTGGGAATGTGTCCTTGCACAACTTGAATTGCATATCTAACCATCGTGCTCTATGTGTATGCCTTGCATACTCATAAATAAATTTTTTACAAAAAATGTCCATGAACTGATACACTGGAATTTTTTCAATTACTAAATCACATCTTTTAGCCTCTTTTCCATCTTTTAGATTGTATGTCACGGTCTTATATTTTTCAAATTCCACTATTTCATTACCGATTGCATGTGTACTCTCCATATGTTGACAAATTGGCAAATGTCACAAACCTCCGCAATCTATGCATGTACCATTCAAGCATGAGAGCTTGTAAAATTGTTGACCATCCACTCTTTCACATAAAATGGTAGATATTAATTCCCTTGAAGATCTAGGTGGGACATTTATGTTACAATCTTGCAAAACATTGTTAGAGTGCAAAGCTACACATATATTCCTATAAACTTCAAAATGGTTAGAAAATTCAATATGTACCCTACAACAACAAGTTGTGCGTGTGTGATTTATCTTGACATAAAAAGGTTTACACATTTCAAAATATCTCTGACTAATTTTAATTTGAGGATACGAAAGCATAAATTTTGAAAAGAATTGTGTCTGAGTTGAATCCAAAAAATATTTTGGATGTGGAACATGAATTCGACTACCAATCCTCCTTCTTACAACATCTCTTTGATTAGGAGATACCCGTGTATTATTCTTCCAAAATTCTTCAATCAAGGATTTCAAAGCTTCAACAATTGCTTTATCTTTTCACTGTAGTCTACCGGAAAATGCCCATAACTCATTGCTATTTGGATCTTCCACTCTTTTACGCCTTCTCAGGGCTCTCATTAGAGACTTTCTACTTATTTTCAATGTTTTGCTTGTCTTTCTAATGAGTTGAGATTTCTTCATTTGATTGCTTACTATTGTTGATGTAAGTACACAACGTGTGACATTACTATCTTTCGTGCGTGATGTAGAACCCACACTCTCATATGCAGTCATTAGATTCTTTACAATAGATTTTTTGCTAGACTCATCCATTGTTCTTAGCCCAAGAATCTTCATGATGGGCCTAAATTTAAGATTTCTCATCATTTCAACAAATAGTTGACATCTTCCTGTCATGTTTAAATTCTCAAAAAATGATCTCCAAATACGATTAGCATTTCTTTGACAAGTACGCTTGGGAATCTTGTCAGGCATTGCTTGCAAAATGTTAGTATCAATATCAATCAAATATTTTGGCTTTCTATAAATAATTCTAGGAGCATCAGAAACATTATGTGTGAATTGCGTACCATCTTGAGTGTCATCAACATGAGACAATGTGGTTGCTACACCTTTAGATGTAGATAATGGTGTGCCTTCAACATGATAAAAGGGTGTGCCTTCAACATGACACATTGGTGTGACTCCACCTTCGGAAGTAGACGATGGTGTGCCTTCAACGTGATACATTGGTGTCCCTCCACCTTCGGAAGTAGACAATGGTGTGCCTTCAACATGATACATTGGTGTGCCTCCAACATTGGATGACGATGTCTCTTCAACTTGGGAACTCATAGATGATGTCCTCGCATTTTCATAATTCAATTGTCTCGTTGCACGCAAGTTTTTCATTCGTTGTCTTTTTGTTTCCAATTCCAATTCTCTTTTACATTGTATTGATGTTTCATGTTCCTCATCCAAAGACAAATCTTCTTGTATGGTTTCTAATTTTTTGTGTTCACGAAGTTGTCTCATTCTTTCCCTTTTCTTCTCTTTGTCTCTTTCATGCTCTTCCGATGTTAAATTCTTTGCTCATTTCCTTGGCATGATGATGATTTCTACATATGAATTGATTACAATTTTAAAAATATAATATAAATGTAAAACAATAAGTCAAATTCTAATTTAAACCTCTTACAATATGACAAATTATAATATAAATTTATTATAATTATATCAAATTATGCATTGAACAAGTATATATCATACCAATTATAAACCAAAACACTCTTTATTCACATTTGACATGTAAAAAACTAAAAAACTTACCTCAATCAATAAATTTCGCTGATAATGATTGACCTTCGCAATTTGATGTTGATTTTTAAACAATAAAATAGTGCAAATTGACAAAATATGTTTTTTTGTCACTTAGCACCATGAAAAGAAGAAAACTTGTCGGCTAAGATGCAGAAATCAAACAAAAACAGCAAAAGTGGGCCTCAATCATGAGTTTCATGGCCAATTTAACCATTGTTTTTAGTTTTGCATAGCGCGAGCATGCTATGCAAAACTAAAAGTCTCTCATCTTTACTTTTTCATAGCGCGCACGTGCTATGTAAAACTAAGACTAGAGTGATAGTCTTTAGTTTTTCATAGCACGCATGCGCTATGTAAAACTAAAGACTAGAGTGATAGTCTTTACTTTTTCATAGCGCGTACGCACTATATAAAACAAGAAAAAGGGAGAGAGGGAGAAGGTGATAAAAAAGGGAGAGGGAGAGAAGGAGAGAGGGAGAAGTTGAGAGAGAGAGAGAGAAGGGGAAAGGGAGATAGACAAGGGGAAGGAGAATGAATGTAGTCCTTACAAGTAGTACTTATTTTGCCGCGGGCACTAGCAGTAGCACTGAGAGACCAATAAATATGTGTATGTTTGAGCCTTGGTTGGATATGGGAGATGGTTGGATAGTTTGGATGGACTCTAGATTAGAGAGGGATCGTGAGGGAGTGGATTGAGATAAGGTCATCTGACTAGGATCTATGTGTTAGGCCAACAAATCTAGGGGTGACTATAGCATATACAATATGGTGGGTTAGGATGATACCAAGAGATATGTGTAGGATAGGGATTCCTACCCTATGGATGTGTAAGAGGGAGGTGCACATACAAGGACACCAGGTTGATGCATACTAGTTGGCTCAGTGCTTGAGGAGAGCAGTGGTAGTGGCACTATGGAGGAAGAGAAAGGAAGCATCACCTATGAGGGGGTACAAAGACAGGTAGAAACACTTTACCAAAGGGTGTTCAAGAAAAGAGTAGCTAGGTAAGATAGAGGGGGAGATGGAGGAAGACCATGGGTATAGGTAACCTAGATATATGGAAGAGATAGTGGGTAGGGATGTGTTACCATGATGGACATTGATCAGGGTGCACAAGCACAACCACAAGTACTAGGACAAGGACAAAGACAACATTGGTACCACAACCACCATCTAGTACATGGACCAATATGGAGGACTAGAGCATCCATGAAGGTAAAAGGAGAGGTAACCTCATCCATAGGGGATCATGTGACAAAGATGTTAGGCCCAAAAGGAGGTAAATACAACTAAGAGTGGTGGGGTTAATCAATTGTTCACTCACAATTAAAACTTGAGAATGTCATAATATAACATATATGCAAATTAGATAACTATGCAGATAGACTAGATAAGAATGAAAATGCTCTGATAGTTTACCTCCCCAAGACATAATCAAGGATGGGGGTAAAAGGCTTAATTAGGAAAAGCAACTAGGTTAGGATGAATTATGGGTGAATAAAAATGCAAGCGAAATGGTGATGAAAAATGATCATGGATCTTGAGTACCCTTGCAAATGGCTTGTCATGTAGCGAGCACTTATTTTGATTTAGCAACATCAGTGAATAGCCAAGGTATGAAGAGCCAAGGTTGTGGCATAAATAGTGCATAGGACATGACACGACAAATAGAAACTGTTAGACTGGCATCACACAAGATCCATAAAGGACTTTGGTGCAAATGATGTTGGAAGAGCACAAGCAAGAGATATGACCTAGTGCACCATGTGACTATTGGAATCACATGTGGAAGTGCAAGGAACAAATTTAGACCACACACAAAAGAAAATAAAACCATAAACAAGTCCCAAGTTTCATCATTCACGACACACCATGATATAAAGGATCATGGTAACCTTGAGGAGACTAAACAAGAGAACTCCAAGAAAGATATAAAAAAATCCAAAATAACTAATGTCAACATGAATGTAACAAATATCTTTTGCCAAAATTAGATGATTGAAGAAAAAGATTAGATTTGACATGTTTGACATAAGGATGGATGCATCCTACGTAGACTGATGGTGGGATGATGAGTGACTACTTGAGGATAAAATACACTCATATATGTTATGATACCTAATGGCAACAGACAACCAAGAAAGACCAAATGTACCCAATTTATATCTAAATGTACCCAAATGTATATCTAACCCAACGTTTAAGAGCTATGTATGTTATGATACCTAATGGCAACAGACAACCAAGATAGACCAAACCAATTCTAGAGGCCCTGCAATGCTCAAAAGAGTAGGGCAATGGCATATCTACAACATTGGAAAATCATGTTAAGCATGATAATATCCATGGAGATTTGTGTCAGTTTTAGACAAAAAAATCAGTTTGAATAGATTATATATTTCACATGCTTATAGAAGCGTGCAATATGCAATATTTTCTTACTTGTAGTTGTAATTTTAGAAATCCTTGACAATCTAGAGAGAGAGAGAGAGAGAGAGAGAGAGAGAGAATTGATAGCAAGTGGGATAATGCAGATGCTTTAATAAACCACTATCTTCTTTACTCAAGCAACATCTGGTTCATCTACTCGATTGGGGCATGTTTGGGATCAAACAGTCTCCATTTAAACTCAAGTCTCTAGAAGCAATTATATTTGTTAGTAGAGGAGATACACCTATTGGATCTGCAATAACTTTATGCTCACTGGAATTTCCATTTCTCTTCAATTGGGATACTCTTTCAAAAATTGCATCTACCCTTTTACCAATTTCAAAAATTGAATGGGTCTATTTGAGGACCTCCAAGGAGTTGGTTGCCTAAATGAGAACCTTGAGATGAATCGGGAACTTCTCTATGAAAGAGATAAGTACCTTGATAATCTCTCCACTTGTCAACTGAATTAAAACCTTGGACCATAGATGGCTGCCCTTTGTTGTAAAATGGGTCCAGTGAGACTACCTTTCCAAAGGTGCCAATGAACTTACATAATTTGATGGATATTGCCCAACATGAGTAACCGGGTTTCCCAAGTCCCGTAAATGTAAGGCCATTGATGAATAGGCATTTCTAATAGAAATATTTGTGGTGCTAGATTGAAGTGCATGAACAAATTCTTTGCCTACTAATGAACCAATTTGCAAGGCTTCATTTCACATTGCTCTATGGATAATTCCACAACACTTGTTACTTCTCTATCTAAAATTTTTGTGTCAGTGTACATGTCCACTGAAGAGTTTTTGTCACTACTTGAGCTACTAGAAAATGGTGAGTACTCATGATGATCATCTCACATAGGCTCACACGCATATCTTACTTTTTTCCTTTGCCGCTTTCCCCTTCCTAGCTCTTCCTCCTTATCTGTAACTTCTATCATGGGTCCAAGAAGCTCTTCCCACTCTTTCCAAAATTGCATCTACCCTTTTACCAATTTGGGATATTGAATGGGTCTATTTGAGGACCTTCGAGGAGTTGCTCACCTAAATGAGAACCTTGAGATGAATTGGGAACTTCTCTATGAAAGAGATCAGTACCTTGAGAAGCTCTTTGTTTGTTAGTTGAATTATAACCTTGGACCATAGATGACTACCCTTTGTTATAAAATGAGGAGTGAGACTACCTTTCCAAAGGTGCCAATGAACTTACATAATTTGAGGGATATTGCCCAACATGAGTAACTAGGTTTCCCAAGTCCCGTAAATGTAAGACCATTGATGAATAGGCATTTCTAATAGAAATATTTGTGGTGCTAGAATTAAGTGCATGGCCAAATTATTTTCTTGCTAATGAACCAATTTGAGGCTTCATTTCACATTGCTCTATGATAATTCCACAGCACTTGTTAATTCTCTATCTGAAATTTTTGTGTTCTAGTGTACATGTGCACTGAAGAGCTTCTGTCACTACTTGAGCTACTAGCAAATGGTGAGTACTCATGTCATCATCATCATCTAACATAGGCTCACATGCATATCTTACTTCTTTCTTTTGCCGCTTTCCCCTTCCTAGCTCTTCTTCCTTATCTATAACTTCTATCATGACATGGGTCCAAGAAGCTCTTCCCACTCTTTTCCATTAATTGTGGGCTTTTACTCTTCATCCTAAGTAATTGGCATACCTTCGATGGCACCAAAAATCACCATTAGATTCTAAAATGTCCCTTTCTCTCACATTAATCTCTCTATTAAGAAGATTTTCTATATCTTCTTCGGTATATTGAATAGATGTAACTGCAATCCCATGTTCATCAAGAATATTCCTTGCACCATTGAGTGATATATCATGCAATTCCTTAATAGTTTCATTCTTAAGAAAATTCATAACTAGATTTTCCATAGCCAATTTTCTTCTTCATCATTGCAATATTTTCTCCTCAACTACACATTTTGTAATCAGTTGATATACAATCACATTTTTCTCTTAGCCAATTCCATGGGCTCCCAATTAAACCTGTAAATCCATAAAAGGGTTGAAATTTGGATCCGATTTGATGCACCTTCGCTATTTGATCTATCCCTTCCCTTTCATTTCACTTGCTTTGCTTATTTTTCACATCATAGGCCAAGATTTGACAGTGGATATGACCTTGGTGCTATCGACGTTAATGGTAAATTTTACCTTTTAGCTATTATTTTTTGTCATTTTTATTGTATGATGCTTTTGTATATGAATTGTGGATATTCTTTAGGAAATATTTCATCCTTCTTGTAGGATGCCTTTGTATACAAATTTTAGAGAATCTCTATTTTGGAAAGAGAGAGAGGAAGAGAGAGTGCTCTCTATCTCTCTCTTTTCCTCTCAATTCAATATAGCGCGCACGTGCTATAGGGCGCGCGCGCTATAGCGCATGCGCCCTATAGGGTGCATGCGCTTTTCAAGGCATTGGAATTTACCAATCCTAAGGCTTGGATTTGCCTTGGAAATCCAACCCAAAGGCTTGGACGATTCAAACAGGCCTGAGACGTGTTTTTCAGCAAACATACAAAAAAATAACATGTTTTTTTGTGTGCTCCTCGTCAGGTTTACTCGTAGTTCAAGAACGTAACAATCAGACAACATGATTTGTAGATCTCTCTGTTAGCTATCTAAGCATATAATTTATTTTGAATTCTGATTATGTTAAGTTTTTCAACTCTAATTTCTTTTGTGTGTATGTCTATCTTTTGTAAAAAACCAACATTTAGTATTTTGGGCATAGATTTTGGCTCGTTCATCAAATTTTGCAACAAGTTACATTTTTAGAAACTAGACTCCATTCTACACACTTTAAAAAAAATAAAATTGATTTTTGATTAGTTTTAAATGATTTCTAGGGGGAGCACACATAAATTTCATGTTTTTAGGATGTGTGCACTTCATAAATTCATAAAAAATTATACATTCATCAAAAAATTACCAAAAAATTCTGGGATAAACTACGTGGTGTTAGCTAACTTCTCACTGGAGCGATTAAAAAAATTCAAAAAAAAAGTTAACATTTTAGGGGGAGCACACCAGACACTATGTTATGTTTTTTCACAAAAAATAGGACCACTTTTTGTGCTCCCCCTTTTTGAGGGCCTTAATCTGCACTATTTTCAAAATAAGTTAGCAGTTTAGGAACTAGATTTAGAGTATTACAACTCTTGTTTTTGTGGCATCTTAAAATTTTGAGTCTAACTATCTTCAATTTGTTGTTGAAGTTCAGAGTTTGCTGATTTCAAGAAAAAAGTGGCATCTTATACCCCCTTTTTGGTCCCCCATCTTTGTGCACTTACCCATCTATGCACATGGAGTATTATCCTCGGAACTATAGGGTTCTGTTGGAAGTGGAAGCTTGGGAAGAACCTTTCCTTGCTCCCATTAGGGATGACATGCTTGCTATTGTTTTTAATTGTGAATGTCCACACATTCGTCATGGCAATAGGAGAATCATTGGTTATGAAATTCTCTCTCCTTCCAGTAGAAGGATTATCTATCCATCTCAGCTCCTTTCTATTTTCTTCTCTAATTTGGTTGATCTTATGCAGTCTCCAGCTCATTTAGATACTATAGCAGGTTGCTATGTGAAACCCATCTTCCTGCAGAATCACAAGCTTTGTGCCGCTCTTCAGAAATATGATATGTGGGGTGGTGCCACTCTATTGGGGGGTCTTTTTCACCACCATGCTCTATTAAGAGATCATTCAGTTTTTATGGTTTATGAAAGTATCAAAAGAGAAATGGAATGGCAGTCTTTCCACCCCATAAAAATTGTGCTCCAGCAATATGGGGGTTTTCTTTCCAAAGAATGTCTTAGTAGTATTCACCAAGTGGTATTTGCTATGCTTGACTTGTTGGAAGAAGACTCCTCTCATTTGGCTTCTTCGGCTTTGAAATCTCATCCTATTCCTGACTTGAATCTTGGTCTGGGTTCTAGGGACTCTTCATTGGCCCGTATGGATATTTGAGCAGTTTGTTTCTCATGGCATTTTGGCCTACACTTTTTTGGGTAATTTAACAAATTTTGATCTATGCATCATCAGCTTCAGCAACAATTTTTCATATACAATTCTCTGATATAGTCACCTTTTCTCTCATGTTCTTCTATTGATAAGCTCAATTTTCACTCATTGCATGGAATTTATGAGTCATTTTGTAAACTCATCGCCTGATGTGGATGAATCATTTGGAATATCTATCTGTAATCCATATTAGGTGTAAATATTTGTACTAGATAAATCCAGCTCTCTGTGGATATACAATGATGTAAGATGGTATCACTGTTGAGAAGCTTCAACCCAGAGTGATTCATCAATTTTGGTTTTCTTTTCGTGATGGGGTCATGAACGGAGATTTTTTTTCCCCTTGTTCTTTTCTTCGAGAGCCCCTTATTTTAGAACCAGGTTTATGTAAAAATGATAAAAAAATATATATAATATATTAAGTGGTAATACCACCTTGATTCAAAAAACAAAAATGAGTGAAACATGCTTACTACCACTATAAAAAAATTGAATATAATGTTGAACATAATCATTTTAAAGAGGTAATTGTAAATGAAAGCTTGTGAATGGAGTAACTATTCACAAAAATTCTTATTCATTAAATATTCATAATATGATAGTTTGTTACAGAAATGGATCTCTGTTCTGTCAATAAAAAAACAATTCTTTGATTTAAGATAATGAAAAATTACATGCATCTACAAATGTAAAAGGAGTGGATGGAAAAAATAATCACTTTGACTGGGAAAATTGATCTCAAGAGCAGGAATGCAAAAGCTTTTTTTTTTTGCTTCTTATACAAAATAATATAAAATAAATATTAGACTCTTATGTGGTTCCTGAGTGTATGCGTACTTTGTCTGCCTTATCTAATAGCAGGATATCCACACTTTGTAGTATTTGCCTAAGGAGTTTACTATGAAATCAAAATTATTTTGTAACAAAAGCACATTATATATAGAGATTGGTAGTATAATGAAATACAAGTTACCTCATTGGATATATCAAATACAACATCGTAAATGTAATGGTAAATTGTTGCTATGCTATCAATGAATGCTTGAGAAGAAAAAGGAAGAAAGGTAATTAATTTTATACTCCACACATCCGAACCACAAAAATCACAATCAGGCATGGCTGAATACATTTCTTTGCATTTGTGTTGATATCAAGAAAGTGATGGTTTGGGAGCTCCTGGCACAATTGGGATGAAGAATGTGTAATTTAGATAGCCATGAAAATAGATTATTGTAAATGAACAATGTCGATGTGTTAACAATTTGGAAGGATTTTCCTGAAGGAAATTGAAATTTAATTAATCAGCAATATGTTACCTTATGATATGATAGTTGTCAATTTTAACTCTGATGCATTCAACTATGGATTTTTAAATTTGAATGCCCAATTCCTGTTACATATAAATTATTAAAATATAAAAGTAATTGATGGAAATAATTCTTTAGCATTCAAAATTTTATGTTGTAACTTACAATGTAATGGACATGAACATAAAGTGAAGGAGATAAAGAATAGTGTGTCTGCATCAGTAGCCCTCCATCCCTTAAGAGTCTGAAAACTAATTAGCATAAATGACATATACAACTATCAATACATACCACGTTTTTTCTCGCTTCAATGTTGAGAGGAACTAAAGAATTCACCAAAGACATATTCTACAAGTCAAATAAAAGCCATAAATAAAGTAATGGACTGCTATAATTATAAGAATTCTTGCTCACCCAAAACAAACATAATTGATTTACTACAAGAAATTAGATGCTTATAGCAAATAAAATATTTGAAATTAGATGCTTATAGAAGATAAAATATTTTAAATCCAGAACATAGTGTCATAGACAAGAGAAGCATTATGTTTAAAAGGAACACACTATAAAAATGGACTTGACTATATATTACGTCTTTTCCAATTTCCAAGTAATTTATATGATATTATGATGCATGGACTTACCAAATCCATGTACCTAAACATCTAAGTGTATAAAAGAATCACTGTTAAAATGGTTTTCGGATGGCATTCGAGAATTAGATTCTAAGGGACCAAATTTTTTAAAAATTGAGATCATTATGTTAATTTGAGGTATTATTATTAATCCAAACACAATATCCAAATAGGTTCTACTTAAAAAAGAGTTGTAATTCTTGCTAAATCATGCAGTGTGGCAGTGGATTTGCAGGCAAATTACAAGCAATCTCTTCAATAATCCAATACCTCAGAATCACTAAAGACTAAAATGCAACAAATAATAAAAAAGGTGATTTTTAAATGGAAATAAAATAAGAATTATCTTCTTTCTCTAAGTCCCAAGAATCCAATCACAAAAGAGAATAGAGCATAAAACTAAGCTACTCGTTATTACTGTACAAACTTTAAGCTCCAACAATGATTACAATAAACTTAATAAAGATGGGTAAATGAAGAAGAGTCATTTCTAAATATATTGACCCAACATGCTCCTTTTATAAATTTTAAGACACAACAAGGTATAGAATTGAAATAACTAAGAAAAATTACCCTGGTCATATATTCCAATTTTCGTGGGCTTTTCTAAGACCAATAGTAAACACTGCCACTCATTCCTCTACCCAAAGATAGGAAATGACAGTATTTTCATTTCAAGGAAAACTCGAGTAATTTGAGACAATTTTTTTGCACTCACCCATTTCATTAAGGCTATGTTGTGGATTTGATTGTTACATAATTCAAGTATAGGAATGTGATTGAAAGAAAAAGTCTGTATTATTCTCTAGTTACTTAAATTAGATTCAATATCTCATGTATTTGAGGGAAAATATTTCTTGATTGTGTCTTAGAAAGCTTCTGCATGGCATTCTATAGATGTCAATATGAAAAGAAGGAAGATGTCTGGCTGGATTGAAAGAGTTTCTTAGAATATTTAAAATTCACCAATAAGTCCAACATTGAACTCTAATCCATCGAATGGAAAAAAAATTGATAACAAAATTTGAAAAAGGAATAGAAGACAAAAATTGAAAAGAATAGCTATAACAATCTCATTTTTATTGTTCGATTATTGACGATATTGATACATTACTGAACAAGAGCAATTTGTTAGAATGTTATTTTACCTGGAATGAATAACTTAAATGTGAAATGATGCAATGGGAGTTCCAAAAATGTCAATTCTTTAGAGACAACAAATCATCAGATAATGCAAAGAAATCATGGTGTAATGTTATTTTACCTAGTAACATTAATGTGAAATGATGCAATGAGAGTTTGAAAAATGTCAATTCTCCTGAAACAACAATTTATCAAATAATGTAAAGAAATTATGTTGTAAATCTTACTAAGATTCGTTGACTATGGAAGCCCACCAAGGTCCAAAAGATCCAAATCATTGAAAATCTTGAGAAAAACATCGGCCCCAACATCATTTATGATGCAGGAGCATCCTGGGTGTAAGAGCAATCTTGCATCACCCAAAAATATTTCTATTTTTATATTCAATAAGGGCTATGTTGTGCAGAGCTGCTATTTATGGAAAGTTACTATTTTTGGTAATTTTCGTATGTGCTCAGAATGATCTGATTTCTTTCTTGGAGGTTCACTTTGGTCATATAAGTCTGCCAGTAAAGTTTCATTTCCAGATCAAGTGTATATTGGAAGATATTGAAGATTTTCGGTATTGGCAGCAGGGTACAGAAACTTTGAACTCAGTTTTGAAGGCTTTAGAGGCCCCGAATGAGGTCAAAAATTTGGGTGACAGGCGCTTGCGCCAATCAAGCCTGTAGAGCGCTTCGTGGCATTTTCGAAATGGGGTTATAGTGGCCGAGCCGGTCAACTGGTGATGACTTATGGTCTTCGGAAGTTGGGCCACCTGAAATGGCGAAAAATAATTTTCTTCAAAATTTCTGTTCGGGTTTCAAAGGTTATCTTGAGCCGACTATGATGTAATAAAATGTAAAATAAAATAATTCTAAGTTTGGTCGGCCTTATTGGCTAAAATTCTGGAACCTTCCCAGGCGGTGGATAATTGCCTATATAAGGAAGGCTGTATTATTGTCTTAGGCAGTTCAGAATAGTTCTGGGTAGTAGATCTGGGTAATAATTCGAGGCTTTGTCCTACAGAATATTGTAAGGGAATGCCCATGTGGCTTTGCATATTGTAATTCTGAAAGTTTGTAATTCCACATTTGTGGAGATAATAAGAAGCCAATTCTCTGTTCTTGCATATTGTTGTTGTTTCTCTGTTTCTGTTATGTGTTTGTGGTATTAAGGGGAGCACCCTTCATCAGGTGGTATCAGAGCAGGAGTTCTTGAGTGTGTAAATAGATCGCCGACTGTGAGGCAATTTGCACCAGGACCGTGGCTAGGGTTTCAGCGCACACCGCGAAAATGCCTCCACGAAGGGAACGTGGCGAAAGAGCTGGTGTTGTAACACCCGAGGTTAGAGAGCTGCAGAGACAAGTGCGAGCATTGCAAGAAGAGATTCGCAGAGGAATGAATCTTAATGTCAGAGATGAAAGTGAGGATGAAGCCGAAGAAGAATATTAAGAAGGAGAAGTTGAAATTGTGAATCAGGAGGAAGAAAGACTTTTTCGGGCCATTTCTAAGATTGGGAAAAGACCTAAGATTGAGGTTCCTACATTTTCTGGAAATCTTAACCCAGAAGAATTGATCGACTGGATCAATGAATGTGAGGAATATTTTGAGTATGAAGATGTTGAGGATCCTGATAGGGTCAAATTTGCGAAGGCCAGACTGAAAGGTCATGCGAAGATCTGGTGGCAAGAAATTCAATTGGAGCGAAATAGAAGAGGGAAAGATAAAATCACAAGATGGGATCGGATGGTGGAAAAATTGAAGCGACAGTTCATTCCTGTTGATTATGAGCTTGACCTACTGAAGAAAATGCAAAGTTTGAAGCAAGCAGGAAAATCTGTTCAGGAGTATACAGAGGAGTTCTATCGACTCCTCATCAGAACAGGCCATGCCGAAGCTGATAAGGAGAAAGTTGCCTGATACCTTAATGGGTTAAGGCCAAGCATTCAGGAGGAGTTGAATCTGGTTCGAATGAACAGTATTGAGGAGGCATACCAATTTTCCCTAAAAGTAGAGGAAAAGCTGAACAAGAAGTTCGAGAGCAGACAAAACGGAAGAGGTCGCGGTGGACGATCTGGTGGATGGTCATATGGTGGCCGAAATGAAGATCCGAAAAAGAAGGATGAGGCTAGTAGCAGTCAGAATCAGCGCAGAAATAATTTCAATCGCTTCCAGGATCAAAATAATAGAGATCAAAGAGGAAGAGCAAGAGGACAAGGATCTGGAAGAGGAGGCTTCTGTGGAACATGTTTTCACTATGGAGAAGAAGGTCATAGGGCATTTGAATGTCCTCAGCACCAAGGCAGAATAGACAGGAGAAATGAAGGCCAGGCCAGAGTTGCACATGTAGATGAAGATGCCAGATCATCAAATTCTGAAGATGCTGAAAGAGGAGAAACGTTGATTAACAGAAGAGTCCTGTTGAGTGGTGAGAATGAGCCTGAGCAAAGGAGGAGCCTGTTTCGCACCAGGTGCAAGTGTGAAGGTAAATGTTGTGATGTGATCATTGATAGTGGAAGCACTGACAATTTGGTGTCAGAAGAGATGGTGACAAAGTTGAAGCTCAAGAGACAGAAACACCCACATCCATATCGGATTGCCTGGGTACAGGATGACCACAAGGTCATGGTCAATGAACAATGCCTAGTGAAGTTCAAGATCGGCGGGTACCAAGATGAGGTACTATGTGATATCATCTCTATGGATGCATGTCATATGTTATTGGGTAGACCGTGGCAGTTTGACAGATGTGCTGTACACGATGGTCGTGCGAATACCTATTCCCTAACAAAAGATGGAGTGCGACATAAGCTAAAGCCATTGAAGGAGACCGAAGAAAAGGTATGTGGTAATGCAAGAATAACATTTGTTGATGGAAGGAAATTCCTAGATGGTATGAGGCATGAGCATGTATGTTTTGCTTTAATTCCAAAAGCTGGTAAAGAGGAAGTAGAAGATGTTCCTGTAGAAGTTGCAGATTTGTTGAATGAGTTTCAGGATATTGTATCCGATAACGTGCCTGATGGATTACCACCAGTCAGGAAGATCAGTCATCAGATGGACTTGATCCCAGGAGCGAGTTTGCCGAATAAGGCAGCACACAGAATGACACCTGTAGAAAGTGAGGAGTTGAACAAACAAGTACATGAACTGTTACAGAAGGGGTTGATTCGAGAGAGTCTGAGTCCCTGTGCTGTACCAGCGATATTAGCACCAAAGAAGAATGGAGAGTGGAGGATGTGTACAGATTCTAGGGCAATAAACAAGATCACAATCAAGTACAGGTTTCCATTGCCACGAATGGATGATATTATGGACTGTTTGAGTGGAGCTGTGTATTTTTCAAAGATAGATCTGAAAAGTGGATATCATCAGATTCGGATCAGAGAAGGAGATGAATGGAAGACTACCTTCAAGACAAAGGAAGGACTGTATGAATGGTTAGTCATGCCTTTTGGGCTAACCAATGCACCGAGCACTTTCATGCGGCTCATGAATGAGGTTCTGAAAGACTTTCTGGGTAAGTTTGTCATTGTTTACCTAGATGATATTTTGATCTTTAGTAAGACATTGGATGAGCATATGATGCATATTCGTATGGTATTTGAGAAGTTGAGAGAAGAGAAATTGTTGATTAATTTGAAGAAGTGCAGTTTTGTGAAGAAAGAGTTAGTGTATTTGGGATTTGTAGTTTCAGCAGAAGGTCTAAAAATGGACCCAGAGAAGGTATAGGCTATCCTTGAATGGCCTACTCCAAGGAGTGCTACTGAGGTAAGATCTTTTCATGGTTTGGCTAGCTTTTACAGAAAGTTTATCAAAAATTTTAGCAGTATTTGTGGTCCCTTGACTGAAACAATGAGAGGGGATAGAAAAGAGTTTAAGTGGACTAATGGGGCAGAAAAGAGTTTTCAATTGTTGAAACAAAAAGTTACAGAACAACCTGTTTTAGCACTTCCAGATTTTAATAAGGTGTTTCAAGTAGATTGTGATGCTAGTGGTACTACAATAGGAGCTGTTATGAGCCAAGAAGGTAAACCTGTTGCTTATTTCAGTGAGAAGTTAAATGATGCTAAGAGGAAATATTCTGTTTACGATCAGGAATTTTATGCTATAGTTCAGGCATTAAAGAAGTGGAGACATTATCTACTTCCTAAGGAGTTTGTTTTGTATACTGATCATCAAGCTTTGCAATATTTGAATAGTCAAGGAAAGTTGAATCAGAGGCATTTGAAATGGGTTGAGTTTTTGCAGAGTTATACATTTGTTTTGAAACACAGGAGTGGAAAGTCTAATAGGGTTGCAGATGCTCTTAGCAGAAGGCAACTATTGCTGACAGAAATGCAGATTGAAGTGGTTGGGTTCAAGGAACTCAAGAATTTGTATCCAGAGGATCCTGATTTTGGTGAAGCTTGGAAAGCTTGTACAGAACCTGTTACTCTAGATAGGACGAAATGGTTGGATTTCATCATCCAGGATGATATGCTATTTAGAGGGAGTCAGTTGTGCATTCCACGAAGTTCTATGAGGGAGAATCTCATCAAGGAGAAGCATAGCGGGGGATTGGCTGGACATTTTGGTCGTGACAAAACCCTTTCTTTGGTTAGTGAAAATTATTATTGGCCACAATTGCAGCAAGATGTGAAGAAGTTTGTACAGAGTTGTAGAGTATGTCAGATGGCGAAAGGAGTGAAGCAGAATACAGGGTTGTATCAGCCATTACCTGTACCAGAGAAGCCTTGGGAGGATATCAGCATGGACTTTGTTCTTGGTTTACCGAGGACTCAGCGGGGACATGATTCAATTTTTGTGGTAGTTGACAGATTTTCAAAGATGGCACATTTTATTCCCTGCAAGAAGACTAATGATGCTGTTCATGTAGCTGAATTATTTTTCAGAGAAGTAGTGAGACTTCATGGTTTGCCAAAGACCATAGTTTCAGATCGGGACACTAAGTTTGTTGGATATTTCTGGCGTACATTGTGGAAGAAGTTGAAGACAGATTTGAAGTTTAGTTCATCACATCATCCACAGACTGATGGACAGACAGAGGTGGTGAATAGGAGTTTGGGAAATTTGCTGAGATGTTTGGTTGGAGATAAGCCAACAGGATGGGATTTGATTTTACCACAGGCAAAATTTGCATACAATAATTTTGTCAACAATAGCACTGGTAAATCACCATTCCAGATTGTATATGGAAGTAGTCCAAGAAATGCATCTGAATTGAGGAAGATAGATAAAGGAGAAATAAGTAGTGCTGAAGCTGAGGATTTTGCAGAACACTTGAAGAACATCCATGAGGAGGTGAGGAAGCATATTACCAAGATGAATGCACAGTATAAGGCTAAGGCAGATGAGAAAAGGAGGTATAAGGAATTTTAGGTTGGTGATGAAGTCATGGTTCATTTGCGGAAGGAGCGGTTTCCAGTTGGTACATATAACAAGCTGAAAATGAAGAAGTTTGGACCATGTAGGATACTGAAGAAACATGATTCAGGAAATGCATATGAGGTAGAATTTCCTATTGAGCTAAATATTTCACCAGTTTTTAACATTTCAGATCTGACAGAGTATCATGAAGGAGGTGTTGAAGATGAGATCACAGTAGCACAGTGGAGTATTCCAGCAACTAGTTCAGACACTAAGGAGATTGAAGACATACTGGATAGTCGTGTTGGTAGAAGCACAAGGAATAGGACATATGAAGAGTATTTGGTCAAATGGAAAGGACGACCTGTAGAAGATTCA
Source organism: Chamaecyparis obtusa (assembly GCA_027943335.1). Classification (NCBI taxonomy): domain Eukaryota; kingdom Viridiplantae; phylum Streptophyta; class Pinopsida; order Cupressales; family Cupressaceae; genus Chamaecyparis; species Chamaecyparis obtusa. The sequence goes on along the minus strand of BSBK01003848.1, from coordinate 167,841 downwards.
TCGTGGCTAACAAAGGAGGAGGTTAACCGTCTTGGTTTTCCTCTGCACACCTGAGTCGTGACAGGGTCACTTCTCAAATTACCCTGGGTGTCTGATGCAGGAGCATCCTAGGTGTAAGAGCAATCTTGCATCACCCAAAAATATTTCTATTTTTATATTCAATAAGGGCTATTTTGTGCAGAGCTGCTATTTATGGAAAGTTACTATTTTTGGTAATTTTCATATGTGCTCAGAATGATCTGATTTCTTTCTTGGAGGTTCACTTTGGTCATATAAGTCTGCCAGTAAAGTTTCATTTCCAGATCAAGTGTATATTGGAAGATATTGAAGATTTTCGGTATTGGCAGCAGGGTACAGAAACTTTGAACTCAGTTTTGAAGGCTTTAGAGGCCCCGAATGAGGTCAAAAATTTGGGTGACAAGCGCTTGCGCCAATCAAGCCTGTAGAGCGCTTCGTGGCATTTCCGAAATGGGGTTATAGTGGCCGAGCGGGTCAACTGGTGATGACTTATGGTCTTCGGAAGTTGGGCCACCTGAAATGGCGAAAAATAATTTTCTTCAAAATTTCTGTTCGGGTTTCAAAGGTTATCTTGAGCCGACTATGATGTAATAAAATGTAAAATAAAATAATTCTAAGTTTGGTCGGCCTTATTGGCTAAAATTCTAGAACCTTCCCAGGCGGTGGATAATTGCCTATATAAGGAAGGCTGTATTATTGTCTTAGGCAGTTCAGAATAGTTCTGGGTAGTAGATCTGGGTAATAATTCGAGGCTTTGTCCTACAGAATATTGTAAGGGAATGCCCATGTGGCTTTGCATATTGTAATTCTGAAAGTTTGTAATTCCACATTTGTGGAGATAATAAGAAGCCAATTCTCTATTCTTGCATATTGTTGTTGTTTCTCTGTTTCTGTTATGTGTTTGTGGTATTAAGGGGAGCACCCTTCATCAATTTATTGGATTTTTTTGTCCCTTATAGCTCCCCATTATCTGTAAGGTCACTGAAATGTAGTTTCCTTAATTTGCGAGCGAACAACGTCTAACTGTAAATTTTGCAAATTCAATGATGTGAAAAGCATTTCGGAAACTATTAAAGTAGAACCGATTAAAAATTATTTTAAAATATGTATACAATATAAGATATCTTCAGAAGCAATACCTATAACAATACAAGAAAAAAGGCAATAGCCAAGGCATAAAAAGGAGCATGTCAGATCAAAATCCAAGTTGTAAAATCAAATAATGTAGCCTTTTTCCAAGGGAAAATCTTTTACAAATTTCTATAGAATAGACTGTATAAAATAAAAAACTTGTAACATGAAAAGGGAAAATAAATAGGAAAAGAACTGGAGATCCTACTAGGGTTTCTAGGACTGCTATAATGAAAAGTGATCTAAAAGTTGAAAGATAAATTTCCAATTTGTTCAATTTGCTCGTACTCAAGTTTGAAAACATTGAACATTCATCTTACCTTGGGAGCAATTTGTCCTTTGTCAAGGTAACCAATATATTCAGACACCCTTGTTGGAGTCATTGTTAATGGTTTGTGCGGTAAAACAAATCTGTTAGTCGAATTAAAGTAATACTGTAGAACCCAGTTGTCATTCCTTTTCTTTTTTTGATAAATAATTTAAGAATATGAAAGTAATATGGAAAGGAGAAATGCCAAGTAAGATATTTTGCATGCTTCAAATTTGATCTGTAGGTTATCTATTGATCATGGAAAATATTATGGCTTTGAATGCACAATGTCGGAGAAAAGAATATATTTATTAACTTTTCTTTGTATTTTGTTATAGGATGACCCATGTTTACATTTCTTAAAATACCAGAACACACATCTTTAAGGAACATATGAATTCCAGAAAGCTTTATTTAAAAAGATAAATACAATAATTATTTAATCTTTGGCACAACAAGTTTTCCATACAAACCATAAGTTGAGAAAAAAACTTCAAAGACCGGGATACAAACTCTAAATTGAGAACAAACCTTTGAACACTAGCTAGAAATTCAGCATGTCTGTAGAAACATTAGAGTTAAATACAGTCATGGGAGAAAATAGAAAACCCTTTAAAGAACCAAAATAAAATTACCCAATTTCTTAAATCCTCGTTTTAGTCCCCATTCGACTAACATACATGAAAATTATAGGAAATACTTCATAGATGGACGTTATCAAGCAAAACCCACATCATAGTCCATTTTGTATAGCCAAATGTTGCTGCTCAGCCAACACAATTCGCATTTTTCAGCATTTTTTTCAAAAAACTGAACATCAAGCATACTTTAAAACTGATTTACAATCATGGGTGCAATAGAAAACCCTTTAAAAAACAAAAACAAAATCACTTAATTTCTTGAATGCTAGTGATTACTCCCATTTGACTACTATACACAAAAATGATAAGAAATACTTCACATAGCTATTATCAAGCAAAACCTACATAATAGTCCACATTGTAATGTCATGTTATAGGCAGATGTTGCTGCTCAATTAGACAATGAGCAATGAACAATTATGCAACTGTTAAAAAGCAATAAAACTCACATTTTCCAAAATATTTTGAAAAAACTAAGCAACCAAAAACAACAAATATAGACCCAAGAAATGGGTCAAACATTTCTGCATTACAAATCCTAATGCACACTAGATATCCACGAATCTTATGTGCACCAATTTCTGCATGCACAAACCCTAATACAATCTTTGCAATCTGTTGTTCGAAAACTAGAGAATACTGATAATAATTGTAATGTGTAAAAGAAAAAGGATGAATGACGAACAACTGTATCCATTTAATGATCTGCCAAAGTTTGCATTAAATGGTATAAAGTGGCGGTGATGTAATGTTTAATTTTTTCCTAACTAAAGTTCTAAAATATTATTTTTCTCATTGCTATTTTTTGTGACAGCCAATAGAAATGTAGATAAATAGTATTATTTAACTCTCTTAAATATATTTAAGTTCTCAAACTATACAACATAAATATAAGTTTCAAAAATTATGAAATCTGATTGGATCAATTTTTAAAAGTTTGCATCAAATGAATGCAATAGTTACCTGCCTATGGCAGGAACTAATAATAATGTTCATTGACATGGACAATGAAAAACTACTATCCTTAATGCTATGTAAAATTCTATTTATATTTTATGATAGGTAATCAATTGATTGATAGGTAAAGAAATCTACGTTAGTCTATTGAATGTTTACTTGACAATCATTTGATTATCTAACATCATATGTTTAGTTTTCTCTTTCAATTATTCAAACTAGCACTTATACTAGAAGGGGGTGCAAGGTTATAACGATAGAGATAAATTTGCAATAAAATATTCAAGAGACATTCTCAACTATCTAGATAATTATATAGCACAACTTTGAGATGCATAAAATATTTATTTAGACATTTGAAAATGAATATAATAAAAGTTGATATTGAAGATTCAAGGTGAGTTTTCTTGTCTTGCCCAGCAAGTCATTTGTAAAGACCATTGTTGCACTTGTGCTAAAAGCATTTCTAAAATTATAAAAAGTGTTTGACTTCCAAAATCAATGATTTAGATTTGTGTAGAATCAAGCCTCTTCAACTAATTTTTCATCATTTTTACATGAGCACGTCCATGACTAATATTGGATAGTCACCATTATATTACATAGTGAAAATTTGAAGTTCAATAAAATATGTTAATATTTTATTTTTAAGATAGTCTTTTATTAATTTTTTTTTTGGTAAGGTGGCAATGCCACTTGATATATTTTATTAATGGGTAAAAGAAAAATAAGTTGTCACCCTTTTACAAAGGAAGAGGCTAACAACACCAAAACTGAAAAAACTTCAAGGGCATAAAAGTCACATTTTTGTTGAGAATTTGAAGATGATGTAAACTGATGAAATGTATAAAATGGGATAAATTTAATGCCTATAATTTTTAAAAATTAATTTGAGAAAAAATTTATATATATTTTTAATTTTTTAGGTCTATTTTTCATATCCTGAAAAAATACTATAAATCAGGGAGTTTACTTCTCGTCAAAAAATTATAAGTAAATTTTTTTTTTCCCCTCCAATTTCAAAATATATTTTAGATGACATGTAAATCTACTGCAAGAAAAAAGAAATAAGTGTTTTCAATCTATAGTTTACCGTTATAAGTATTCAAAGTCAAACTTATCTGAAATCAATAGTTTTTTTCTCCCGTCACTTTCCCCCTATCAAAAGTATGCCAAAAACTAAATAAATTACATATTCTTGAAGAGGACTCTCTCATATAGTGTGGTATATGATTTTAAAAAAATTCTAAATTGATTTAGCATTTTTCTATATTTTCTAAATCAACGTCTTCTCAAAGTTTAATATACCTACATGTAGTTTTTAGAAAATTTGTCTAATGTTTTATAATTGAATCAACATAAAATTTATATGTCCAAAATTGTACTTTTGAGATCTAGAAAAGGGTACTTTTTAGTTTTTTAACATTTTCTACTTTGATTAGAGAAAGTTATAGTAGAAGTGTAGAATTTTATTTTTTTGTGTTTTTGGAGGTTTGGTTGCCAACATGGCATGCCACCTAGGTAGACTTGACCGAGTCCGACTAGGCCGAGTCTAACTCGGTCGAGTCCCCCTAGGAACTGGCCCCACACGAACAACCGAATAGTATGGAAATAAGGGGATTGGAATGCTTTTTGATATTAAAAATATCATTTAGACTCGGCTGAGTACCATTCAGCCTAGACTATTGGGCCGTATAGACGTCATTTGGTGTTGTGTGGCACCTACGTATACTTGGCCCAGTTAGACTCAGTTGAGTCTAACTGGGCTGAGTGATTTGAGTTAGCCTAAAATGTGACACTCAATTGTGCTTTTATCCTAATAATATATAATTTTTACAATATTTGTAATACTAGTTCAAAGTGAGCTCCCAAAGAAAAGAACCAGAAAGAAAAACTCTGGTCATTGCTCATCAAAATGACTATAGAAGAGAAGTAGTGAATGATCCTCTATGCGGAGCTAGTTACAAAATAGAGATCAACAAAGAAGCATGCAAGCTCATTTAAAAATAGGAGCATGCAAGATCATTTAAAAATAGGATCATGCAAGCTCATTTTATAGAATAGGAGCATGCAAGCTTATTTACAGAATAAGGACACAAAAAGAAATAACATAGGCTGCCTAGTGAATGAAGAAGAGAGCTCCAAAAAGCAAGAGAACTAAACCATCATCGAAGGACAAATCCATCTTCACGAGATACCTTAAAGGCCCTACAACAAAAAACTCTTAAAATCAAAATTGGCATGCCCCTGCACCAAAAAAACATTTGCAACCAATATATATAGA